>JACXIL010000188.1:42681-110291 GCA_014737365.1 Bombus soroeensis
TAAGAAAAATATGAAAAAGAAAAAAGAAATAAAAACAGGGGAAACGTCGACACTGGAGAACGTTCCTTTCGTTGTTGTTCGAAGTGTTCCAGCAAGCCTCGCCTGGAAAAACCCGTGGACCGACGAAGGAGGAGAAGGCTCGCGTTGAAACGTCGTCGAAGAAGAAGAATTCTCGCTTGGAAACGTCGTCAAAGAAGGCAGAGGACACGTGGATGGACGTACAACAGCGTTCAGACTGCTATCGATCGTATTCTCGGATGGAAACTGTGGAAAGATGGGAAAAAGACATCTGGGATTTCTGCGAATGCAAAACGAGCGAAATTTCAGGTTTCTTTGCAGTTAGACTCAAGCCGGAACGAGGAAACAGGCAAAAGGATCCTTCTGCTGCAGAGAGATTCGTAGAATATCTCCTCTTACGATTTAACGAATTTTTCAAACCTGTATTTCCCTTTTTACCGAACTTGTTGGATGAAAAATTACCATTTTCCACCATTGCGATGTACAGATTTTTAATCAATAGGATCATACGATATTCTCACGAATGAGAAACGAAAAGCATGAAATTTTTGCCGAATACATTCTGTATTTTCTTTGGCTATTAAGTACTGTGTAACGATTAAGAGAAATATTATTATTATTGTTGTTGTTGTTGTTGTTGTCGTCGTCGTCGCTGTTGTTGTTGTTATTATCATTATCATTACTATCACTATCGCTATCATTATTATCGTTGTGGTATACGTATGTTCTGTTTAATATTGATCTACGATTGATGTGAAAGTGTTCAACAGAAATAGGGATAAGACAAAACATTTCGAACGAACAAACGGAAGTGTCAAGTCGAGGATACGTTGCTGTTTCCCGTGAAACGTTTCAAAAAAAAAAAAAGAAAAAAAAAAGAAATAAGAAATAAATAAATAAAGCATAAAATGGAAGAAACAATGAGAAATATTAAAAAATTTTAGGAAGGAGGTTATCTGTCTTAACATAGAGAAATATGAAATCTGCACGATGGTAGGTTATCTGCGGGATTAAAACGTTTTATTTCGCGTTTCCGTTGGTTAATCCCGGATTTATCACATACATACCCATACATACCCACCATCTGGGGCACCGCCCGTTTCACACAAAGAACCAGAGGACTTTGAAAAAGTTGGCGAGTTCGTGCCGCTGCCGCAAAATCTGATCAAAATCTGCTCGTTTCAGACGACATACGTTTCAGGCGTTTCGCTTAAACGAGCGAAAGTAGACTTTTTAAGTTGTAAAAGGACGAACGTTAGGTGGTGTGCAAAATATTTAGGTATTCGGAATTTGTTCGTCTTTTTTTTAATATTGTAAAATGCCATTTCGCGGAAGATCTCGAGCAAGCTTTAACTATTTCGTCGTATCTTGTAAGAATAGCCACGAATTTTCCAAGTCCACAAACTCTGCAATAGTGTTACGTTCTCCTCGTAATCATCCGTTCTAGACAATTCAAGATATTAATTTGCCATCCTTTTGGTTCGGTATAATTGAAAAGAAAAATTCAAGCTTTACCAACACCATCTTTGGTCGGTCTAGAATTTAGAATATCCCATAACAACGTCTATGCCGTCTGAACGAATCGCTGCTGTTATCTCTTAACTTGAAATCAAATAATAGAATAGATGTCCGAAAAAACGAAAAATCCATGCAATACTTGGAATAATCCTCGAACATGAAAGATTCCCTATCCCTTTTAGAACGAGTCACTAACTTGTCCAAGAGATAGGTTTTTCCTACTTTCACTCTCTCTCTCTCTCTCTCTCTCTCTCTCTCTCTCTCTCTCTCTTTCTCTCGCCCATTTCTTCCTTTTCTTTCATTTGTCCGTTTTTAGTAGAGTTTGATGAATGGAACACCAAGGAGAAAACCTTTGCTCCTCGTTTACCTGCTGATGATGAAGCGTTTAGGCTAGTGGAATAGTTAAATAGGCGCACAGTTACTTAAACGAAGCTTGTTCCTACTCAGAATTGGCAAAGCAGAATGAGAATGACTTACAGAATTTGACGATAACGAAATCTATCGGGCGGCAGAGGGTGAAATACCTCTGGCACGTCTTGAGCGGTGAGTCGGGATCGAACGAAAAAACGAGACAAACGGGAGTAAATCACGTATTGCAAATGGCATGTACACTTTTGTAAAAGAAAGTTTAATTGCTTCGATGCGAAAAGCGATTATCAAGCCGAGAGATACGAGCAATAAATGGTGTTCGTCATTAATTACTGTGTTCTTGAATTGTAAATAGAACTTTGTAGAAACTGTACCTGCAACGCCCTGTTTTCCTGTTAGTTTTAATTTTCAATCAAGTCTAGAGTCTACTTTCAGTTTGTTAGTTTAACGATCAGTTCGTTTACGATAAATTGCGATACGAATGAAGGAAACAGATGTATAAAATAAATACACATTCTACGTACGTAAGTTGAAATTGAAACTATGTACCTTTAATGTCAGTTTTCAGATTTAAATATGAAGTAACAAACATGATATTCTTATCCGTTGACGTTGACGTTGACGTTGACGTTGACGTTGACGTTGACGTTGATTAAGAAGAGGATCGAAAATAAAGATTTACAAAATTCAATTGAAATTTCAAATCTTTCAAATAAGTAACCCTGGAGCCCGAATAAACGAAATTCAATTCAAATCACAAATATACGAAATGCAACCCAAATTTCGTAACTATGAAATTCAAATGAAAAGATGTAGGATACTCTGCAGTGTCTGCAACAAGCGTAAATACTTACATGATGGAGCATACTGTTTGCGATGTACAAGCGTGATTCAACTAATGTGCCTAATCGCTACTTGCCAAGTCCAAGATGAACGGATAACTTGCGGTTGGCTATTGCGGTTGTTTGTCTATCTATTCACCTCATCACGCACTTAAACGTTCTCGGTGCCATAAGGTAGGATTTCTCTAATCTAATATACACAGTAGGTGTCTGATATCCGAGGTGTCTATATTGGATTTTGAATTGTAATCTTTGCTTTTTTTTTTTTTTAGACAGCCTAAATTTTGTTTGCGAAAGGTTACTACATCTGTATCTGGAATTATCTACCAAGTAGAAAGATAAAACGATTCCGTTTCGCTTTATTAGTCGCTTTATTATTTAATCGTTTATCAAAACAGATTCTACAAACTAAAAATGTGTGTGTGTGTATCGTATCTCGTATATGCATATATATCGTAGAATAGAATCATCCTCTTGCTCTGAATCCTTTGGGACTCGTTCTTTGTCAATCCACAGGGGTTGGTAATCGTTGACGACACTTATTAAAGAATCGGTACGCTCTGTGAGATCGTTTGTGACAACAGAGCGTACAAATTCTAAAATAAATAACGTAACACAGTGGAATTTCGAAAAACTGCAACTAGATATGCAGCCGTTTTTAAACAAACTCTGAGGATCTCTCTCAAGTGGCGATACAAGTCTTGGAATACATAAAGTATCCACAGATGGAACATCTCGAGCAACATTTCCGGTCTGATTTTCTATGTTTCCAGTCTGTGCTCGGCAAATCCATCGTTCACGACGTAACATGCCCTTGCCCTATAGGACTGTACGTGTCGCAATTCAATTTTTCTCTCTCGGTAATCGTTATCACGCCGCCGTTCAAGCAGGAAAATGCAAGTGCGTTGCAATATGAAACGTTTAACAGGATTTATAATAAAACGGGCGGGAATCTGTTGCACGATAGCGCAAATAAACGACTTATTTTGTTAAAGCTAGAGTAGACAATTAGCAGACAATTTAATAAATATATACATTTATTATTCGATATAGGATATGTATTTAAAAAATATCGGCTGAATAACTTTGATAAATGGTTAAAGTATACATATTTATTGAATATTTCAACATACTTGGTTATGGTTTGATCGTACTTGACTGTATCTCTGTGTATCTCTCAAAGTGCTTCTATAATGACTAAAAAGTTTGGATCTGCGTCGTCTAGTCGCAATTTACTTAAAACTTGTATTGTTCTTATCTTTTGTTATTTCTTTCTTTTGTTGCAAATTGAAACTTTCTAACTATTCGATCCTCTTAATAATAATAATAATAATAATAATAATAATAATAATAATAATTATAATAATTATAATAATAGCTACTTGCATCCTGGTACTTGAATCACTGAAATACAATATACATAAGTAGAACAGCCGTTCTATCTCCCGACCTTCTACACGAAATCCAATCTTGTCTCGACTCTACCACGTAATTTCTACAATGACTACATAAAAGCTACGTAATTGTAAAAAGCATATTCTTTGAAATGATTGAGATCGGCTACCCGACGGATGATTCCTCCGCGACACGGTTCTCTGCTTTTGACATGTAGTTACACGTTTCTGTGTTGGTGGTGGAACGTCTCTACGAATTTAATCAAGCACTCGATGCGGTCTTGTAATTGGCAGAAATCTCGACCGCGAGTACGCAGTCCACCGGAAGCTCGTGAAAAGTGCGCGGTTGGTCGAGCTTCTACTTCGACCTGGTTCCTCGCGTCCAGGTTCGGAAACCAGCAGTTGCATTTCCATAGAGAAGGGAAATACCAAGTATTATTTCATTGCAACGCGAGTGATGTGCACTGTGTTGGGTGTGTAGTGCGTGCAGCTGTATGTACAGTGGGGTGTGTACAGCGGGGTGTGTACAGCGCGTGTTGTATGTATCGTGCTTCTCGTGTACCTTATTTGCGAGAAAGCAGACGCTTTATCGAACGTTTACCGTAATATAAAACGATCGTTATCCTTGATACGATTGTTGTGTGGCCAGCCGCGGACATGTGTGAAACTTGTATAAACATCGTTTATACGTGCTACTATATTTATACTTGTTACTTGTCCAAAGTTACTTTAAGCAAAGAATCGGAGGAAACGTTAGTCCTTACTACTCTATGGAAAATTTTCGATGTGCCGTCAATTGGGTTTTAACGCGAGTAGGCGAGTATAACGTTTGATCTACGATTTTTCCTAGAAAAGGTCTCTTTCGCTTGTACGGGGTAAGCCGCTGCCCGTGTATCCTTCGACTTACGGAACCCTGTGCGCCTCGCTGCTTAGGCTCATCGCCTACTCTCGTTCGTGCAAGGAGATTTGCTCGCGCGCAGGAATATTTCGCTTGATTTTTCATTGTTCGTGACTAGAAAACAAAGCCGGAAGTGTTTCTATTCTCGACTTTTATTTTATTTTAGCTTCAAGAGTCGCTCCTTAAAGTTTGTTACATCTGCAGCCGAACACCCTGTATATATCCACTCGATGAGCCAGCTTCACACCACTTTGCTCTTTCCACTTTTGACCACTTTTGACCATTTTCGACTCTCTTGCTCTTTCGTTTGAAAACTTTGGAAACTTTCAAATCCTCCCACGATAATTAATAAAATGAAAAATAACACAAGAATAAATAATTCTTCCGCTCGCCACATGAATCCCCACATCGATAAATAAATCGCCACATCACGCTAAATAAAAAATCGCCTGAATGCAAATTATTGGTACACTCGCAAGAAGTTTATCATTCGTGAAATTCTTTTCGCTTTCTAGTCTCACGCTCTGCTTCGTCTCTTGCCACCGACTTTCTAAATCATTACAGGAAGAAGAAAGAGAAGACGACAGGTACGAGCTTATTCATTCACCGAAGCGAGCGAATAAAGTTTTGCGCGACTCTTCTTAACTTTCTAACCCTCTGATCTCGCATTTCCCTTCGTACCTCCTCTCTTTGCGCATGCTCTTTAAATTAAGAAACGAAAAAATAGGAAGTAAAAAAGGACAATTGTCTTATTTAGACGCATGTTTTTTTTTTTTTCATCGGTTTTTATCTCTCACGAACCTCTTTAATAACGTACCTATCAAAACAGTGCTGGAAGCGAATGTAAAATGTCACGCTGCTGTACGTTGAAACGTCGTAACATGTATACTCGCAGCCCCAAACGACTTTTTCTCGCGAAAATCACGTGCCCACGTGCGCACATCGGTCTTCGTTTGCGCGGCACGCGACTCTTCGATTTCAGGCGCAAGCTTGTCAGTTTTCTAATTTCTCGTTTACTCCGTGCTTTATTCTCATCTACTCGTTGACCTCTGCCAACTTATTGAGAGAGCTTGGAACGATGTTAGATTTATTATCGTTACAGAGACTCCCTCGTTGGATATAGTAAAATCTTACACGCTAAGGAAGTCGCCTAGAATTATCGTGATATGGCGTCGCAACTCGTTAATTTATTGTTCGAAAGCATTTCATCGATCTTGTTCTCTCTTCTCTTCTTCAATGACTCATTCCGTCCTTTCCTTCTCACGCTCCTTTCTCTATTGTATACGTATAACAATACGAAATGATTCGAGGTAGAGATCATTAAAAATCTATGTTTTTTTTTTTTTGACTACTTTTGATTCCTCTTAACCCTTTCGTGGGCACAACATTTTCTTCGACTCTAATAATTTTTGTAAGAAAGCAACGATTTCAGTACAAAGCATCGTATTCGATAAAATATATTCTATGTTTGTTTTCATTAATTTATCTCTGCTTCTTTCTATCATTGCTTACGAATAAGGGTAGTAAGTGCTTATTAATTATTAAATGCGTAGAATCACAATTTTAATACGACATTTTCGACATAAACCATATTAAATAGAGGGTACGTTTAATTCGTACGTTTAAAAACCAATTTATCTCTTTCCTTTGTACCATCCCTTAGAAACAAGGGTGGTAAATAATATGGCGGTAAATATGGTCGGCTGTACCGAATATATTTTATTAAATTCGTATCTATACTAAAATTTGATTTTCCGTTTTCTACGATGGTTTACGCATTTGGTTTAGCAGCATAGCGGAAGAGGGAAATTTATTTTCAACTATTTTCGCCGCCTATGAAAGGGTTAAGTTCAATTATCATGCACGCGTGTATCATACGTCCGCGTGGAAGATGGAGGTTTGAGCCACAACGATCGTGAATGTACGCGTACACCGCTTTGCGCTATAAAAATACATGGATAAAGTGTAAGCGATGCTTGAACTGGTAATCCACGACGATTGTGGCCGTAATGCGAACATTCCTTCTTTACTTCAAAATATCGTAGAATTAGGATATTCGTACTCGATTTCTCCTGCGTCTCTGACGAAACATCTTTTTTAATTAATTATCAAATCGATAACTCGTGTAGCTTTTCGTATTTCAAGCCTGAAGCGCCTTATTGCTATCGGATTTAAATAGTGAAAGTTTCAACGAGTGGTTCGTGTACGTGTCGTTGTTAAGTATAATTCGTGACCGCGTCTTTCGTTATACTAATTGCAAGTACCAGAATATTAATTATACACGTGCATGTATATAATTAACTATGTATATATAAGAATAGTCGCGCAGAAGGATATGGTGCGAATATCGGAAGAACGACGAATATTGCGACGTATATTGCGACGTATATTGCGACCTGACAACGTTTGACAAATTCCTAACATTTCTACCATATCGCATGATACCGTGACTTGACAAATTTCCAATACCGACACCACTGAATAATAAAACAATTTTCATCGTCGTATATGCATGTGCTTTCCTTGAGGCGCCTTGATATGTTTTTACATCGGATCTCGCCAGACGAGAAATTTTTATTTCAAATTCCATTCCATTCTGCGCTAACTTTTCCACCTTTGCTTCTTTTATCGTGTACATGTTATACTACTTTTCCCTTATATTCATTATCTATTCAAATTCAGAAATTTCCATTGCAGCACGTAATGGCAGTACCTGACCCAAACTTAATCTAACTTTTTCATCGCGAATGAAATAACGTTTCATGAAAAATCCGCGACTAGATAAATCGGCTTACTTGCGTTATCTTCCTAAAGAAATCGACTAATTTAAATATTTACTTTACGCTTCACAGTCTCGCGTTACTATATCTACCTCGAAACATTCGCCCAACAATAACAACAACGTTAATCGATCGGTCGACATACATGACGGGAAACGGATTAAGCGTTAAGTATCGTTTACGCTAGACTCGAGCTAAGTCTCGCTTTAGATAAATCGTCTCTTGGCCTAATTTCAGAAGAACAGATATGTAATCGCTAGTAAATTTCTGACGCGCTACGTTCGTGATTCCTTTTTTTTTTTTTTTTTTTTAGATTTTTTAGTTTTTCTTCGCACTCGTTCGCGAAACTGGTAGATTGCCATTTCCTCTATAGTTTTGTGACTCGCTTGGCTTACTCTTACCGGCTAGGATGAGTAGTACTACCTACGTTCATACTGTTTAGGAATTTTCAGACGCTGGTCAGCGGAGAGAGGAGAACGGATGCGCTCGTTTCCATCTCGATCGTGTGATCGAATTCTGTGTTTTAAAAATGGTGACAATTGAAAATAAGTGGCACATTGTTTCTTACTTAATTTGAAAAATTATGAAAAAATCACGAGCAATGACGACGGTTTACCATTTAATAAAAAAAGAATTTTCCTTGGTAGAAAAGGAAAATTTATTCTTTTTTTGATTTGATTTGAATTTGTAAAACTTAGAGAGAGAGAGAGAGAGAGAGCATCGTGCGACAATCGATACTCTCGTAAATCTCTACTCTTGGTAATCGATTCATATTGTTAGACGAATGATCCGTTACTTGACAGACCTTGCGAGCGGTGTGAAAATAGGTAATTGTGGAAAAATTGAAACTGTTGATCGAGAAGCTATTCCTTGAATTTAAAATGCCACGAGATTCTACAAGGTGATTTCTTGGTAGATTTAATTTAGCAAGAAAGGAAAGGAAGAAGAAGAATGGAAGAAAGAAAGAAAGAAAGAAAGAAGGATATAATGTAGAGAGAACTGAAACGGGGCAATGCGCTGTCCCCTCACGCCAACCAATAACGTACACGCAGTTTGTTTTAATATCTCACGCGTGCGTTCGTTAATTACAATTATTAAGGCTACTTCAAAGCGGTTACAAGTTACAATACGGTAGTAGTAATAATCGACGAATTTTCCACTCAATTTCGCCGCCTATCGGTCTTTATCTCTACTATGTATACATGTATATATATATATATATATATGTATATGTGTATACACGCACGCGCACACATACACACACGCGCACACACATACATATATGCATAATTCAGTTTACGTATAATCGGTGTGATGTTTCCTGTTTGGTGTCGTTAATCTTTAGTAATGGTAATAGTTAATCGTAATTAGTAGTGATTAGTAGTAATAATAGTAGTAGCAATATAGTAATAATAATTCACGATAATAATAATAATAAATCAATAATAATAATAATAGTAATAATAATCCATAGTAATAACGTTATCATTATTATCCTCGTTACTCATTACTGTTCCTCGTTAAACCGTTGTCTGTATGTAGGTTACATAATATACATTGTATGTATATTCACGCGCGTTCAATTTTTCTTCTTTCGCCGCGGCCCCTATCTTCCTCCTCTTTCAACTTTCATCGCGTTGTTTACCCGCGAACCCTCGATCTTTCCTCGTTCTTAAATCTTACGATCTATAGAAAGATGGATCGAGCACGAACGATCCAGCCGCTTTGGGAATCCCTTTGTATCTTCGCGCAATGTTCTTTTCTGTTTCCGATTTCACGTTCGACGCTCATTCGCCATCGAGATCACGGGCACGAGTTTCTTGTGGTCCGGCATATTTTGCCTCGAGATCACGATGACCATCCTTGCTCGACTGGAATCGACAGTCGTCGCGGTTACATTTGGCTTCGTATTTCTTTTGCCTGTGTTTTATTTTACATTTTCGTCCCACTTCCATTTTCCTTTATTTTATTTATTTATTTGTCTGGTTGAGAAAAAGGATCGGATGAACGTCGTGGAAGATTGGAAGGAGCGATTCGAAGAGCGATTTCGAAGGTGTCGCGAAAGGTTCAGCGAAGAAACAAAAAAGCAGGCGTTACGAGGGAAAATGTGGAGGACTAAGCTTGGTAAATGGAAGAAGTTGAGGAGCCAAATGGAAAACCGATTCGTAAAATGAGCAGGATTCTGAGGGAATGAAGAAATCGACAATCGATTATCGAGAACCAAGGGGAAAGTCTTTTAAGGCGAGAAGCGGAGAAGAAGTAAGTAACGCTCCGCGGCGAACGAAGAATACGGAGAGAGAGAGAGAGAGAGAGAGAGAGAGAGTAATTTTTCATTGAAAATGAAAGAAAGATCATCGTTCTTGTTAAATACAGAATGCCGAGTATAATTCACTGTCGACAGAGAAATGTACCGTACTCTTCGAGCCTCCCATCGACATACGATGAAAAAGAAAAACTACTAAAAGTCCAAGTAAAAAATTGAACGATGAATAATTATAAATTATAATATCTGCAAAGTTTAGGTAAATCAAATACAATGTAAACGTTTAATTCGATAAGGCGGCTTTAGCCGATGCAAGTATAAACGTGATATAATTTATGTTTTTCATGTTTAACAAAAATGAAACGATATATCAATGTGGTGGTGATAAACAGCTTCTTTTTTAAGATTATTGTATCATTTTATGTGTGTATGTATTTATACATACATATACATGTATATAAAAACATTTTCAATATTTTCAGGTTATTTTTTAGGTTAAATTTAGGTTCATTCTTTGCTCTAGGTTTATCAACAGGTTTAGATTTGTATTCTCAGTAGATTCGATCGATATGCTTTTAAATATCGTTTATTTCGAAAATAAAAGTCTTCTATGCGATAGAGGGATTTGCTCGTTTAAAATTATATTTAATCGTGAATCGTGAATCGTGAATGGTGAGTTAACTTAGTTTGACTCGGTTAAGAAGTTGAAAAATTATTCCACGATACTAAGAAATCGAATTACAAATTACAAAGTCTCGAAGAATCCCATTTCATTGGTTTGACTCGAGTTTGAGCGGACGCCTGACTGAAGAAATCCAACGCTCATAACGGCGACCCGACGCAATCGCGAACGGAAAGTCAAGGGTAACACTAACACACGGCGATGGAATCGAAAGTTTTGGAATAAATCGAATTGAAGGATCAGTAGCGAAAATGTTGGAGGCGAGCATCAGGGTAAGAGGAAGAGCAGCCGAAGCCGAATTTACACCGTTCCTCCAAACTGAAATAATGTAAATTCGGCTTGATCGATGGAAATTCACCGGTGAGAGATCGAGTTTCTTCTTTGTTGCTGCCAAAATTGAACTTTGTCTCCTCAGAGGATGAAATAAATGTAAGAGTACTTTCTGTCTTATAAGGAGTATCTTAGCAACCTGCTTTGTCGTCAATTTTTAGTTCAGTATATCGATAGTTGAGAATTCATGGAAAAGTATATAAGGTAACCACAAGTTCGGTATGGTGCTCTTCTTTTAAGAGCGTAGATGCAATGGTAATGAATATTCGATTTGTTTCGCAAGGACATAACAGTTGCGTCAACAGAATTATTGTACAAAGTAATTTACGAGGCGCAACATATGCGCCGGCGACAATAATAATTACGGTGCTAAATAGTTGAAAACTTGGAATATACGTTTAATTTATATAAATATATGCATTTAGATCGGAAATATGTTGGAAATGTTTCGGCCGGGGAGAAGAGTACCCGCGTAAGAGTTCCTAGGAGAAGAAGGAAAATTGAATTTTTTCGCAATCAGACTTATTTGTAGAACCAGATAAAAGTATTTTAAATGGCTAATATAATATATTTAAGCTGAATAAGATCGTTCGCGAAAGGTTCCAGAAAACAAAAAAAGAAAAAAAAAATGAAAAATTGAAAGGAAGAGAACCATGTTCCTACTTATGTCTGAATTATTTTTAACCACAAGTGATGGTTGTTGGTGGCACTTGGTTGTTTATATTTTGTTGTTGTTTGTACACGAATTTGTTCGAACCGACTATTATACTAGTAAAACCATGTTCATTAGCAAATACAGTTCTCCGATAGATATTTCTTTCAACAAGGAAAAGATAATTTGCTCCCGGAGAAAAGGATAGAAAATGGTCGAGAATAAGAGTCATGAAAGATTTTCCATTCGTTTAACTAAATTATACCAAATGATTATCATTGTTCCAATCTCGTGACCAAGATCAATTTATAGAAGAAGAAGAAGAAGAACAAGAAGGAGATATAAGTCGTTGCTATTAAGAAGCAGAAAATATTTTTCATTCGCGAGGGAGGATTCTAGGAATCGAAGTCAACGTTGAAAGTTTAAGTCGAGAGAGAAAGCGGGGATAAGAAAAATCGATTAGGATTTGTGATAGAAACGTGATAGGTTTTGGGTCGATCGATCGGCGACGACTATCGATTGGTCAGCGTCCAGTCAGCAAGAGGGCCAGGACAACGATCGACGATAATCGGTTAGCGCGGTGAATCTCGCGTTACAGGGATCCCGTTGCCTCCGTCCGCGGTCTCTTGGTCGCCGGAAACGACGTATTAGCCACGAAGCACCAGGAGGGCCGCCATCGTGATCGCAAGCATCGTCAAGCAGCTGCTAGATACGAACGATGGAGCTGAGTTGCAACCGTCTTCCTGACAACAGTACGTCCTCGTGCTCCAGGCCTCTGAAACAGTACGATTTATTCTTTATTCCATTTCCAAGAATCGTCACGCGATCGAGCTTTCTAATATTCAGTGTCGAGGAATTAGTTTGTTCTGTCCGATGATCGAATCTTGCAATATTGGACACCGCACGGATTTTAGATTCAATATTTTAGACTATATTCTTTTTACACGAAATTATTTGAACGTTTGCTACAAGAATTAGACTAAATTTCCTTTGTTCTACTAGTAACATTTCAGAATATAAAAAGCTATCGTTATCAATATTATCAATTATTATTATCGATATTATCAATATATTTATTGTCAGTACAACGTAATTTATATCATTAACCATGACGATATTAACCAATATGAAATCAGTTGTTGGACCAGTCCAATTAAATATAGTTGGCTGTTAAATAAAGTCACTGCTTTTATCATCGTTCGAATAATCCTCTCCAATTGAACGAAAAAGCAGAAACACGAACGATCGTAAAAGGCGCGTACAGTAACGGAAGAAATAGAAGAAGCGGTTTCGTGAATGAAAGCGTTCACGCATCGCCAGAAAATAAGGCAATTTCTTCTAATACGAAAGAACCTTTCTCCGCCTTTCCGCCATTGAGAAGTAAGGCGAATGAGAAACTTGTTAAAAGTAGGCCAAAGGGACGAGAAAAGTTATTGAAACAAAAGAGGGGTAGAAGACCTCGTTAAGAGGGAAGGTTCATCGACGGAAGGATTTCCGTTTAACGTTTACTCCAATCGAATCGTGGAGAAAAGCTCGTAGCGAATATCAATTTATAGAGAAAAGGAGAGAAAAGAAAAGAAAAGAAAAGAAAAGAAAAAAGAAAAAGAAAAAAGGGGCAGGAGATAAACGGAAATAAAAGATAGGAAGAGGAAGAAGAAAAGCGTATTTAAAGTCTGAAATGGCGTTTTCCTGTCTATTCGAGGAATTCTTTGTTTTCCGTTCTGAGTATAGGAAAACTGTTTCTGGCAGCCGTTTCGCCAGCACAGCTGGTAAACAAGAATAAAAATCGACGACGACATTGAGTGTAGTAAAAGTGGCGTAAAAATTCGTCAAAATTCTTCCGTGAAAGGTAGATGAACGAGAAGGATGAAGAGGGGTCGGGGCATTATACGACAGTCTATTCGGGAAAGTTGTTGTTTCGCAACTAAACCTCTGCCAACTTGAAAATAAAAACTAAGATAAAAGTCGAAAATACACGTACAGGATAAAACAGATTGTAGCGAAAGGGGTGAAACTAAAGCTATATATTTGGAGCTAACCAGAGAACAAAGTTGTTAGTAGCGTGGTAGGCCAGAGGATCTGGCGAAACAGGATTTCCGGGAGGGTTGAGTGCATCGACGCGAACGCTCCGTTTTCACATTTTGACTATTTTAACGCACTGGTCGATTACAAATTTACAAAAGCGTAGGCCGGATTTTCAATTTGGAAGCGTCTCATCTACGCTCGATCGCGTTACTCGAGTCTTTTCCAACGACTTGCTTCTCCTCTTCTCTCGTTCGTTCAGAATGTCCAAAGTTCCTCAACTTTCTCCCGGCAGACATTCGACACTCTATTTTATTGGGAAATTGTCGGACGAAGGTCACTTACCCCATCGATAGCCGATTCCATGCTTTTCGAAACCATTGCTCCAGCTGTCTGACTCTTAATTCTTACTGCTTTCCATTGCTTTTTTTCAATGACGCGATCGATCGATTTGAATTCTGATTAAAACTCGTTCGAAGTTTGTTTATCGATCAGTTATGTGTTCACGTTAGAACATTTTCTTCTATTCTATGCGACATCAGTGTTGCGATAAATGATAATCTCTAAAGATTGAAAATTATTAGAGCTTCGATATGATACGGTACAATGATCCAGGTTTAAAATGTTGAAAGTACGTCGCGTCGTCGCGATACCGTAGAATAATAATAATAATAATAATAGCGATAATAGAGAATGAAAATGTTGCGACGCGTTCGCGAGCCCCCAGGGAATCGTTTTCGTTGGCGGAAAGCCGTTTCAAAAGAACGACTTTTTAACGATAGATTAATCGATTTAGCGGCCTCTCCGTTGAGAATTTATCCATTTCTCGTATACGTTCGTTGATTCTGTCTCGTCTACATTGACAGTCACTGCCAGACAGATTGGTAACACGAATGTTAGAATTGGTTAGATTAAAGAAATTGATTAACACAGTTGGGAAACTCGGTAGACGGATATAATAAATGAACAAAGTGTAATGTCATTATCACAAACGTAAAATTTTTAGTACGACGTTAAATTTATGGACTTTTCATTTATTTAACTGTAAGATGCTATACGTCCTGTTCGTTCTAGTCTAAGATTTCAAAGGAGATAATAGTTTTTGAATAACGAGCGTATAATCCTTGGGAATATAGACTAACATGCAGTACTTACGTATGCGTTAAAGATTGATAATTCTAGTGTTAAAGTTAAAGCTAAGACTTTTCTTCTTACGATTGGATCGTAATAATAGATCGCGATAAACTGGTAACGGGGATGCGACTTACCCTTCTCTGTGCACACTGGCACGCAGTCTCGAACTGTCGAGCCCTCGCTGACATATTTCTGAAAGAAATAGGACAAATTACTCGATTAATTACTTGTGTACAATCGAAGATTTGTTGCGATGCAGTGTTTTTTCTTTTTTTCTCTTTTTTTCTTTTTGGTTTTTAGAAAATAGATAAGAACGATGACAGTAGTTACTCATTGTCGGTTGAAAACGATAGAGAAATCGATAGCGATTGACGGTATAAAAATTGTTTATTGCACCGTACTGGATGATCGTATTGTAAAAGTTTCAAAAGTGTAAAGGATTGGAATAATTGATCTAGCCATATTTCGATTTACAAAATCGATAAAAACGGACCGAGCCCTTTGCATAACGCTGTATTTATATGTATATGTGTATGTGTATGTAACCGTATATTGGAAAAATGATCAAGAGACATCTAAACGACCGATGGACACGAGAGATGTGCGTTAGAGCGATCATAAACCATGGTATGAAAGTTGTATCTTGCTTTCACGTGGAAAGTGTTGATAAAGAATATGTTGATTATTCGGTATCGTGGTTGGGAAAATTGTTAGGTTAGGAACAATTTTTCCCAATACACACATATATATATGTATCTTCTGTCGTTTCTCCATATCGAGGGCGGAGATTCAAATTTATCGCGTAGATCTGGTCTATGAATAATAAGAGAGCCGGCAAAGTTTGGTGTTTTGTGGGAAATTATATAAACAGAGGATTGCGGTTAGAAATATATACGGATTTGTGAAAATAAGTCTCAGCCTACAATATCCTCATTGCACTTCTCTCAATTTCGACCCGACGCCCGAAACCGTTTCTCACAGTCGCACACACACAAAATAGGAGGTGTGGGTTTCTTCGAATATTCCTCAATATTTTTAATTAATTAAAAAAAAATTAAGATTTCCATATACATATATATACATTTGTTAAGTTGTCATGGTAGTTGTGGAGTTATGCGAGGTCCGTTTCATTCGATTAAATTCATCGTCTATGTTTGAAAGATATCGTATACGTTCCATGCAATTACCCGCTGTTCTCGTAGAATTATTACTGTAACGAGTACAGGACGCGCGATGAAAAACGAAGAACGAAGATCGATATTTGGCGTTAAATATCGCTTAACGTCGCGACAAGACGTGTCGGGAAAATCAATCGAGTTTACACGTTCATGCGACTCGCGACGATAATACTCGCAATAATACAAAACAAATATCTACTTGATCGAGTGACCGATTCTCGTTGACTCCGTTTCAGGAATGTTAGTCCGTTCGAGTCGAGCTGCAATTTTCTTGGCTCTCTTCTTTCATGTGGAATTATAGTACGGTGCGCGGATTACCCTTGCTATTTCCAAACTTTACTACACAGATTGTCTTTTACGTTATATCAGAATCGAGAAACAGTTAATCGATATTTAAGTGCTCGGTTGATTTATTCACTGTCTCTTCTCATTACTGTCTACGATAAAACCAAAATTCAGACCAACGGTACATATCGGAAACTATAAAAATGTCGATATCCAGATAGATGTGCAGAAGTAGACATTCAGAAATTCCGATATACGAAAAAGCGATTTGCCAGGGAAAGCAGACGTAGATGTTTGGCGAATTCGCGCAAGGTTGGCACGTCGTTATAAGAGGGGCGAAAGAAGGGGAAACGGAGAGAGAAAGGAAGAGTTTAATTTTTATCCTTGGAAGAGGATAGAAACTTTCGACTCGGTCGTGTTCGTATGATTAAAATTTCAACAAATTTATATTTGTGTTTCGCTGGTGGCTAAATTAAAACACGCCGCTCGTGTTCGTGCGGATACAAATTTCGCTCGATATATTAATGTACAAGGGGTACATTAGCTTGTAGCTAATGGAACTGGTACGCGTACACGAAACTTGTCATTAACTTAAGATAAAATCGTTACAGTTACCGACGCTGTACGATTAAAAATGGCAATTGATCACGTATTAGTAACGATAACTTAATAACTTACGATTAGTAGCGATCTTAGCTTTCGCCCTACATTTGCTACAGTTCTCGCAGTTAAAGTAAAATTTATCAATATACGTATGTGCTACTAAAAATCGCGATGGAAGATCCCAACGTGGAACTTTTATACTCGCGTCATATTTTTACAACGACTGTCGTCCACATGAATAATGTATAGGTAAATACAGCGCGAGAAGCAAGAATATTAGGGAATTAATCGTAAGTAACCCCGGTAGACAATCACAGGCCAGTCTGGCTCCAATATAAATTCAAATTTCACCGAATTCATTGTGCTCCTTTCCACGGAGGCGACCGATTACGAGTTAATCCCCTTCCAATCTCTGTGCTGGAAAATTCGATTTCATTGAAAAAAAAAAAAAAAAAAACGCGCCATACTAGCCCTACTTTTAAATTCAATCGATTACGTTTTTCGTCGAAAATAATGAAAAAAACATTGCAGGAGATGAATTCTAGATACTCTAAATAATCTAAACTTTGATACATACGTATACGTATGTATATACACGGGAATACTTTAGTATATTTGCTGTTTTTCATTCAAATTGTCCTAAAAACGGACAAGTCCAAGAATTAAAATAAACAGCCTTCGTATTTGTCATATTTATCGTTTCAACCTTGAAATTTTTCCGCTCTTAATTTTATTTGACTCTCACATTTTCCGTCTAACATGAATTTCTTAATGACGATAGACTTTGAAATTTTCTATCCAAAATTACAACTAAAATTACGGATACAAGCTCTTTCTTTCGTTTCTTTCGTTTCTTTCGTTTCTTTCGTTTCTTTCGTTTCTTTCGTTTCTTTCGTTTCTTTCGTTTCTTTCGTTTCTTTCGTTTCTTTCGTTTCTTTCGTTTCTTTCGTTTCTTTCGTTTCTTTCGTTTCTTTCGTTTCTTTCGTTCCTTTCGTTTCTTTTGCACGTACGTAAGTACGTACTTATCGTGGATCGAGGCATAATCAACGAGTACGAGCTACAAACAAACAACCACGAGTATCCGACTGTCGTTTGCGCCGATAGATAACATAACACAACACTGGCAAATGCACGTAAACGTATTGTCGAGTACGACTGTGTTATCGTTGCGGCATTTTCCGCGTGGCATTCGACAAATTCGACAGCAATAATTATTTCGCAACAAAAATTCTAGAAATCTTCCCCTAAATTTTGAATATAATATTTCGAAATTTGCAATCGTATCGTTACCTTCGCATCGTTCAATCGAATCTCATTTCTAACGGATGATGCGTCACCCGTTGAATACTTTTTACCGTTCAAGGAACGGCCAGGATATGGCGAATCACGGCGATCGAACGACGTATAACAGGATGTCGCTGATTGACAGTAGTTTACGGTGGCTCGATATTCGTCCACGCCAGTAGTTAATGACTGACAGTGGCAGACAGCGGTAACAGGCTGTCGATAGTCCTAACACCGGTTCCGCGACCTGATATCGTTCCAAGATATCCGATCGTTCGTGGGAGATGGACAAATTTCATCGACGTGAAATTATCGACCGCTGGCAATCAAGGCTGGACAGATTTTGCAGAAATTTGCATAAAAGCAGTATTTGTAGAAAAAACGCAGGGTTTTCACTGATAAAAGTATTTCAACGCTTACGGTAAACAAATCGTACGTATACATATATCGTATAAGAGTGTATATTAAAGTTCGTATGCTTGCGCGGATACTAAAGTAGTAGCGAGAGAGGCAGCTATTGTAATTTTATTGGTAAATAAAAGATCAGAGCGAAATTCTATTTCGATAGGAGATAAGGTTAGGTTATTAAATAGACGAAAATTGTAGCTGTACTTCTGAAATAAAAGAACCGAAACAGTAGTGGTAAAATTCACGAGACAGTCGGTAATTGCATTCTTGAAAATAAAACCGCCCTCGATATCGAAAATTCTCAATTCCTAGGAATTAAAATTTAAACGAACAAACGTAGCTGGAATAATTCCTTGGCCAGTGAAATTCTAAAAAGCGACTAAGATCTTTTCTTTTTTCTTTGAACTTGTCACGGCCAAGATTTCCTAGTTAGAAAAAGAATGACGTATCTCGGAAGATGGGTTTTAGACGTGTCCCAGCAAAGTTTAACCGAACTGGAAGTTTCGAAACGTCGTTCATCGACAACAAGGCTGGTTCTCCGCCTCTTAACCGAAGACTGTACTTCGACGTACACGCTGATCCAATTGCATTGCGGAACTGCGAGCATCTCTGTTTGCTGGTTAAAGCGTGCTGGCTGGAGAGGAAATCCTGGTGTCGCGTCGCTACGCATACGAACAATGTCTACTGAAATCAGCAGTTGGGGATGGGCGGACGAGGGCTGGGAAACGTAAATACGTTGCGTTGGTCTTGAATCGAACAACTGTGCCACTGACAATGTTCGTAGAGAAGCTGTCTGCTTTTTTCTAATTTCCAGCTCGATTTAACCCTTTAACTATGCAATATACAATTTACAATGTGCTACATTGTTATGTTACAATAAATATACTGTACACATGTGTAAAACTATAATTCGTATGATTTAGTGTGTGTGTGTGTGTGTGCGCGCGCGTGCGTGTGTGTGTGTACTTTGGAGCACTATATAAATTAAAAACTGCTACCAAATTTTCATTCGTGTAATAATTACAAATAAAATTAAGTTGGACGCACAGACGCGCGCAAACACGCACTGGCGCTTAGCATTTTCGACAGTAATTATAAACGCGTTCACGCGTTTTCTCATCGTAAAAAGCTTTAAACGAAGTCGATGTATAATCATAAAACAAGCTACGGATAATCGACGTTCTATCGTATCGTGTCGTATCGTATCGTATCGTATCGTATCGTATCGTGTCGTGTCGTGTCGTGTCGTATCATGTCGTATCGTATCGTATCGTATCGTATCGTGTCGCTTGGTGTCTAGCGCCGAGCATTGGAAATACGTAAGTGGCTCCCAGAGTCCACGCGCTTGATTGTCTATGGTTAATCCATCGATCTTCGTTCCGAGAGACAAGTTGTCGAAAGATGGATGAAAAGGGCTTTCAGGGAACGGAATCGATTAGCCAAAGTTTCCTGAATTAAAATTAACGAGATATGAGAAACATAAGCTTTGGGAAACATAAGATTCTAAGCTGTGAAAATTAAAGATGCTTTCTTTTGACAACTGCGACTTTAGCTATGTTCGTTTTTTATTGAAAATTAGTTTTAAGTTACTTCTTAATTATATGTTAGGACTGTGCTATGTATCGTAGATTACTTTGGAAGACAACAAGTTTCTGACAATCGAATTTAAAAGAATGAAATTCGCCTGTAAAGAAATTTTACGAACGAAAGACTCGGTAGAAAGATGGCAAACGATATAGGTTGTAGGAAATC
This sequence comes from Bombus soroeensis, assembly GCA_014737365.1. Classification (NCBI taxonomy): domain Eukaryota; kingdom Metazoa; phylum Arthropoda; class Insecta; order Hymenoptera; family Apidae; genus Bombus; species Bombus soroeensis. The sequence continues at coordinate 63,094 of JACXIL010000188.1, forward strand.
CGACGTAGGTAATACGAAAGAATCGTACGATCCTGGTTGAGGTCAGGTTGTACGGAATTGGAAAACGAAGGGAAACATCGTTTCGCCTTTCTGCGAGCCATTCGTCTGCCGGTGGGAACGATCGACACGGACACGTTTGAAACACAAGCGATGGAGGCATTTGGGGGCAACAGAAAGCAGATTCTTTTGTGGTGGAATCGATGCAGTCGTTGGAGCGTCGAATAGTGCTCGAAGTAGTCGTCGTCAACCTTTCCTAACGGCTACAGGCTTTTTCTACTTAACAAACAACGAAACGCGATATCTCAGGGCTTTTTCCAAGACCTTGAGGAAATTTGAGAAGAACAAAGTATCGCTGCTCTGACGCCTCTACCGTCTGTGTCTTTTAACAAGAGCATCAATTTTTTTGGAGAAACGGTTTCATCCAGATCGAAGCCGGACCCTGTCCGTGGCCCTCTTTTGTTAGAAAACTTGTGAAAAAGCTCTTCCGACCTTCAAACGGATCGCGTCGAGGTGACGCGATCTAAATGTTTTATGCATTAAAACGTGAGAAGTGGAACGTGGAAAAACTGGAAAAGCGCGCATACACTATCGTCTCTTTTTTTTTTTTTTTCTTTTCTTGCTTGCCTTTTCTCTTTTTCTTCCCCAACACCGTCGCAAACAGACTGTCATACCAGCAAATAAAGTTTTCCACTTGTTCGCTCCACTCTTCTCAATTTATCGTATTCAGTGTACAAATCATATCCTATCTGCTTGTGCTGTTTGTTTCATTGGATTTCTTACATCGTGTTGGATAAATGCTCGGAACAACTTGGTACAGAGAGGTGATCACTCTGTGGTGACAAATCATTTTAAACATCTTCTTTTAATAGCCAACAGTTGTAGAAACATGTTTCGTCAATTCGTTAATATTATCAACTTTGATCGTTTGCTATATCGGCTAGAGTCTGATTGAGAATTTACAGCTTGGATACGCTCTCTTCCTTTCTATCGTCACCGTTGGGACGTTAACGTTGCTATCGATTCTTCGTTACACGATACATCGTGATCCTCTTCACGTCGTCCGACCGGATAAAAGGTCGGTCGGTATCAGCGACACGCGAATACAGGCTGCGGTTACTCGTATGTACGATCACTGCCGGCGAGAATTAGATCGCATCGAATCAGAATGGATATTTATATTTCGCTACCTACCTACCATTCATATCGATAGTTTCCAAACGGTAGTATCATAATTTGCGAATAACGCGTGTATCGACAATTTATACGTAGCTCCGAAATTTACATTTTACGAATATACGTAGCTCAGATTTTACGATTTCGCAGAATTCTGATTCGGATGAATCGCGAAGCTTTCAATTTAATTCCAAGAGATCTCGTGTAGATGAAATATTCGTTAATATTAAACAAATTCCTATTTGGAATATTTCTTAACTGCATCATTTCGAAACATTTTAATACGCAAGATTACTCAAATCGGAGATCTGTCTCTAATTGGAACCTTCTGACCGCAAAATTTCAATTTTATAGAGAGTTTGAAAATGGGACGACTCGCAACCAAAACAGTGAGAGGCTATCTAAATCGAGTGTAGCTGGCCGGGAACGTTCGCAACTTGTTACCGTTTTCGTTTTTAAAGAGCCGTCTATTCGTCCTCTCCACCGTAGAATATATCACACCAAGTAGCAACGGAATTCTCAAACAACGAAAATCCCGCTTTCCAAATCGAATCTAACTCGTTGCCAATTCTATCGCGCAACTAAACGATCTGACGGTCCTATGGGAGATCGGCTAAATCTATTCACACGGCGGACAGTCATCCCGTTGCTGTCGCAAAATGTTAATTAATACCAGGCAAACGCACCGGTGGCAGTAATTCGAAGGCCACGTCAGAATATCCAACGGTATGATATGATAATGCAGTTACGGGGACGCTGATCTAGCCGGAAGGCAGTGCGCGACTGGGAATTGATAGAGTCGAACGAGATGGCCCGTTAATTCACCAGGATTGTACCTCCTTCAAGGACGATCCCGGCAAGGATTGCGATTGTGAGACACGTGCCCGAACACGATAAACAGATTACGCGATTCGATTAAGTGTCTCGAGGTCGTCGAGTTGAGAGATGGAGTCGACAGCAATTTCCAATTACAGTTCTTTGGTTCAATTTATCGTAAGGTTAGAACAAGCGTACGCCGAGTCAGGATTTCTGGGCTGCGAGGCTAAAATAAACAATATAACCGTCTACCTGTTTGCTAGTCGACAAAAGTATGAAATATAAGATAGAAGCGAAGGAATTTGTTATAGAAGAAGAAAGTAGTGAAATTTCTCTCTGTGCCAAACGTTTTCCATTATCTCTAAATAATTTCACAAGTTCCGCTTCGTAAGAAACAAGTTGAAATGTTTTTCAGCCTCGCAACGACAAAAAGAGAACGTCTCTGCACTTTTCGTACAGCGTTGTACTTGTACAGCGTCTGCAGACACTTTGTTCCTCGACAAAAACACGAAAAGCAGAGCCACGACTTGGAAACAACTACGATTATCCGCAATTAACGATCGCGATTTGAGACTCGATACGCTTGTTCTACTTCCCGCTTCGGTCTTCGCTTTCCCACTTCATTGAAAGTCTCTCGAAACTCTTTCTGCTATTTTCATCCAACTCTTTTTTTCCTTTTCCCTTCTTCTTTTCTGTAAACCTCAAACTTTTAGTCGTAATATTTGATTTATAAATCGATACACGGAATTGTCCGCTTGACTCGGAACCCGAGCTAGCCGGAACATACGAGAATGACAAATGTAAAGTATACGCTTGCCATTGCAGTCAAATGTCGTTCGCCATCTACGAGCTGCTGCTAAAAATTTGTCGCTCGCTAAATGACAACATTCGGCAAAATATGTATGTCGAAAGTTGATCTTGAATTTCGGTTTTTAGCGTGGGCCACGAAAACTCGTGTCCTTCGTTCATCGACATCATTCAAATTGAAACCGTTAAACGAACGTCGTCGTTCCCTTCCTCCAAATTTTTCCCATTACCAAAAAAAGAAGAAAAGTAAAAAAAAAAAAAAGAACAAAAGGAAAAGAAGAAAAAAGTTTCTTTCCGCTCCTCTATTATACAATGAATAACAAATTTAATTAAATGCTGTTTGGAATAGAAGATAAGACAAATGTTTACTTACAATGCACCATTCGGCCGTGGGTAAACACTCCTTTAGATGCATGTGAGCGGTATAATTGATGCACGGTGTGATGCTACCGACTCCCTCGTTGTACTGTCCGCATTTATAACATTTGAGACTGTGTGTCAGCCCTGAAACAATGCGGATTCTTTGGTGAAATAAATTTCAAACGATCCTTTGTTCGATGGTAATACTGTTAAACTGAACGATGCTGTGAAACCTCTGGTTAAAATTATTTATACAAGAAAATTTACTATTATCCTATCGTCAGCGAATACGATATTGTTACTATGACGAAATTACAAATAAATACAGGGAGATTGTCATAGTTAAGAGAATGGTGAAGAGCCTGTTAACGAGAAATTTGAAAGAAACGTAACATAGTAATAGCAGAATCGGCTAGAAATAGTTGTTGTTTTCAAAGTTGTTGAACCGAACCTTGAAACAAAAATTCCAACATGATTTTAACACAAGTTGTGATAAGAATGTTGGTATGAACAGTAAACGTAATAAAATAATAAGAGTGGCCTTGATAAATGCGGGGAAAAGTAGTATAACAAACAACAACTAAACTTGGAAGAGACGTTAAAAAAGCAGAAAATACATTAAAGAAAAATATTATCGAACAGATACTAAACACGCACGTACTGGTGGCACGTATGATAATTGCCATAATTTTACATTTTTCTCGTTTGACGAAGAATTTACGAATTTCTGCGCAAGTGGTACGGGTCAATTAGAATCTTTTAATTGGTACAAGCGCGACAGAGGATCAAAGCAGCTCCGTGCGATAGAACTAAATCACGAACTCGGTAAATCGAGTGTATCGCATCTTTCCACGTCGCGTCGCGTCGTCTAGGGTAACCCGTTTTCTACGGAAGATTGCTTGCGAAAGTAGAAATTACAGACCCGTTTCCGCTTTGAAGTCGAAGGGGCCGCGAAACTTTTCAACCTGCTTCTATGACGAGCTTTGAACTTTGGAACGCCGCGAGAGAACGTAGCGACATTCTCGGTAGAATTCGCCACGCTGTACTGCGTGGCAAAGCTGGCAAAATCGGAGAAGATACTGGCAAACTCGTTCGAAATTCTTTCAATTTGATAAAAATTTCGTCGAAAGTTCAAGATATTCGTACATTTGGACACTTGGAGAACCTAAACGAGTCGATAGTTTAATCTGTGGAAACAAAGATAAGGATATAAAATAACGTGAAGATAACAGGGAGGAAATATTTTCCATTCCCGTGCAACGAACTTTCGGACGACTTAAAACTTCAAAGTAGCCGTTCTGAAACGACAAAGTTTCGAGTAAGAATGGAAAGAACCGTTCGCGTTCCGAGACGTCGACACGCGTTCCACGTGTAGGAAGTTGTCGGAGCTGCGGAAACGCGTTCTTATCCCGTCCAGAGGAACGCGATACACAACCACGATACAATACAGGCCGTGCAAGTGGGTTTCGAAAGTTTCCATCGTCCCATGGCCCGCCTCGTCGATGTTCGAAGATTCGCGAAACTTCCGCTAACGTATCCGGCGAGGATGGTTTCTAGATTCTGACCTAAAACAGGCCCAACTATCTACAGTTGCTACCAAGAGTTTCCGTCTAAGCTGTTATTCTATTATATAACATTTTAATCGAAGGCAACGGAAGAAACGTGACGAATAGCGCATCTCATTTCTTACGAAGCATTTAATTCTAAGATCGAATATTACCAAAATTGTCTTTATTAGTTGTTTTTATTTGATGTCCGTTTTTTTCCTTCTCCTTTCCTTTTTTTTTTTTTCTTTTAGGTTGAATATACCTTAATCGTAAGGTTCTGCTTCTACCTTGAATATTTCTTTCCAAAATAGCTTTTGTTATAAGATCAACTGCAACGATGAATTTTTACAAACTTTAGTTCGTTTAAATTATCTACTATCTTGAATAACTTCTGCCTTGAAACGTAATCTTTTACAACCTCGACCTTACATTTCAGCTTGTAAATTTGTAATACCTATACACCACTGATATAGATATACCGCTGAACCGACAAAAATATTTGATTGGAAATTGAAAGACACTGGCGAACGATGACGTTCGCTAGCGGAACAAATATCCTCTGCTGTGCCAATTGTTCTATATGCGGCACTCTGAGATCGCTGGGAATCGTCCTCCTTCTTTTTTCTCTGCTGTCACAAGAGATATCTACATTGATAAATTTGGAGTTCTTTCGTAACTAATGTATCATAATAATAAGGAAACGACAATTGTTAATTTAAACGCGCGTTCTCGCATGTTGAACGATAGGATCCGATAGCAGCGATGGAAATCGCAGCGATATACAGATGACATTTATGGCTATCATAAATCGGTTATTACAAACTGATTGAAACGCGTAAGGTTCGCATCTATAGTATTGCTAATTAGTCGCTTGGATCGGTTCTGTACAGATACATACAGATATGTAGCTGTTTCTACAGAATAGGTATACACGTAGAGGGCAACTAAATTTGATCGACTCACAAATCTTCCACGAAACGAAGAGTATCGCTTTCTAAATAATCAAAACTAAACTTGGCAATGTTTGCAGGTACGTTTTCAAGATTACTATCCCTCTGGTTTCGAACGCAATATACGCGACAAAGCGTAGCAAAAAGCTGTAATAAAGCTGTAATAAAGCAATCGTAAAATGAACATTCAAATCGACTGGATCAATTTTGACAGTGTTATTTTAGATAGTTGGAAAAAATTCGCGTCGTAAGGCTCGCGTAATGGCGTTTGCTTGGAGAAAACAAACCAAACAATCTGGGTAAAAAAATAGGCAAATAAGGGTGGGTAAAGGTGGATGCTATCACGAATGCAAGAATTTACGGCGACGGGAAATGAACGCGAGCGTCGCTTCGTCCAAGTGATGGTTAAAAATGCGCGTGAAAACAAACCGTGGCGAGGAAGGGAGAGAAAGGAAAAGGAGGAAAAGAAAGAGAGCATGGGAGGAGGTAAATCAAGTGGCCAAGAGAGGACGACAAGATATACTGGTCTGTCCGCTAGAAATTTACAAGCAATATTTTTCAGACTGGCGAGAGGGCGGAGGGAAGTTTTGCTGTGACTTGTATCGCGAACCAAACTCGTTCCGCTTTTTCCTACGACTCCTACAACAAGCCTCTGCCGATTCTGCTGATTCTACGTAATACAATAATATTACAATAGTACACGCTACTCGATAAATGGCGTATCTACCAATTGCTTCAGTGAATTTGAAGGTTTTGTGTTACGTTTAAGGAGGCAGACTAGTACTTTCTCGTTTCTTGGAAATAAGTTTTCGTCGATTTAGAAAGTTGGAATTAATTTAGAGAATCGCGAACGAATCGAACGATCGTTTACCAATTATTATTCTAACGATTTTACATGTTTCGCGTTACGATGAATTTGAAATTGCCTATTGCTATTGCTGCGAATAAATTGTTCTCGAAAGTTTCCAATTATTTTCCAGAACAATGGACGACCGATGAATGTTCTGGCAATCTAGACAGTTAGTTTAAGGCGTTCAATGCGACACAGGAAATGGAAGGAGGTGCTCGGTGGCGGAAATCGATATTCCTATAACGTGTATTATTAGGCATGCATAGCGTTTGTTCACGCGTTATGCGTAAGATAGTTTGATAGTCATAATATCACGTTTAGGCTCTAAGTTTTTCATGCAAATGGATATGTGATTTTAAAGAATTTTGGATGAATCCAATAGTAGCTTGATATTTGCCATGTACAAGTTTTATATTACCGTGAAAAGGTAATTCATCTACGATGCTCTTTCGATAGATAATTCTCTTCGAACATTGAGAGTTGTTTTAGGAAATTGTCAATGTCTTGTTTAATCTTCGCACCACGAGTAAAACAGTATCGAGGATAATTCTTGTTAAATATCTAAAATTACTTTCAAAATGCCTGATAATTTCTCAACGACAAAAATTCCCCCAAGTTTTTGCATGCAACGGGATAATCTACGACGCTTTCGTGCGAGTATATTTTTCGAAAATGGAGATCGCTCGGCTTAAATGAAGATGAAGCGTTGTTACATTTTAAACAGGAAGATACCTTTGGTTAACTTTTACGGAACTGTTTGAGTACCTAGATGAAATTTCACCGACCTAAATCTTTGTTTGCGCTAAACGGCAAACAGATTCAACGTCATAAATCCAGGGTCTCGAAAGGGTGGAAACGAAACTAGTTTCCAACCGATACATCTGATAGAAGCAAGATCAAGAGCAAAGTTTCGTCCGTTGGACACTGTTCCATTGTTTATTGCCTGATTCGAACGAAGAACTAACTGGATTAAAAAAAAAGAAAAAAAAGAAGGGAGAGAGAAGGAGAGAAAGGAAGAAAGAAAGAGAAAAAGAAGAGAAAAAAAGGGAGAAAGAAAATGTAATAAAATTTTGCCAATTTTGACAGTACATAATTTTAATTAGGAAACAATTTTACAAGAAATAAGATAGAAGGGTATAGGAAAAAATAACAAAAAAGGGAATGATATATGATTTTAGTGATTACAGTAGATGTAGATGACTACAGTAGTATTGAATTTGAAAGTATCGAAAAAGTATCGAAATCGAAAGTAGATTACAGCAGGATTGAAATTTTAAACTTAATAAATTTAACTCGCGGTAACGAGATACAAATAAAATGAGATCACTCGCAAATAATAAATTAGTCTGCGTTATTTGAGGTAAAATAATGTAGGTGACATGTTGATAATTCGTTAAGATTGTAAAAAAAAAAAAAAATAGATTGTAATACCGTAGGTATACGGTTGTGGAAAACTACGCAATATCTTTGTTGGTGGATAAGTTTGCCGGTGGCAGGAACAATTTGCGAGCAATTTAAGGTTGCCAAGTTAGACGACAAGGGGCGTATGTACGTTTCCGAGATACTCGAGAGAAAGTAAACGTGACGGCAAAATCCGTTGTAAAGAGGAAACGAGACCCGAGTGAGTTCTCTTGCGTCACGCGAAATCGTCACGTGTTCTCCTCGAGTCTCTTCCTTCCTAACGGGTCTTTCTTCGATTTTTCCCCTTTCTTCAAGCACGAAACACCCCCGTTTGATTAACGATAAAGCAAAGTGTATAGAACATAACATTAATATAATAATTTGGTTTGAAACGTGTATTAAGTTGAGTGACAAATTCGTTCGCGTTTCTCTAAAAGTACTTGTAAACTCTGCCTAAGCGAATGATGTATTATGTTTCAATCATTTTTCTCAAATTTGTTATCTTTCGAACGGAACAACAAACGGTTCGAATTATGTAACGTAAACCGATATTATATATAAATGAACTGGCCTGCCCCGTCATCTGTCTGCTGCACAATCGGGAGATTAACCAAGTTCAGACAGTTCTCGACTGAAATTTTACTATCTCGATCGGATCTCACATCTGCGAGTGAAAGACAAGATGTCGAAATTTCCAAGGGGGAAACAGGTGTAACATGCACAGGATAATCCACAAGTTCTAAAGAATCTAGAAGGTTGTAAAGAATTTCGATCCGCAGAATGCAAGTAGCGCTCGCTTGGAATCCCGCTAGGAATCTCGTAGAAACTATCGTTTAAGAGTCAAAGTGGAAGGGCGAGCGAGGTGTATACGTATACCATACTCTGTATAATATCTTAAGGCGTGTTTCGAGCCAACTTACTTAAAACTCTCAATGAGAGAATTGATTGTAACGTGCATCCAAATAAAATAATAAAAATATGTTTCGAGTCGAGTTTCGGCATCGCAGCTTGGCATATCTCTTTCCGCTTCGTTTGATCGCAAAGCAGCTTCTTCGAGTCACGTAAAAGTGCAATAAATACATCCGTATTTCGATATCACATTTCAAAGAATAGTAGAAATAGTGCCTATTTCTAGGCGCCTTTTATCCATCTATGTATATGTGTATATATATATATATATATATGTATGTATATATATATATATATGTATGTATGTATATATATATATATGTAATTTATATGTATATTATGTTAAGGAGGTCGTAGGGGCGCAAAGTGGCCGCTGAGTGATGGCAACTCCCGGACGAAGGCTAGTCAAGTGGCACTTGTTCAGCCACAGATCCAGATTAGTCACGGCACTGCCATGCCGCAGGCAGACTACCGTTCTACTTGTCCCTGCTTCCGTCTGCTCGCGGGCCATCGTACGCTTCTTCACCTCCAAGCTACATTCTGTTTCAAGGATCCTCGTGTACCGAGCACTCTAGTGCTTAGCCAGCTAATTACCTATCTGGCCTATCTGGACTATCTGGGTTTGGTTTACTACGTGTTCCCGGCGTGCAGAGTGCGGTACCAGGTACCAGTCGTCGTGTATCCCGTTGAAATATCTTTCGTCGAACGAAAGTCATCGAACCAAGTGAAGAACGAATGGAAGGGGAACGTCGACGTGAACTACTCTTGACACCGTTCAATCGTACGTGAGAAAAGCTTGACTTTGCTCGACCATTTCGTCATCTGATCGTCAACGATGTCCGACTATCGACATTCCTATTCCCCTGTGGCAATTTCGGTAATCTTCGAGGTCTTTGGAAACGTCGTTCGGACGAAGGAGATAGTCGAGTGGAAGAATCGAGTTATAACGGTACGGCAGATTATTTGTAGCAAGTGATTTGGTTCAATTATTTTCTACTCAAATTACGGTGATAATTTTATGTAAGGATCGTTGGAAAAAAATCAGCGGAGAAATAAGAAGATAAGAGAAGAAAATTGTTTCGATTGGAAGTAATCGGCGGGATGGTTGGTACGCGGTATAATAATGCAATGGTAAATTTTTCTGACAAAAAGACATCGTCAAAAAGAATGAAACGTTTGTGCTGGATGTCAGTTGTTGTGCCGTTTTTATGTCATGAATAATAAAAACTACGAAGCACGAGTACGGAGCATTTGAAATTATATACTGTCCGCGCTCTCTTTGTTCGCAGAAATAAACAATTTCTGAATTTAGCTGCAAACGTGTCGATAGATGTTGGGGGGCGGGGGGGCGGGGGGGGGGCACGAGCGCTATTTAATGAAATCATATCGTATCATAAGAGATTTCAAAAATAAATATTAATCCGATTGTGACGATACAATGATAACAAACGATACACGATGGCGTTAACAAATTCTAGAATTCTAGGCAATTTCGTAATTTAGCTATGAACGTGCAAATATCTTTGCAATTGTTGTCGGCCTCAATTTTTGAGAGAACCAACGCGAATTCCACGTAAACAGTGGTAGAACAGGATGCCTGCCGCGATGGTGCATTGCACGCGCGCGCGATCACATGCTGATCCTCGTGGGGTCACATAGCAGCCCTGCATAGTGGTCATTGCGGTGGCGCGATGCTATGCGATGCTGCATGCACGACAGAGAACGGCAGACAACGACAGACAACGGCGGACAACGGCAAACAACGGCGGACAACGACAGACAACGACAGACAACGACAGACTACGACGGAATCTAAGAATGGAATCCTTAATTGCTATTCTGGATTCGGCGAACGAGGAGACCTGTGGTACATTGCGGCCGATGAAATTTGCGGATTTGCGGATTTGCGGATCGTCGACGACTGTTCGTCGCATAAAGATGGGGGAATGAAACGAAAGTAGCGAGATAGAGGGGATGCGAGGATAAAGGTAAGATAGCAGTGGTGAGTAGAGCGAGAAAGAGGACACGATTAAATCGACGATTTAAAATAGGGTTGTTCGTCGGAAAAAGATGAGCAAAATAAGACATCGTGCAAACAAAGATTCCATTTAGCGTTTGTTAAAGCAATTCTCTTCGTTTCACGAAAATTTCCATGAGAATTAGCACGTTCTCTACGGAGAGCTGGATGTTAATAATCTCGTTGGTTCAGCACCAGGCAAACATTGAAATTCATCGAGTCGAAATAATCGAGCTTCTCTACCTTTGGCTAAGCTTAACAAAATAACAATTCGTTTCGATGGGATAGGCGATCGCGGTGTGTTCCGGCACAAGTAATTTGAATAAACGAGAACCGAGCGCGTTGTCCCGGCTTTTTCCGCCCGTCTCTGACTCCCTAACTGATTCTTCCGTTCTCTTAGATAAACCTGCGAGTTCTGTATAAAAGCGATAAAATACTTTCGCATTGGAGCGTTCCACCGAGGGATGCGTTTCAGAAAATCGCGCTGTACTTGGAAAAATACTTTGGCATAACATTTTCAGCGCAAACTTGAAATTAAACGCAACGATTATTAAAGTTTCTTAAATATTATAATCTTACTTGTATAGTAGATAAAAGCACCCCTTGGGGTGGCGAATCTTCCCCCGGCAGCGAGCATCCAGTTCGATTGAGATTTTTCTACGGTTCTTGGAATTGGTTTGCGCGTTTACATACTTTTGCTTCCAAATGACAGAAAATTTCTGTGAAATTGCAATTACTACATCCTACGACACCTATTAATTTGCTTATTTTCCTACCAGTTTATTTATAGTTCTAGTTGTACTAGTTTATATAGTTCAAGGTTTAAATTGTTTGCTTACATCGTTGATTTGCTTGTTGTTGACATCCTGCCTTGTTTATTCACATTGTTCCTTTACTTTGCATCACTTGTTTACTTACGCTGTTTATATCCTGATTACATTTTATAAAATATCCACTGCTACGTTTATCGCACCAGTTTGCTTTCTGTTTTCTGTTTTCTGTTTTCTGTTTTCTGTTTTCTGTTTTGAAGCCACAATTTTCCCATAAAACTAACGAACCAATTCCCCCTATCATTTCCCTACCAACCACCAACGCAACGGCCTCAAAAAGAACGCGAACCTTTCAACAATTGAATAATTAAGTAAATTAAAAAAAAATTAATTAACAAAGAAAGAAAGAAAGAAAGGACAAAAATCACTCTACGATGATTAAAAAAGAGATGACACCGAAAAATTCGTCCACGGTTCATCTGCAAATGTTCCTAGTAATCGTATCGACGTGAAAGAATTATGTATAAACGTCCGCAAGCAAAATTAAAGGAAAGGAAAAAAGCGGTAAACTTCTATTGCAAGGATTAACAGGAGAAAAGAATAGAAATGGAATAAATAAAAAGTACGACGGCAACTTTTCCCTTTCTGCCGTTCATCAACTGACTGATACATTTTCATCCTTTGACGCTGCCTCGGAGCGGTTGTAAACAGGGCCGGCCATCCCCTCGCGTTGATTCATATTTCGAAATTGTATTGTCCACTCGCTGGCGAGGGTTGGAAGCGGAGCAATGCGACGAAAGGCTGGTACAGCGTCCGAGAGAGTAGGAACGGGGGAAGAGATATTTTCCGCAAAACGGAGGTAGCTGGCTGGAGTGTAGAGGGTGCATTTACTATTCACCTATCTGGGTCAGTTTGCCCAACCCAGACGAGGGCTTCGCTTCGAAATCCTCGTCGTTCGGCACGGCCAAAGCCTCCACCCCTCGGTTTCGAGTCGCCGCCCCCGCGGTGACCCAACGACGTTTTTGTCCGCCGGCAAGAGTTGGTAGCCATCGTACGAATGCAAGCTTCCGTCGGAATTTTCATCGGCCTAATCGTGCATGGATTACGTGGATGGTAAAGGGGCTGGCGACCGAAGCTGGGATCTTTACGATGCCCAAGTCATTTGTTCGACACGAAGGTTCGAGGGTGATTTGAGAGTAGGGTTTCAGAGTATGGGTGATCCTATGGTAGACTAAGAATGCTAGAATATACAGTGATAAGTAATTTTCTTCCGGTTGAAAAGTTTTGTTTCGTAGCAGACAAGTTTGTTGATCGACAATGAACGTTCGACTGTTTGGTTCGGAGAGATTTCAGGTTTTTGCATACTATTTTATTATTATTATTGTTTCTTTTTTTCTTTTCTCTTCTTTTCTTTTCTTTTCTTTTCTTTTCTTTTCTTTTCTTTTCTTTTTTAATCGGGAATCTCGTAACAGCACCCATCAGTTCAGGGTATATTTCATCTTTTTTGTTATTTTAGTTGCGACGATAATGATAGATAACCTGCAGATTTATGAATTTCCGATAAGTACTTCGTGTTAGCATTTTTACAAAGAATATCTACAAAACAATGTGAGAAAAACAAACGGTTGGTTTCGATTCCTTCCGATAAGGACGGTACGAGGATGAAAAGCGGAATTTTCTGTGTAAATGCCGAGGGGAAAAGATACTCTTTAAGATTGAAAGTCCTTAAAAAGCTTCTTAAAATAAATCTTCTTAACTTTCATCTTTTTCATCGTTTGGAATTTTAGTATATAAATTTTAGTCAATACGACGATGTTGTTGGTTTGAAATTGTACAATATCGAGTGAATATACACGTAGAAAGATGATTAAACTGCAAATAATATAAGAGAGTCGAGAGAATTTGTGCGTTGGAAAACTTCAAGTTGTCAAACGAATACTGTTGGAATGCGTGTGCTGCTACATAAGAAGAGGTACAAAGTTACGGCTGAATATTGAACGAACGTTTCATTCAGCTTTGAAATTATTCAGCGAACATCGAATCGTTTCACGTAAGCTGAAACATTTCCAAATTATGAAAATGAAATGAAAAATTATTTAATATTTATTATATATATATATATATATATATAATAAATATTAAATAATTTTTATAACAGTGGATAATTATTTGTGAAGATTGTACGCGAAAGCGATACATTTTAAATATATCGAGTATATATCGAATAATTCCACCGAGGGGAGAAGAAACTCTGTCGCGATCTTACAGTCGAGGAATTACAGACAAATAGGAATAATGAAATTCTTGACACTCGTTCTCGGAGACGAGGGGCTGCAACTTCTTATTTGCGACCTTCGTTTGATTCTCGGTTCTCGCAACACACTGCTGACGTGTCAGCACCCGCGACCAAAGGAATAACTGGTAACGCGAACGAAGGCAATTACGAAAGATATGTAAATATAATCGAGACGATCGAGACGCGTGGAATCGTTCGTTAGAAATCGTCGGTCGGTACCAGGGCTAAGAAAGTTAATTAATTAAGGAGAAGTGGAAGCTGAAAGGGTTATCTGAAACATTGTGGGACGACCTTTCGTCCAAGTTACGGCAATTCCCGTCGGTTAAAAGTGTAGCTTTTTCTGCTAGCGAGATTTATTCGAGGGGAAAGGAAGGACTTGAGAAAAATCTCCGTGGAGCGAAAGGGCAGAGGCTGTAAAAATTGTTATGCCCGTTCGTTTGCTATCTTTGCCATTCGATTCTTCGCAAAATTGACGATTGGAAGTAACAGACACGAAAATTATTATCTCTGGGAGAAATAATCGTTAAAGACTATAGAGGTGGAGAGACTTGTAGAGTTGATAATTTTCAATTATGAAGCCGTTGCAAGTTTTTAATTGCCGCAGATAGACAATATACCTTAAAACAAGATACTCGGTCAGTCGAGATAAACCTAACCCCAATCCGCCACCGTTGCAATCGCGATCGCACGAAACGAAGAAAACGAAACGATTGAAATCCGTTTGTCCATTCATTGGATAACCTATGAAACGACCACGAAAGAGAATCACTTTGTCAAAAAGCAGGGTTGGTTCGGCAAGGGACAGAAAGAAAGAGTGGAAAAAACGTAAAGTTGAACGTTTGATCGACAGCCAAACGAGGAATTCAACGGAGACTTCTGTTACAAGGTCTGTGCTCAGCACGTGGAAAAGAGTGCAAGAGGGGAGTTGGCCACCGTGAACGGTTCGAACGTTTCCATTTTCAGGAAGAAAAGAAAGGACGAAGGACGAAGAAGGAAAAATGATGGAAAGCCCGGATGTATAAGGGAGAAAGATTGGGACAAGGGATGAAAAGAGGGTGATGGAGAATGAGGCCGAGCGGGCCGGAATGAGCCGCAGGAGGAAGCCGAAAGAGAAAAGAGCAGAGAGACGGACAGATTAGCTCTTTACCATGGTACGATTTAATCTCTGCTCGCCGCAGGCCTCTGCGACCCCTTGCCGCGCGTCACCATCTTCTTCTGCACCTTCGTTGGCCGCCGCTGCCGAATCGACGTGCAAGAGCTTCGATTTAAGGTTTGACTCTGGATAAGTTGCGCGTGAAAGCCCGTCAGGCCGACGCGATTAGTCTTTCGCGAGCCATGTGGTTGGTCGGCGACGTACGATCGATGCCGTCAAGGAGATGTCAATTTTTCCTGTCCTACCGTTCTTCCCATTTGTCAAGCCTCTTTGAGAGAGCTGGTCGTTCCAGAGTATACTGGTAACGAAAGTAAGAAATATGTTTGCAAAGAGCGGCGCGTGTTTTAAGATGAAAAGGTTGCTCTTCGATCGGTCGCCACCGTATCAATTTTTTTGCAACTTTTGACAAGTTCGAGAAATTTGCATTTGGTAAGTCTGGAGGTGGGGAAATTCTTTCGTCAAGTGTAAAACGTATGTTTAATGATAGGGGGATTGGATTTATTCGATTTATTTATCTTTAGGTGAAAAGTTTTTAGGAATTATCGAGTATGAATTACTAGTCGAGTGTGAAAAATTTGCGTTTGACGTGATATATTTGAAACCAAGAGGATTCTTTCGACTTTTCGTTTTACAAAGTTTTTCACGAAAAATTCATTGTAAGAAACGCAAGAAATTTACGTCTGATCTTTGACATGGGGTAAATCTTTGATTTCTATAAACCATATATCATCGTGGCCAATATACGAGAATTCTTCGATTTAGGGTAAGGCCAAGTTTTATTAGCGTTATTAAAGAGAGAATTTTTACTCGTTATCAGGAACTTTCTTTGGCAAATAAAGGTTTACTTTCCAATTAATTAGCTCGACGATACTCCGATTTTTCCTCCTTAATTTCACTTTAAAATTTCTAGTAATTATCAAAAAATCGGAACCTTTAGCCTCCCTTTCACAACTTCTTCCCAATTATCCTCGCAAATCATATATATCGTCTCCTAATTTTCCTATTCTATTCTTTTCCCAGCTATCATAAGAAACCAAGATTAGGATCGAAATTGGACGTTGTTCGACGGCAAGCTCACTTAGTTATCGGTTATTGGTTACGATTGCAGGCGTAATCCAGATAACGAGGTGCTTCGACGTAACGAGATCAAAAGTTAATCAGAGATGGCGACAGCTAATGATAAATGAGCCGCGTTCATAGGGATTCCTTTTTCAGCTTGATTAAATGATGGATTTAGACACCGTGATAAATGAGCCGCGATACGCGCGGAGGAAGATGACCTTCCGAGATTGAATATCCTTGGGTTCTTGGGTTCCTGGGTTCCTTGAGAAACTCAAGCTCCAACGATGATAATTGCGTTCCAAGAAATGACCAGCGTTCGTTTACTCGTGACCGGTGGCAGGCTGATGTTGAAAATTACTCTCTTGTAAAAAATACAAAAATAATTCTTTCTTTATAATTCTTCTTGTTTCTTAGGCTGCGCTCTTCTTAACCGGAGAATTTTTATCGATGAAGAACTGAAGAAGAAGTGGACGTTAAAGCGTTTGATACGTTACGAACAGTTACCGTTTAAGATGCGTCTGTGTCTTTAGGACGAGGAACGATTGTAGAATTCGTGCGATACTACCGAGCGAAAGAACAATTGACAAACGCAAAGATAATGGAAGACTGACAGCGAAGGCTAGATAATGGAAATGAAAAGCAAATTTCATAGTATTCGCGATGAAAGAGAGATTAACGAACGAGTTCGTAACGTAATTGGTTAGTAAATAATTTTGTTAATCTTGAATCGATATATTTTAATGTAACGAAAGCAGATCGAATTTAATTGAATTCAAGCCAAAGTAAATTTCTTAGCAGTTAAATGCAAGATAAATATTCGAGAACGAAGCGAGAATAGTTAAGGGTAAGAATCAGTTAACGATAGAGAAAATGTCAAAAAGTTTTGCCATAAGGCTAAACAAGATATACGATGTACTCGTAAAAGTGACATATCCATCGCCATCGATCTCGCGTCGCGCAATAAAAGCCACGAAAAATTCCTGACCGATGAAACTGCACCGATCGAAGCTGAAGCTCGACACGACAAATGGCCATCAATTTAAAGAAAAAAAAAAAAAAAAAAAAAAAAAGGAAAAAACGCAATCAATAACCTGCGTTCAGAATGAAGATTTACACGAGTCGTACGAGTGGCGAGCAATATTGCTAACAGTGAAATTAATTGGACAGACGAGAGAAGATTATTTATCACTGGTGCACGTTTCTCGAGCTGAAACTATTATTCTCCAGTTTCTTACGAAACAGCGAAATCTCAAGAAAAGCCGGCCGTGTCTCGAGCAAGGGAAACGTTACCGAGAATACGGCCGTGACTGATGGATCGAGACGAACAACGCGCAAGTGGCAATCCTTGAAATATCTTTATAGTTAGTCTATATATATATATATATCCATTATTTTTATGGAACGATATGAAACAAACGTAGAACAATATGGAATAGGAACAAAAAATAAGAGATTGAAAAGATGGGGGGAGGACTAACTTCATACCGTATCGGATCGGTCATCGCGATAAGAACATAGTCGCTTATTTGCAAGTTACTTCCCCAAGCACCGTGGCGTTCATTTCCCTCTGATACGGCGTTTTAGCATCGTTAACTACGGATATACACGCGACGGCCACAGTCGACAGTCGGTGACAGGCATTCAGTATTGTTTTCTAGCCTGTGACAATGAAAACACATGAGGCGCCTCTTTCTCTCTCTCTCTCTCTCTCTCTCTCTCTCTCTCTCTCTCTCTATCTCCGACACACACACACACACACGCACGCACGCGCGCGCGCGCGCGCGGATCTCGCTCTCACTCCGCTGATCTATTCTGCCTGCTAAGTAACTTCTACCGTGACAGCTAGAGATACACGGCCACTTGTTCACCACGAAACAATGGGGCCAAGAATGTCAATGGCTTCTTCCATTGTCACGCGTGCGGGGCAATATCGTCGCGAGACGTCTAGGTTGTTTAAACGTCTCTCGAGAGTCTCGGTTCTTCTATAGACAATCCTCCCGCCGATGCCTTCTATGCTTTCTTTAGATACTTTCTTCTATAGATGTGTGATTTTCATGCGGTGCCTTTTATTTTAGAGCTTCGGATTTTTCCAGTCTCGAGTGGAGACGAAAGATATGATGCTGCAATGAAAAGGTAATTTATCGATGAATCTGAATTTCTTAATAAAAACTAAAGAGACAGGTGTATTCAAATAGCGATACTTCGTAAGATGGTTTAATCGTAAGGAAAACCTAAAAATCTCACGAAAAAATCGATTTACGATGTAGCAAAGTCATGGAACAACGATCCTTTCGATAAAAAATGAATAGAGAATACTCTTCTAAATCTATTCCAGAAGCCCTTCTCGCTTTAAACGACAGTAACATGACACTCGTCGAATCATTGGACACATTTTCACGATTAGCAAGTCTCGTGCGAACCGCACGAGGAACTGTCAAAGTCGTCATAAATCAACGACTGCAGATACCGAAATGCTAATGAATTTCTCAACTCGAATCGACTTATTGCGATTGACGTGCTTGATTCCTGCCACGGATACCGTCCAGAGGTTGTCAAGGTCCTACGGGCCTTGTGAAACTTGGACGGGCACTGCGTTTCAACTCAAGTGACCAACATTGTTGCGACGCGGCGGTCTATTTGTACTTGTGCTCGGCTATTAGACGAGCATTGGACGTACCTAACTACTACGGCAAGGATATCGATAGTAGTTTATTTTAGAATCGAGCAAAATCGTTAAATATTTTCAAATTGAAATACGATGTTAGATTCTCAAACTTTAATACGATAGCGTGTGCCCTTTTTGTTGTTGTTTTGCCGATTAGCTTTTTAGGTATTGATGGCAATTTGTTTATTAAGAAATTCTTATAGAAAATATGCGCTATTAGTCGAGGGTTGTCAATTTTTCGGAAAAAGATTCGAAACGATCGTTTCCTTTTTAACGCGATATTTTCACCTTACTTTAGGTATTGTAGTAAGTTGTTAGAAATGTATATTAATTTCCTACTTTTGTACTTGTACTTGTTATAATATACAAAAGATTTAACACTTTCAGGATAAATGGTCAAATCCTGCAATCGGTTTTCCATTATGAGATATAGGTTGACCAATCTTGGAGGAAAATCCATCTGGTCGCGTTTGTCTCTTGACTCGTGACCGAACAATTTTCTGGAGCGTGAACGTCGATCGATGAACTCGATAAAAAACGGATAACGAGGCTGCCGATGAAATTCGACAGAGTTTTGACGTCAGCCGCTAATTTCTCGTCGATCGGGATCGAGGAAATTGTCATTTCGTTGAAAACTTTTTTATCGTTCTCCTGATTTACTACGATCAAAGGACAATCCTTGCCTAACGAATTTCGTGAAACTCAAACCTACCTCACATTTCTTCCTATGAAATTAGGAGAAATTTTAAGAAAAATTCGTCCAAGCCAAACTCACGCGCCTCCCGATCTTCCATTCAACTTTGATCAACTCGATACTCGGTCCGTCAAAGCAACAGAGCAAAATCACGTTATAACCTAAGATGCGAAGCTTGGACGCGTAAATTGCATATAAGCAGCAAAAATTCTCCATCTCCGAAGAGAATCTTTTCACTAATCCGAGTCCCGAGTTCTTCGAACAGACGCGAGAGGTTCGGACGTTCCTTTGAAAAACCACGAAAGAGCTGAAAGAGAATAAAAAAAAAAAAGAAAAAAAGGAAAAGAGAAGAAAGAAAAAAGAAAAAAAGAAAGACGAAAAGAAGAAGAAGAAATGGTTGGTTAAAACGAATTCATAGCAAATGTAAAAAGGGAAAAGGGACGTGTCCTCGGGAGAACGTTCACGAAAATTCATGGAAAGTACAAGCCAGACGGGCTAGCGTTAATCTGAATCGGACATACTCGCGCTCTAATATTTCAGCGAGTGACAAGAGCAAAACTAGCTGACTCGCAAGACTCTTCAAAAGCTCGATTCCACCGAGTTTTCGGCTCTTCGACTCTCCGCTCACCCCCGTTGGTGTCCCTTTTCCTTTTCGGTCAGCTAATCCGCTGGCGTGGCGCGGCGTTCCGCTTACCCGCCAACCTCCGTCGCGTCGCCGGCGGTATTTCAACTACTGACTATTTCCGGCGGCGTGCGAATACAAAAGCGCGCGGAGTCGCGACCCTGAGCGTTCTGTCCCGATAATTACGAGCAGCTGAGTCGTTGCGGCGAAGGGCGTGAGATGCCTGATACCGGCTCTTTTCATGTTCCAGAACATGGAAGAATGGTTTCACCTTTGGTAATTTTACCAAGATAACACTCCTGTTAACCCCTTTGTTCCGTAAAGATGGGACGGTGACACATGTAACCACCGATGTAGACCGCGAATGTTTAAGCATTTTTGGAAAATTTGAACGATTGCGAGTCTTGCAACTTGAGGATTTACCTAAATTTTTTCCAGTGGCCAAAAGAAAGCAGAGGAAAGAGGAAGCAAAAGAGGGTTACTGCCGCTTAACATTGCAGTCTCCGCCCCGATCTTTCGCTTTTCACTTTGAGATGTACGTCCTCTCGATCATCGAGTACTCACCCGATGCCAGTAGAAATTTACTAGAAAATTGTTCATCATACTGTTATTGCTCTCTTAACATTAGGAATATCAACTTTTACTTTTCCTTTTATTCTTACAGAGAAGCAGCTTTGAACTTGAACGTTCTAAAAATCTCGTTTGCCATAATGTTGATATATTCTTTGTTTTCGTCGTCCATTCGCTCCTACGAAGTTAATTGTTTAATTATTTTATTGTTAATTATTTTCAACAAATTGAATCGCCTGTACAATTTAGAATTAACGTCGATTGATTGATTTGTAACTGTAAAATCGTTGTTAATACGCCCTATACAGAGGATATCCTATGTAATCTTTAGTTTTTCTTTATTCATTCGTTACTAATTTCAACCTCTCAATTAATTCAAACTTTCTGTAACAAACATTCACAGATGGAGTTAATCACTGCTCCAACCAGCACAAGCAAATTCCGAACTCGGGGCTTTGCTGCCGGTAATTCCATTCGTCTATTGGAAGTTGGCCCTTTTGTTCGCGGAAAATTAACCAAGTTACGCCGTCCGGTCTGAACGACGCGACGGAGATAAAGTTTATCCGGTGGCAGATGATTCGCGACCGTACCTGCCTATTAAAATTTCACGAATTCCCGTCGAACCAGGATCTTCTCACGGTTTTACGGCCGATGGACTATTTTCCAGCGACCGTTTTGTATGGCATTTCCGCCACCTCCGGTAATCCTCTATTTGAATGGAAGAGATTTCTTCGGGCTGGAAATGTCGTTGCTTATACGTTATTGTCGCGATCGACGCTGATATCCTATAGATTTTCAGGACAGGGATTGTATTTTATTTTTGTGAAAAACGATATTTGATATCGAAAAGTTGCTTTTTTTTACGGGTAATATGGTTTTCTTAATTCGATTCGTAGCTACTAGGAATTGTTGGTTTTATTTATAGATACCTTGGAGGCGAGAATCCGTACGGATGACGAGAAATCTTTGAATTCGTTGGCTCGAGATTTAATCATTTAGCTTCCACGAGCGAAAAGTGGTTATATTCCGCGTGTCGTTTCATCTACGTTCGTTCGTTTCAATGTTTTACAGGATTTCCTGATGGATCTTTGAGGGGATGAGAGGATAGAAAGGAATTTTATTTCTCATCAACGAGAGGGACGCGTTGGCCTCGAACGTGGAATTGTTTGAAGAGGAGAAACGAGATTTTTCATCGTTTTAATTCCTTTTCGTTTCCCTACCGTAGTCATTGCAGTGTAATCACAGTAATTAATTGCTTTCCTGGGCGTCACGTTTCCCGGCTGTTTCTCGACCTCGTCTGTTCCTCGAGTCGTTTTCAAATTGCAATTAAAAACGTGGTTTGTTCATCGCAACTGGGCGTCTGTCTCGTGCATAGGTACGGTGGATTTCAGGTTATGTTCGACAACGACGATACGTGTGGTGTGTGGTCCATGAAGAAACGAAATTTCATTGGTCGTATCAGATGTCGAGTCTTTCACGAGCTTTTCATATCAAGATTCTCGGTAACCATTAACAGATTCGCGATATTAATCGACGGTGTTTTACTCGTGGGTAAGAAAATCCCGTTCCGTGCAACTTCTAATTGCAATTTCATATACAGTAACTAATAGTTTATGTAGATAAAGTTTCTATCCCAGTGCAATAGAGTGGAACGCGTTGTTAGTGTCAGAGTAAGACGGTGCACCGGTGGTACAATGGCAAATAAATAAAATAATATTTCGAAAATATAAGTACATCGATATATGTATATCGTAACTTTCAAGTCATGTATACTCTATTCAACGATTATGTTACGGTTATGTACCATTTGCAAATATATATTTATATATATGTAAAACGTTAATCTTAATTATACATTGTGTGAAGTCGCTTTAAGATAAAGGAAAGAAGAGGAGAAAATTGCAAAAATATTTCGAGCCGCACCATCGATCGATCAACCGTGCTCAACTTCACCGTACCCTTTTTCCGCCTTTCCAAACCTATACATTACACCAAGACGTCTTACAACGAAGACGAGAGAGCAAACAGAGCCGGATGCAGCCCGCGGCTGATTATGTTTTCACAGCGACCGTCAGCCACGTGGAGGGGAACGTTCGCTACAATACCGAGATCAATGGAGGAGTGGGTCGGGTTAATTAACGACCGGAGTTGCGAGGAACGATGGAGAGAAGGATAGGAAGAGGGGAGAGGAGAGGAGAGGAGAGAAGTGGACGGGACGACAAAAGCGCGTAAGACTCGACGAAAGAAGCCGTGTGGATGCCGATGGAACTCTAGCTGCCTGCGGCCATTGTCACGTTCTAAGAAATGGAATACGCGATAGCCGACTCCTTTCTCGAGGTATCAAGGTTCGCTCGCGCGTTCTTGATATATTCTTGAAAGAGGCGAATGCTTACTGCTGGATTCTCTTATGGGTAGGCATTCATAACGGTAAGAATCGGGAGAAGATGCACCGATGCAGAACAGAGAATCGTATACAGTGAGCGATAACGTGTCCGGTCAAAGGTGAAGGAAGGCTACAACGATAGCACTAAGTGCATTTTAGTTGTATTTTTATGCTTAGCAGCGTTTTATACGTACAACGTGATATTGATTTTTCTATTAATCTGTCCGCAATTTTCGTAATTTAATCTCTTTGTTGGCGTATAATTCACGTAATAACGAAAACAGATGCCTGTACGAGAAAAAGCGCACTAATCGTGAGCGGTGTTACTACGTTGGTACTGCCAACTACTAAAAAGATAATCCTTACAATTCAGACCTGTGAAGCTTTCTATAAGACAACAAGAACTCTTCTTCCGTAAAGATTGTTACACTTAAAAACTCACGACAAAGAAATCGTATCAATTCTAAGCAATGTTGCCATCTTACGGATTTTCTGTTTCTATTTCATTTTCTTTCTTTTGTTAAAAAAAAGAAAAAAAGAGTAAAGAGAAAAAATGTTTATCAACTGAATTTGCAAAGTAAAACAAAATTCGGCAATGCGGGCGTGGCTCGCAAACTTCTTTGTAGGATTTTCTCATTTGAGGAATACGGCGTGCCGCGGCGTCACGGAAGCGTCAGCAATTTTTTCCCATTTTCGTCCTCTCCTTTACGCTTTCGAGTTCGCGCGAAGTAATCGTCAGAGAGATTCGCGATGCGCCAACTTTGTCGAGCGTACTCCGTTAAATTAACGCTCGTTTCACGGTTGAGAACCTTCGAATCAGGCGGCACTGTTTTTTTTTCTTTCTTTCTTTCTTTCTTTTCTTTTTTTCTCTTTTTCCTCTTTCTCGCCCCAAGTAGAGAGAGAAGTTTCCATTGTTTTCGAGACCAGAGTCGAGGCTGATTTTAATCAGTCCCCCTTCGACTCGCTTATTGCTCGTTTCCTACTGTATACTATTTTATGATCTCGATGGGAATCGAATTCTTGGTGTTTGCGTTAAATGAAGCGAGATCTCGTTCACGATATTGAAATTTGCACGATTCTGATTAGTTGTCTATTGGTTGGAAAAAAACATTTCTATAGGGAATTACGCGTAAAAGGTTGAAAACTAGTTTAGGTAGAATAAAGAAGAGAAAAAAGAATAGGAAAGGAGAGAAATCGTGAATCTTCAGAAATACCGGATACCTCGAATACATACGACCAAAAGCAAAAATATCAAAAGCATTACGTCTGGAGTTCTACAAATCGAGTGAAACGCGAAGCAACTTTTCTTGAATCTTGGTAGATTTCAAAGAATGCAAGAAAACAGAGACGTTACATGCGTATGTAACAATATGTCGCTAAACATCTTCAGAGACGATCAAACATAGTCGTCTTCAAAATTGTTATAATACTTCAAATAATTAAAGGTCGTGAGTTAATCCTTCGAGTTTTAGGAAAAGGAAGAGCCGTTCGTTTCCTTAATGAAATTTTTAATTTTCCAACTCTGATATTAAAGACCCATCTATTGCTCTATCCGAATCGTCAACTTTTAACGAACTTGCGCTGTGTCGAACACTTCCAAGTCATGGAAAAATCGAATTTTCGAGTAGAATAAACAATTCCAATATAACACATTTCGAGGCACGCGATCTGCAAACTCGTTAAAAATTCATCGTAAGCCTCCAAGATACGAAAAATCCAATCTCCGAATAAATAAAAGAAAAGCAATCGGACGCGAAGATGTTATTCTCTAAATCCTGGCGTCGTCAAATACAGCCTTGTAATAGGTGACGCAATATCGTATCGAATAGAATTAAAAAGAAGATGAAAAGAATAGGGAAAGGTTCGAGTTAGAAGGCTTTCCGGAAAAACAGAATCGCTATCCAAGAAACTTTTTCTCTGGCACCGAAGAGGGGATTCGACTTGACGATTTAGGGACTGTGATACTATCGGCGAAAGGAAATGCAAATTGTCAAGCATCGAGGATGCCAAGGTGGAGGATTAGAGGCCAGCTCGGTCGTTTAATTTCCGTCCTGACAAAACAACCGGTCAGTCATACCATTGAATTGGAGATTTCTGTTCCGGCAACTGGATAGATCGCTATCGAACGTCTCGAGAACGGAGTTGGAGAAAAGTGCTACATTGGCCGAGATTTCCGGCAAAATTTATTTATAGCAAAAGAGAAGATAAACGTGTGAACGTTTGAGGGTTTGAAAAGATAGATTGCAAATTACAATTTACTTTACAAATTACGGGTCTCGAGAAATCGTTCGGCCTACTGTAAACTCGATTATAAGTAGAAATGTGGAATTTGGATCACCGGAACTGGATCATGGAAATGGCAAAAGTTGTTCGGTTAGTAGTTTCACGTATATACGATGGAATAGAACGAAACTTTAGCTATAGATGGTGCTTTGTCGGTCGTAAAAGTAGACAAAATTTGTCTCGTAGTGGGGAAAACCGATTATCAAAATATAGAAGAAATACGTGATAGCGGATTTTAAAATATAGCGAAATATTCGAGATATACATAAAAGGATGTAATATATAATTTATATTACTCGTGTTTTAATATCCTATGAAATACCTATGCTAGCAGATAGACATATTTTACAGGTGTCTGACCAGGTACAGTCGCAAGTTGCTCGCCCAACGTCCGATCAGGCACTTGTACCTTTGAATAATTTCGGTCTGGCGCTTGTCCATTCTATCCGTTCTATGTCTGACCACGCATAATACCACTCCACTAGCTGCCAGCTGAATAGACCTCCGACGCTGAATACTCGAGCGAGAGCTACGTATCCTACCGTGGTCCGACTGACCAAGCATGAATCTATTCTACTGCGTACAAGATGCTCGACCCAGTGCGACCCGTACACGATCCTATTCTACCGTCCATTTCTCCGACTGCCCAGTTTTCAAACATCGTTCCACATTACGTTGCCACAAGATATCTCCAACTAAATTGTAGTCACCATTAGCCGATGTGATATTTGTTCGATGCGTATAATTGGAATTTTAAACGTTCCGACTTTAACGATCGTATTTTTCCTTTTCCTTTCCTTCTTTCTCTTCTTTCTCCTCTTTTAGTTAAAAATCAGTTAATTATAATTTAGCCAAAAATTTACCTCTCTTTTTCGAAGGAAGAATCGCCACACAGTTCTCTGTAATAAATTGTAAAAATATAATTTTTAGTGAATCGATTAGTGAAGCCATTAAGAGAAAGCCAGATGGATCTACTACGATACATGTAATAAGCGAATAAAAATCTCGACAGATTCAACAATTTCAATGTGAAATATCTCGTTTAGAAAAGTCAATTAACGAGTAATCTCGCGAGAGATTCGCTTTATTCCATCGAAAACGATACAATAACGAGTTTGACAATCGGTAGAACTTGGAGGAATAACCAATGTCCCCAATATATATGTATGTATCGATTCAGTTATGAAAATAAACATTCGATTTGATTAATTCCTTTTCCCTTTTCCCGAAGGGACGAATGCCAATAATTGCTAATTATAGCGTATACGACAACGGCACTGTCAGTTGCAGAAGATCAGTCTTAGATGAGCACGAGAAACTTGAAATTCGCTTTGAGAAAACTTGAAAATATAGGTAGTATCGTGTATCGATATAGGTAATATAGGAGTTAACGAATACCATTCTAAACGACGCAGCTTATTCCATTGGAAAGAGCGCAATGTTGAAAATTCCGTAACGCATAAAATCCTCAAAGTGAATACGTTTTGATCGCAAGAGATAATCGCACTCTGTAAATCGATCGTGCGCCATTCAGCCTACAACGAGATAATTTTGCTAAAAGGGGATTTCTTCTCCAGATAAAAAAGAAGAAAGAGAGGAGAGGAAAGAGTGTTTTCGGATAAATGGCAGTGTTGCGTACCGTAATGATTTTCCCTAGCGGCCCACAGGGTGGTATCAATGGAGGCACGGGCAGAGCGTAAGAATTATGCCGGCGCGGTGGAGTTTCAGAGGCTGTGAAACGAACTGAAAGCGTCCTCTCGTGTCGCGGCACAAAGACTCTAATGATGCGAGCTTGTAAGCTCACCCACGCAAACCAACTGGAAATCACCCCTTCGTTCTGTTCTCCGTGTGGCTTCGTTAGAACCGGACCTCGTCACCGATGACCGCTTTCTCGCCGAAAAGAAACGGATGAAAAGAAATAAAGAAGAAGAGAAGAAGAAAGAGAGAAAGAGAGAAAAGGAGAGAAAAGGAGAAAAAAGGAGAAAGCTTCGGTACAGAACAGAGCTTCTACCGGGGATGAGATTGCACGGACGCATATGCGATGGGACGAACGGTGACGGCATGCATGAGGAATATTGCTGGGAACCGATGGAAAACGATGTTGACGTAGAAATTTGCAAATTGCTAGGTTAATTAGCGAAGATGCGTCGAAGAAACGTCATCTCGATCTTCCGAGTTATTTTCTATCCTTCTTCTTTCTCTTTTGCAATATAACGGAGGAATATACGCGAGCAAATGTTGTTTGTCGCTCGATTTTTGGCTTTGGGGAAATAGTTTTCCGAGAAATGTGAGATATAAGTCAGGAAAAGCAAGACATTGCTCGGAAAAGAACGTTGACATTGCAAATGTGTAACTTGCGTGTTTGAAAACTTGTACGTTTGTGAAGATATTAAACGTTGTAAAATATCGCCAAGAATATGCACGAGGGATATAATATAATACATTTGAGTCGTCCGGTAGCCGCATCGTACAATTTTATAAATGAAAAAGCACAGAAGAGCGACGATGTTACAAGTATCTGCCACTTTTTAAACTTACCTGAGAATTTACTATTATTATTTATGTCGTTTTCTTCCGACGAATAAACTTTATTCATTTCTATTACTTATTTCTTCAGAATGGAATGTCGATCATACACCTAGGGTACGTGCAATATATAATGAAATAAAGGAATTAGCGAACAGTGGAGTTGTGTAATATGTATAGCTAAGAATGATATATTTTTCAGAATACACACACACACGCGCGCGCGCACAAACATATATGCGTAAATTTATAAAACAGTCGTCAACGAAGGTTTCGCATTTAAAAAACGAAAGGATTTTTAATTGGGCGAGGATGCGGCAAGACTATCGATATAAGTCGATAATCGAGAGGAAGTTACTCCGGACCTTTCGATCCTAACCGCGAAAACTATTGCCATTCGAGGCAACTCGGTGGTTTCCTATTTACCCGACGATGTTCCACGGTGCCATCGGATTTTTCCACGGATTAAAAATTGTCGCGTAGATTTATCGCGTCCGGACGTGATTTACGGTCAACCGACCAAGAATCTTGAATCGCTTTCTTCCTCGAAGCCGACGAAGCCGCGTTTCGAGCGCTGCGCATCATCGATACAAGCGAATATATCCTGCAGGTTTAAAATGTTTCTGTTCTCCTCTGTTACCTCCAAAAACTTTTAACGTCAGAGATATTAACATTATTACGCTTGCAGTAACGATAAACGTACGATAACACGATTACGTACATAATATGGATATAAAAGTTCTCCATGGCACGCGTTCAAACACTTTTGGTAACGAATTAAGGAAGGAATATTTAGCACAGTTTGCAGAAAAGTGTATTTGAATAGGTCAGGAATTGCAACGTTTCTCTATATGTATCCCAGTAATTTCTGTAACTGGTTCCGGCCACTTTGGTTTTCATAATGTTCGCGGTCGTGGCAAGTTTTCCTCGGAAAACCTCTCTCCACGTTGAAATATATCGTTACAAAATACGCAAGGTCGGTCGTCGTCGGTCGCCGTCCGACGCCATTATCGTCTATTAGCCACGTTATATCGTATTGTATTAGCGTGTCATTTTTATCAGTCCGACACAGTGACGATGGCCGAGAAGCCCTGGTATTCGCGGATTTCTAATACGAATAACACGTACACGATCGTAATAAATTATCAAGGGATGCGTCTAGCGTACGTAGAATACGTAGAATACGTGAAAGCGCTTTTCTCTAGTAAATAACGCGGTAATTTAGCGTCTGCTCTGTCTGTAGAAACGTTCCAAGAAATTTCGGCCGCGATCGTTAATTTTCCCCGATGTTTGGCTGCCACGATGCGCAGGAAACGCGCGAGAAACCACGAATATTAATAATATTAGCAATTTGCGCGCGAGCAGGATGGAACGAAAGTAACAAGAAGCGAGATAAATTATAAATGACTGGCAAATATGCATTTGATAACTTGAAACGATGATCGAAATTATAAGGTAAGAGATGATATAACCGTTTCCACGTAAGGGACAAAGCTATTCGTCCTTCAAATGGCTGATTGGTCATTTTCGATATATTAATTAACAATCGAAGAAGGTGTCCGAGTTACTAAAAACACGCCGTCTATGATTATTACGTAAGGTTGCTATAAAAAATGCAAATTGGTTATTCCGAGGAAAAATGATATTTCGCTGGGTCGGAGAGCTTCGGTTTTCGAGAATAGATGTCGCGAACGAACGAGAGACAAGCGTTTAAAACAGCGCCATTCGAGATAAGGAAGGGATTCTTTCCACTTATAATCGGGCCGACTTTTCTTTCTGCTGTATGGAGATTCCGCTCTTAAAATAACGTCCAACACGAAGCTCAACGCGAAGCGTTGCAAATTGTGAGAGACAAGAAATTTCGTTGCTACACTGATCAGTTTTCTTTGTCAATTTTTACTTCGAGTTTTCTCTTCGAAATCGCTGTGAGAGAAGAATCTTGAAAAACGTATTACAAGCAAGTAAGTTTAAACGATCGAAACAAAAATTGTACACCATTTGTTAATTATACCGCCTTGAAATCTACAAAGGGAGCTTATCAACACCGATATCGTTTGACATTTCGACTCGTCGATTCCTCTCGAGAGAATTGCAACCTTCTAATCCGCTCCTCCGCCCCCCCCCCCCCCCCCCACCAAAAAAAAGGAGAAGAAAGAGAAAAAAAGAAGGGGAAGAAGAAAGAAAAAGAGAGAAAAAAGAAAGAGGAAGCAAAAGAGCAACGAAGAATACGAAGAAATTTCTCTTCGTTAAAATACGTCCATCGAAACGAACGACCAAGTTGCTAATCCCGTGGATCTTTCAAATTATTCTGGAAAATTTACTCCAAGTTAACCGGCCTTTCTTCGTTGCCTCGGCGCGCCGTTTATAAACCGCCGAGTCTTGGGTCGTTTCCGGCTACTCCCTACGTATTATCCGGCCCCTCCTTTTCCTTTTATTTCTCTCGTCGACTCTGGCGTGATTCGTGCGGCCCAGCTCCAAGTCGGCGGCCATGTTTTTAGGAAGCAAATCCGTAGTCGCTAATGAATTCCAGCGCCGCGTCGTGACTCGACGTCGATTAGTAACGAGTTATAACCCGTGTATGATAAACCTGACGGGCAATGAATATTTATGGCGTGGAAAATAAGGTTGAACGTACAGAAATAAACCGATCTTTTATTAGAATCATCAATCGTTTATTAGATTATCTTTCCTAGGTCTCTGAATTGTTGTCGTATTTCTATCGATACGATGCGAAGCGAAAAGATGCAGAGGTATTATTTATTGAAACGAACTTGGTGGAAAATTTATCCGGACAAATTTAGGAAAAGTTTAACAGGATCATAGAATTGACGTATATACGTTGGATAACGCGCGATTCGCTTTATAGGATGACTTTTTGTCACGTATCGAATGACCGTAACGTATGGAAAAGTTACTCGTCTTTTTCAACAATGTGAAAAGTTCAGTTTTCTATAATTGGAATAAACTGTTGTGCGTATCCAAAGGGTTGTTTACCTATACAGCGAATGTACGCGCGTCTTAAGAAACTCTCAATATATTCTAGCGATAGCGCGTACAAGTCCATAATAAATAAATCACATTGGGACGAGTTAAAAGTAATTAAATAAGGAACCATAGCCAGAAATGCCAAACTGTCGCATCGAAAAGATTCTAGACATATTCTGGCGATAATATAATATCAGAGTGCAACCTTCGCATTTGCGAAATTTCGCGCGTAAAAGACATTTCCACGGAATGCACCTATCGTCAAATCGAACTAGTAAAGTTTCAGCCTCGTCCGCAAAACGAACCAGCGAAGATCGAATTGCAGCGAAGCAGGAATATTCGAGGAAACGCCTCGTATTCGGTGTCGCCATTATTTCGCGTTTCAGCCTCGTTTCGGCTTCCGACAGGCTGTGAAAGGCTGGCGTCAGAAAAACGGAAGAGCCGTTGATAAAAGGGAAAGATTACAAGGATGAGAACGTTCAGAAGTATCGCCGAGAGTTTTGCCAAGCTTTAGTTCTAGAAAAAAGTAGGCGTCGTGCGGCGTCCTGCGATGCGAAGACTCTTTTTCCTCAACTATCAGCCGGTTTTCGACCGTTGTTCAACCGTATAACCCTATTTGTTCGTTCGTTGCCCGTTGATCTCGCGATCTCAGTTACGTGCTTCTTTGTTGCGATCGATCATCTTCCAGCAACCTTGGAACTTTTACGATTCGAGCTCGCGTAACGAGGATATTTTCGAAACAAGCCCGCCATTTCTCACTTGATAATTTTATTCCTCGACGTATGCGAGTTTTCGATGCCTGTTAAGGACGGTTCGGCTCGAGAGCAGTCGATCGATCGAATCGCATTTCTCCGTTTCTTCTGTATTTTCCTGTACGCTTTTGTCACCGTAACACGCACGTGGGAGTGCACTCTCACGCCCATATAACGGCCGTTTGGCACGGCTGGCAATTGCCGACGAGTGCCAGGCAGTTGATAAAGGAGCGTGGACCGTTGAGTCTGCGGTAGTCTTTGAATTTTCATGTGGTCATGTGCGTCTCGGTATTGTTTCGGAATTAATAAAAAGATTTCGAACGTTTTAAGAGACAATGTGGTATAGGGTTGAAATCATACGCACCGACGGTGATTCGTCCGTACTTTGTACAAAATTTCAGAAATGTTCATAGTGATTCTGTAGAGGGAGTGGACGAAAGCGAGTTGGAAAATGTACACGGAATGGAGCAACGGTGGGGCGACAATCGAGCAAGAGTGGAGCAACGGTAAAACACGCGCGTATGAAAATGCGTAAGGCAAAGTGGTGGAAATCAGGTGATTCATCGTCGACGACATATGGCGTATGGCGCATGGCGCACAGAGGCCCGTGCAACGAGAGGAATAAGTCTCATTATCCGGACATTATTAGCAGCCGGTATTCGGTATTAAAAGCTCGTTAAACGGGGACTGTGGAGAAGGGAAAGCTTACCGGCTCGTCAGCTACGAAATTAAACGGAAATTACTTTAGGCTAATAGGTTAGCGTATCGTGACGCGCGTCCCTGATTTTCATTCAACCAGCGCCGCGCCACCCCTTTTCGATTCCCTTTAGCCGACCGTTCGGGCAGAAGAATCTCCGACTGATAATCGAATTTCCAACGAAACTTGCGGCTCGTCGAACCGATAAGGGTCGGCGGCAACCGTGACGAGGCGGTTGAAAAACAGAAACTCGTGCCAGAAGCGATTCCATCGGTGATTTAATGCTATCCAGCGGAGATCGTGCCCATCTGCAGCGCGAAGGTTAATTTATTTTTTCATTTGATTCAATTTGACAAAATCTACCGACATTTCCGGATAAGAAGTTCTCGAGGATTGATTAATCGTCGAGCTAATCATCGAGTTTTCGTGAATCCTTTGGCATGGCCCGGAGAAATCGGAATTATCGAAACAAAATCTAACATTGGTAAACGTTTAGGCGCGAGGCTGGTTTACTTAGTTTACCGGTTTTGGTAGTACTTGGTGGGATGTATCGGCAATTTTGCGATAATGGTGCCAAACTAGCATTATTGACCAGTTATGAGGAATATTTCATCGTTATAGAAGATACATGATCGTTCGAATGACAATTAGATATGCAAAATACGCAAATGAGATTATTTATACATTTAAAAGTTCTTATATTATATATTATAATATTGTCTTCGACGCGACGACGCCGACGCCGACGCCGACGAATTGTAAACTAAATATTGTTCCACAAATTTGATTTATGAAAAATATCGATGAATATATTTTACATTAACGAGTTTCCGCGTACAGTTGGTATTAAATTGCAAAGGATGCTGTTTAACAAAAATAAACTTGCGTATAGGTATTAATTATACACGTTATAACGCTAATTTCAATTTAACGCGATAGCTTTCTCAAATTAATTCGGGAAGGCTCGAATTAATTTTAACGATTCATACGAGTCGAGATACAAGATGGTGCAGCTAATGGATTCGCAAGTACATCTTGAAGAAACTCTTTCCCCCCCCCCCCCTCTTATATTAGCGAGATCTAACCTTAAAAAGAGATTAGTAGGTTGCGGACGTTTAATCTACGCAGATCTTCAGTCAACTCCAAGAATCCCGTTCCACGACCAATTAATTTCCTTCTATCGTACTCGTAATGAAGCTCTCGTCTATCGATCATATTGTCAGGCCCTCTTCAAATAGAATGAAAAAAAAAAAATAGAAAATTTATATTACCCTAATCCGCAAAGTGGCACGGTTTGCTGTTTCTCTTCCAACGTTCGTAACAATAAGTATTATCATTTCAGAGTAATTGCTCTATCGAATTTTTAATGGCTGTACGAACGAGGCGTTATAGATTGGTATAAAATATAGAAAAACTCAAAAATACATAGATAAAATACATAGAATATAACTATAAAGGAATTAACCAAAGGCAGATTTAGTCGAAAGAGGAAGTACATCTGGTAACATTTCATACCAAATTTGAAACAATATCGACGAGATTTTAACGCTATTGTACATTTATACGCCGGTATATCCGGAAGAGATTTGGCGAGCGTAAAATCGGCGAGATCGAAGCAATAAATCTGACTGACAGAGGCGAAAAAGCAAAGATAGAGATACCAAAGTTCGAACAAGATGTAGGAGCAACTATGATTCGTAATATCGAATTCGGACAAACTAACGAGGAGATATATCAGGCTTGCGTCGAGACATTTCGATAAAATCTATTACTTTTTTCTTTTCTTTTTAATTAATGATCCAAGTCTATACGATCGAAGCGACGAGAAGAGTTATAAATGTTGAAACGGGGAGAGAAAGTGAGAAAAGCGTCTTCTTTCGATATCTCGGGGACTGGAATGTGTAAAAAATAATTTCGTTCTTTGAAATCCTACGTTTCTGAATTAACTTGGCACAAATTAAATATTGATAGAAAAAAAAACAAGATAACTTGAAGCGTTCGTTATTGCAAAAAATCTCGTTTATTATATGCAAAACGGAAATGATGAAAATTGATGAAAATGACAAAAGATGATAGGAAAATTCTCCATCTTTTCTATAAAATCAGGTATCGAAATGGGAATGGACCGTTATCAAATTGAAATCAAAGGACGATGGTAGATATGGTCTAAGGAATATAGTATTTAGGATACGGTACTGAATTTCGGGAGAAACGTCAAGATTAGCGAAGGTGATGGGGTTGAAATGGCACGACGGAGCAAAGCCTGACGAATCAAAGTCGAAGCATCACATATCGCAATGATTTCTGCGGAAATACAGACAGGAAATACAGAGGGGTTAGGGGGACTGAGAAACACACGAGGCGCGAATGTCACGTGGTCGAAGCGGCAACGGGAAACTGGGTCGCGCTCGTTCCCCGGGAGATTGAACTTTCTGCGTCGTCCTCTTTCGTCTATTCCGTAAGCTGTAAAGTAAAGTTCTCGTACCGACCGGGGACCGTCGCGCCGATACGTTTTCGTCCTCGCAACGGCCTGACCGCGGCACACGCCCATTCGTCTGGCTTTAATAAACGAAACTCTTATAGCTGCTTCTTCCAACGAAACGGAACAAACAACGTTTTCAACGGTTCAGAGAGGACATTTTTCAGCACGCAGGAAAATGATTAATTTCAAAAGTATTTCGGTCGTGTCATTTATTGCAGAGTTTTGGTCGAAACGGGAGGGAAGATAACTACAACGAATTATCGAGTTTGGTTCGAAAAGAGTTGTTTGCGGAGATACATTTTTGGCAAGTTGAGATTCGTCGATGAGATTCGTCGTTGCTTGGTTAATTGCTAATATTAAACAAAGTGGAAGAATAGAAAATATTGATAAATTATCAGACGCGTTCTGACTTGACTGAAAAATAATTTTTCCTTTTTACCGTGATTTGTTTCCTATGAAATACGATTTTGTGGCTACGATACGGTATAAAGAGTACCTAAGGACTCGAAAATAAGAGAGTACGTGATTACTGTTTGTCCTGATCCTAATGGCGAATTCTAATACGAAGAAATTCTACGTACATACCTATATACGGCAAAGCATCCCTAAATGCCGACGTTGGAGAAAGAATTTTTAAAATTCCCTTTATAACAAAAGCCAGCGTGACGTATTTGCACGGTCCACTTATCAAACATGTAAACGAACACGAGATTCTTGCAGCGGAGACGAAAATAGAGACTTGAAACTATCACGATGACGAAATAACTTATAAAATAACGTATTATATGAAAATTTTGTTTGATCGTTTTACATTAGCGAAGGAGATTCGCTCGACTTTTCTTTCGTCGCTGTTTCTTTCACCTAGATCAGATAGCAGCTACGATCGTACGAAATTTCAAGAAATCGAGATATTTTTAACGTTATAATAAACTAGGCGTATCGCAATTCTGAACTCTCTTTCGTACTGTACATTGCATAAAACAACTGCGATAATCGAGAGAACGTAAAAGCATAAAAGAAGAAATAGGGAAATCGAAGCTCAGAGTACGATTTGAAAAGGAACGCGTATCGGAAAGAGCTCGCTAGATCTCTCTTATAGCTTCGTTCGACTTGCCGAAGAATGTACTCGCACAAAAGCTGCGTTTGCACAAGATCGATTTCCCTCGCGGTATATCCGAAATCGAACGCCCGGTTAGCTACGTCTCGCGTGTTTTTATACAGGGGATCCGTGGGATCCTGAGATTTCGCACACGTACATACTCTTTTGATCCGACGAACGCCTTTAGCACGTTGCCAAGGATTCGTGACGGATTTGTGTCGTATTCGTGTGCCAAAGATGCGATGGTTGGACACGAAAGTGCGAATCCCTCGAGTGGAACGGAGTATCTCCTGCTACCTTTAACCTGCCCGCTGAGAATAGACAGCAAAATAGACAATAATTTTGCGCTCTATCTTTCAGAGTTCGAGTTTTTGCCTCGACCTTTTTTTATCCTCGAAATTCGGCGCGTTCTGAAGCGCGTTGGATCGGGATGCGATATTTTTCCGCTTGTTGTTATCGTAACACTAGTAAGCGTAAATTAATATAGTACGTGGTAGATACATATAAATCATTTTTCTGTAAAAAGCACTGCGTCGGACACGGACATTTTGCTCCTTACTGTGTCGACTGTATAGACTATATGGCTGTATAGAACAACTATGATATAGACGAAACGAAGGAAGAAATCGTACGAAGATGCAAAATGCTTTAGAAAAGAGGAAAGATCTTTATAGAGTGCAGTGGAGGTCGGAGATTCTTGGATTTCATTGAACGTTGCGGAAGGAAACGATGGATTGCCAGTAATTGGGCGGCATCGCGCATCGACGCGCGGCACGTGTATGCAAATGCTGGAAATCCTGCTACATCCACGGAACTTGTTAGACCTCTTCAGAGGCCTGGAAAAGGCCAGACACTTAGGCCAGGCCCTTAGACGGATAATTTCGAAAAGTCGACGTTCCCGTGTCCGTCCGGCCACTTGACCAGGGTCGATTTACAAAGTTTCCGCTAGCTACTTGCGTGCCTAGCGCTACTTTCGAATCGATTGCGCATATCATCGCAGTCTAGCAACAAGGAAGTGATTCGTTTATGGGGAAATAGAAATCGGTTGTTTGTATCATTTCTTGGGTGGAATTTTTTTCATTTATATTTATATTTCATTTATATTTCTTAGGCTTAGGTTAAAGAAGATTTTTTTCAATAATTCCGAGAAATATTTGCAATTCATTATCGTGCGTAGAATGGCAAAGTAAAAACGTGTCGAATAAAGCTGCGTCGTCTTGGACACTGGAATGCTTCAGAGTGAAAGAAGCGTTTATATTGTAAGAGGGTGAATTTCACGCGACCCCCGTCTCGTCTTTCTGCTCGACGAAATTATCCTGTGTAGTAAGATTTCACTTTTTCGAGGAATAGTGCAGCAGTACAAAGGAAAGTTTGGCAAGATGCTCCGAAGACGGTGAAAAATTACTATAATTTTAAGCGGAACACGATTATGGACGTTCGCTGTTGTTGCGTCCGAGCACTTGCGGTCCAATCTTTGACGATGCCAAGCAGGAGATTGCACGAACAAGACCCGTCTATCACGTTTAACGTCACTTTCGAGATGGTACAAATTTTTCATCAAAGTAAGAATAAGTATCCGTTTAGTACATTTCTACATTCCTCCGCTTGTCTAATTAAGGTAATAAATGAATAATAAACGGTAATACGAGATACTTCCTTTGTTAGATATATCTTTGTTGAGGAATGTTCAAAGCTTTAGAATTTTACGACTAGAATTATCGACGAAAGGAAAATCTTCATCCTCATCTTTCACCCACGTCCAATTTTTTCAAAGTTTCCTCTAGTGGCGCTGGTTCTTTTCACGAACTGGCTGGCACATGTAACGAACGCACACGCGCCTTTCCATTAAACTGAACACACGCTATTAAAAATTAAGGCTACGGAGACACTGGACCGCTTCAACTTTTTTCTTCGCTTCAAACTCACGCCTTAGACTTTACGCCACTCGAGAAATACCACTCACGATACCGCGCTCGACCAGGTTTCGCAACCATCGGATAGCTTTGTGGACACGCCACGGAAACGAGGATTGCTTCATCCCCTGATCTATCCCAGCTAATGCGATACAGCTAACAAAGACGAACGTTCGGGTCGAACGTACGTTTTATTTCGAAAAATCTTCAAACCTGCAAAACGATGCTCTACGATAACAGAATCATGTTGTACTCGCTGAGTTTCAAAGAACTCAGGCGTATCATCGTTGCGGCCCTATCGGCGGCGACCCAATAACATAATGATACAAGCCAACAGATTCACGGATTCCCTGCGAATTATAATTTTACGACTTTTACGACTTTTACGAGATTGGCGACGTACGACATTCGGGAAGATATCGATCACCGTGCCGTAAAATATGGCTACGGCTGCAAATTGGAAAATCAGATTTACGAATATTTGAAATCTTTCAATTTAAGATCTTTAGAACGTTATACTTTTGACTCGTGCAAAGGAGAAAAACTATCAATTTGTCGTAACTCGAACAAGATTCTCCTCTTAAACATCCTAACACCTCCATAAGCTGACGTTTCGTCGAAATTAACCGTGTCGTGAGTGCACCTGCAAAGGGATATATCGAACGACCACGTCCATGCGTATTTTCATCCCCTCTGGTCGCATCGACGTTGCGACGCGGGCTTAACGATATTATACCCGGTGCAGCCATAAATATCGCGGCGATCCCTTTGCCCGGCGTTTGTTGGATTTTGCAAGTATAGAAACTAGAGACAACAAGCGACTATCAGCTACGAAGAGCGATGGCTGCGACCTGTGACGAACGAGTGACGAACGAGTAGAACGACTAGCAACTACCGGATGACGATTAACAACGAGCTGTCTTATTTCTTAAGGGCAACTAACTCGCGTTTACCCTCTGGCTGTGGCTCTGTAGCGCGACCCTAATCTAACCTGACCTAACCCCTTGAGCGGAGGTAAAAATACTGGTCACTGATGATGGGTGATCTCGCGAGGTCAAAGCTCGGCATTACAAGATACCGAGAACCGTAATACCCGGTAACGAGCATTTGGACTACGGAAGATGGTTCCAGCAATACGACATTATGATAGTTTTATGGTAGATGATAGGCAAGGAAACGAAGAAAGGCCGGCCTTCTAAATTAGGATAATTCGTAGAACAGCCAACTAAAATCGTATATACGACACTTTGCTATCAAAAAGTCAGCCATTTAAATATTCTTCGTTGAATTTTATTCTATTACGATACATATGTATGTCTACAGTAGTTTTCTAATTACATCGCTACTATCGAAAGATGCTTAGTTGGAGAAAATTAATGCGAAAAGGATTAATGCCTTATGCTATGGCCAGAATATAAAAGATTCTTATACCAAATGCAACTTAATTTAATTCGTAATTATGTCTTAATTATTGGCACGTACGTATATAAAAAATTGGTTCGATTAGGACGAGCGATGAGGAAAATTTACGAAACAGATGCAGAATGCAATTAGTTGACTTTGCTGGTATAATCGTTTCCCTGTTTTTACGCTTATCACTGTAGATGTGTATTAGACGCCGGGCATGTACGTATTAACGTAAAATCCCGCGACAAAATGCTCTACGTGTTCAGTTATTTGTGGGTCCCTTTATATACGTGTATTTTATTTTCTAATAAAAAGATACGAAGAAATTTGATGCTCGAAACGTAAGAGGCATTGTAAGAAAGGAATTTCATTTTTGAAAAGAAAGAAGCTACGTGTAGTTATGTTAAAAGTAGAGCGCTCGCTTGTCCGAAGATATCCTTAACATTTTCATCGGTGTGTAATAAAACTCGACGAGATCTAAATAACATCGGGTCCCCTCGATTTAATCTTTGCCACGCGAGTTTCAACAATACCGCCATACTTTCAACCAAAATGCATATGATATCGAATGAAAACCGGTCGCGAATTTAGATTTCAAACGATAAAGAATTCAAACTTTGGGCAAATTTCACTGTGAGCAAGATCTTTCAGCTATCGGATGTCGAGCCACTGGAATTTAAATACGGTATATTATGATTAATTAACACGAAAACAATTTATCAAGTTATTAAAAGCCGTTCGAACAGACGGTAACGCAATAATTTATCATTCTTCTGAACAAGTAGCATTTACGATGATATTCCATATTCACTTGTTTCAGTACGCTGTCTTACGCATATGATATATTCTTACATCTGAAATTATCTGAAGGATGCTTGATCACGATTTAAAAGGAAAAGACTAAAAGACAAACGCGATCTTAAACAGATTTACGCCATTCAGTTTCACCGACACAGCGAAATCGTATCTGTCGATCTAAACCAATCGATCGTCCGACGAAAGGTACCGATACTTGGAGAGTGGAACGATAAAAACGCGCATTAGGTCGGCACACCAGCCGGCCAGTTTGGATTTCCAGCTAGAAGCTAGCCTTTTCGCGGGCCAAACACGACGAGGCTAACAAAAGTGATAAAGGACCGCGAGGCTGCAGCCCGTATATTTACAGCACCACGTCGCTTTATTGTCCCTCTTAAGAGTGAGAGAGGGAGAGGGGGGGGGGAAAGAGAGAGAGAGAGAGAGAGAGAGAGAAATTCCGGGTCTGAAATGTGGGTGTTCGGCGTGATTTTAGGGGCTTGATGTTTCTACCCTTGTTAGATGCGTATACGGCGATGCAAAAATGTACGAATGTACGAGGGTTGAGAGAAGAATGGAGAATGAGAAAGAGAGCGAAAGAGAGGGAAAGAGACAGACAGAGGAGAGAAGGAAAAGACGCGACGCCCTTCAACAAGCTTCCGTTGCGTGATTGGCGTGGGTTCCGCCGAAAGGGAAACACTGGCGTTAAAGCGTCGCATTGTACGGTGTCAGTTGGAAGCGAAAGATGGAAGAAAAAGAAGCAGAGGAGACCACTTGCACTTTCGGCCGAAGACCGATCGAAGACCGATCGAAGACCAATCGAAGACCAATCGAAGACCAACTGAGAACCAAATGCCGAGCGTGCTAGCTGTCGTTTCGCGCGAGTAATGCTGAAAGGGCAAGAATCTGTGGCGAGTGTCCGGTGCTAGGATGATATTACGATGCGTTCCGTGCAGAGGATAGGTTGGTCTGGCATTATCGATAACGCGTAAAGGCTCATCTGTTAGACCTTGGAGGCGATGAGGATTTCTTTTTTTTTCTTTTTTCGCGAATGTACCGAGAATTCGACGAATTTACGAATATCGTGTTACAATATTAGAGATCGTTATAGATTGTACGATAATATCGTGCATGTTTAGAGTGACAATATGGATGATTTACAAGTTTGAAATGACAAGCATGCAGGTTGCGAACGGAGTAATAACTGAAATAAATTGGAAATTAGGAATTTTTTTCGAGTACAAGTTGTAACCATTGGGAGTGGCTTAACCGTTGGGAGGATTGCAAAATATTTAACTTGTAAACCGAACAGTAAGAATTTCGACTAGCGTAATTTGGAACGCTCTTCATTTTCACTCAACCAATGATGCTGAAATCCACGAATGGAGGACAAGTTCGATCATTGATACTTGCTACTCCAACTTGCCGCGCTTTTAATAATTGACGACCCTCTAAGGGATGCTATCGACAATCACAACAGCTCGTAAGAAACTTTTAGTTGAGCGCAAGACATCGGAAATGCTATTACGTTACGAAATCTCGAAGCGAGACTATTTTCGATTTGACCGACGTAAGAAGTATTTAAAACGATACGAACGAATCAAATCGGTTACTTCGAATTGGTTACTTCCTTAGCCAAATGCGAACTTTCTAGACTCGTTTATTAGACGGAAGAAAAGTGAATCGAAACAGTTAATGATTCCAAAGAATGAAAGAACGATGAAAGCTCATGGAGTCCGATGGGCGTTGCAATTAATTTTATCCACCGAATCTCGATATTTTATAGCAATTTTGCAGGTTATCTCGTCTTACGAATGGTCTGATTTTCATTGGTTAAGCTAAAATCATTAGAGTAATAATTGGACGAAATTAAATGAAATATTCGAGTTATCAGTTTGTCCTTACGGCTGTGCTACGCGACAACATTTACCGATCAACACCTTACGTAGTTAAATATATATATATATATATCATATTTTCATAATTTCATCCAACACACGAAGAATAAAAAGAAAGGAAAAAAGAAAAATGAACGGACACGCACAGTCTAACGATACGAAATGATTTACGAAATGCTAATAAGTAACGTAAGACATATGTTCGATTATTCAAAAATATTGCCACATTATACAGAACCAATGATACGAATAATTTTGCTGTATATTACTGCAACGAATCGCTATGTAAATAGGAAAAATAAAGAGAACGCGCTCTGTTCAAGCTGTTCGTGCAGCCTGTAATCTCGACATCCGTCCACGACCACCCGCATCCCATCGCGAATACAAAATCCTGCCGATTGCCGATAAAACAATTGTTTACTTGCCATTCGCGAAAACACTCGTTTCCTCGTACTCGTTCGCAGCAAACTCCACACGAAAGTCGCAAATATTGCTACTTGCGACTAGCGTGATTTTCCGACACCGATTTTTCTTTTTCCTTTGGCGCACCGATTCGACGCACATTCAACGTTATCCAACGTTATTCGACGCTGTACCGATGGGAAGAGAGTCAACTATCATTTATATATACTGCGATTATAAGTAGGTGTGAATCTAAGCTTAAAGCTTGCAGCACAGTTTAGTACATACTTGCGATAATTTTCTGTTTAAAAAAGATCCAAGTGTATGTTACACGCGTATAGGGCATAGGTATCTTTTGCCTCTTTGCCTACAGAGTTTCGGTACTACTTTCACGAAATTTTGGTTGTTCGAACCGTACGAGTTCTCGTTGTGCAATGAAAAATCAGTCCATCTTTCGATTGAAATTGACTTGAAATTAGATTGCATAGCGAAACCATTTTTCACACGCTTGCCATTCGCTTTTATCGAGCAACGTCCGTTCGTCGAGATACCAAACTCGATTATTCGTCTAATTCCTGTTTCCCTTTTCACCCCTTTCAACCTATCCCTACCGTTCATTTGGCAATGGCGAAAATTCGGTTAGACCCGCCCCTATCCAGGCTTCGCGCGGCCAGCTCCATCAAAGCGTAAACTTCTCCTCGGAAATAACGCTATTCATTGGAAAGGCGATGCGTTTCGTTGCGACGCCGGGATTGAAACAATCCGTTCGAAAACCACGACCAATAGTCGATCGGATAATGAACTCATTGCCCATAGAATATCGCGCGAAGCTACTGGCGGAACGATTCCGTTCGAGAATCATTCGATAGATGTACTTTGCAGAAGAATGCAGACAATTGGTCACATTTCGAACGCCGATTTTGTGGAAATTGGATAATCCAGCCGCTTAACGACGACAATAGGCCGGTGGAAATAATTAATGGAGCTTGGTGGATTTTCGGGGGGTTAATCGGGATGAAGAGGCATATCGCGTGCTCGACGATCGTTATCGAGCGGTTGTTATCGGTAACGTTTAACGAGTCGAGGATGAAACGCGATACGGGATGGCCCGATTCAAATTATATCCGTGGCTGTTTCTAGAATCGAGTTGAGTGTAATTGGTGAAATTGTTGTATCGCAGCTGGTATTTTCATATTAACAAGCACCGTGATCAACCGCATCCAGTAGATACTTTTAATTTTCTCGTCATCTACAATCATCTACGTAGACCGTTTCCTTTAGAATTTCACGCGCAAATACGTTAGCGGCAACACGCTTTCATGCCGATATAATGCCAAATAGTCCGTCGCCATTTAGCCTTGCGATAATTTATGACCGCGTCGAGGGCTCGGTAAGATATATCTCGGTTGAAGGCTTGGGCGAATGTTTGAAAAACCGATGGAGCCTACGAGGTGTCTATGACGTGACTGTCGCGTCATTCATCACACGACCAGAGTCGTGTATCGAATACGCGAAACAGTTTGACCAACGATAGATCGATAAGGAGATAAACCGATGGCACGAGCGACCCGACGAATATCGAATAATTAGCCCAGAACTCTAAGAAACGCCGAGTGCTCGTCAAAAATTCATTCTTAACAAATATTTATTTTCGTTTTTCGAAATTTGCTACTATTCGCGGACTCGAAATTTTCGATAGAGAGTAGAGATCTATAAAAAGGATCGGTAGACTTTACCGTTGCTCCTCCCCCTCGTACGCGCGCGCGCGCGCGCGCGCACACACACACATCTTTTTCTGCATATTTTATGTCATGTAGCGATTAATTTGGAGAAGCCGTTAAAGGAAAGCTCTTTCAAACGAAGAAAGGTATAACGCGATCGTTACTTATTTGATCATCGTCGCATAATTTTCAATGATAAGAGCCGAGAGGTATATTCTATTTCGTTGGCTACGTCGGTCACTTGCGTTTCACGAGAAGCAGAATAGAGCGAGTATAGAGATACTCACCGATGCAGACGAAGAGCGTCGCGAAGAGAATCGGCGGGAAAGCTCTCGAGAAGGAAAACATCCTGCCGCCGGTGGTTGGAGCTCGTACTGCGAGAACCGAGAATAAGTCCGTCAGTTTGGACCGGTGATACTTGCGAGAGGCAGGAGCCGCCCGGGGGCGATATAGAAAGAACAAGGCACTTGATCCAGCGACTTTGTCTCTCGAAAACCTCTCTTCGATCCTCGATGATCAATCCGTTCGATTCGATCCGTTCGCGATCAGCGTGCAGACGAAAATTCTTCTTTCTCTTTCTCTCTT
The DNA here is from genome assembly GCA_014737365.1 of Bombus soroeensis. Lineage (NCBI taxonomy): Eukaryota > Metazoa > Arthropoda > Insecta > Hymenoptera > Apidae > Bombus > Bombus soroeensis. The sequence continues at coordinate 107,681 of JACXIL010000188.1, forward strand.
GATACAAGACGATCACAAGACCATCTTTAGATCGGGCAGGATCCAAACGCGATCCTCCGTGCGTCTCTTCTATCTTCCGATCCTATGCCTCTCTCTCCTTTTCCAAATTCTTCTGTTCCTTACTTTCGATCTTATTTTAGGATTTGTTCGACTAGCTTCGTGTATTGTTTGTTGTCCGTTTGTTGGGATAAAAATTTATTCGCTTGGAGACGATTTTCTTCGGAGGCACTGAAGGGTTACACGAAATCACGAGCGGCCGCTTTCTGATTGCTGGGCCACGAAAGAGCGCGTCCTAACGCGTACGACAGGTGAGGCGCCGCCGTCGGACTGACTTTCTACGTTACCTTACGCTGCAGTAGTGGCGCCGCGGCGCGCGCTTATCATCTCGCGCCTCTCTGCCCTCCACCATTTTCCTTTGGACACATCTACGTATGTTCACGTGTATTTCTGTGTGGCCTGTGCATACGCCCGCTACAAAATTCGGCCTGTTCCCTTTCGCTGGCCTCTTTTGTGATTTGCCCAAGCTGGCCACTTTAGCTTCCGCATTATCGTTCGATAGGAAAAGACGATTCACAATTTACGAGTTCGTACGGTCCGTTTTCTAGGATTTTTTAACTTTCTCTACTTTAACGCAATTTTCCTTCTAGTTCGCCTCTAGTTCGCCTCTAGTTCGGCATCTTCGTGCTATCGGATTTCCTTAATCGCATAAAAGCATACACGTACCACGAAACGATACGAAATTCGATATACTTCAACTTAATTGCACACTATCGCACGCTATTCTACCTACGTTATTCCAGGCTGCCATATACATGTGTACGTATGTACTGTAATGTCGACGATAAAAAATACGCAACCGCTTAATATATAAGCTTAATATATATATGCATAAGTTTAATCAATTTTTGAGAAAACAAAAAGCTAGAATACCAATTTCCAGATATTCTTTCGAAAATTCTAATCGACGTAGCTATTCAATCGTATAGAATAATGTAAATAATTTCAAATGCTCAAAGCCTTTCAAGTTCAATGCATTACGAACGCTGTATTTATATGATGGTTGTTAAAAATTCGATATCGATAGCGTAATATTTTAACGTTAGTTTCGTAACGTTTTATCCGGTGAACTTTTTTAATTATCATTTTATCGGTCGCCTTCAGTTTCCTGGTTATCAGTTTTGCTCAGCGCCCCGTTAAACCGTTCTTTCGTTTATCCGCGTGCCGTGGCGGAAATTTGTGAAACAATCGCAGCTGTGTCAAAGGTAATCCCGATATTCGCGACCCGAAATTCATCCTTCACACCGTTTCTTGTTAACTTGTTAAACGCGGCAATAGTTCAATTACAATCGCTCCATCGATCAAATTTCCTTGACGTTCCACTATCAAATTTTCAAACACATTTTCTCGACATTGTTTATCGTTACTACGCTACACGCCTATACGGGGATCGATAGAACGAAACAGAGTAATAGAAAATGTTACGATGTTAAACTTAATTTATTTCACAAACATTTTTCTAACAACAAAACTTGAAAAATTCCACTTTTATTTCGTCGTAGTTTGAAAGATTTGCGCAAGAGTCCGCTTAAATTCAAGTATTGTGCGTAACTGAAATAGTATAATCTAATCCCTAATAAATACGGAATTACGTGTCGAGAGCTTTCAGACATATGAGAACACTTTACGCACACACAACGAATAAAATAATCAAATAAAATAACGTAATAGTAATATTCAGCAAGATGGATTTATCCGCGATAACTATTGCGGTAGAAATGTTGTTTATGAGATGCCGAGGTGACGACATTTTGTATTACTCTACTCTTTACTATAGATTAAAATTACTCTTGATTAAATGTTAGCAAAAATGGAGAATCATTTGTATCTCTTTAATCAAAACTATAAAAATTGAAAGCAAGAACATTCACTATCCGTTATTTCTTATTCAATATAATGAACTCAAACGTACGCATATAAATCATTTTTTACAGAATATCTGTAACAAACGAGCGACGATCGCGAATGAACTTTTATTCGTGCAAACGAAATTCAAATATCTATAAAATTCCACATTACTGTTAAAAAATTGAAAATGTCGTGGTCGAAAAAATACTAAAGATTATGGTTCTAATTCCGAACAACCACTAATATTCGTTCCAATAGCAGTGAATTAAGTTTCAACTAACATTTAAAACAAGTTACTAGGCATTTGAAAAAACTTTGTTCCATACTAAATCACGCACACTACACACGTGTATATATATATGTATTACATTTGTAATAAAGTTCCGTATTTTAGTAGGTCATGGTAACGTTAACGCTAACAAAAGAATATATCTTACAGCGGTATTTTCAGTAACGAACGCATTAATAAGGGGCGCTGGAAAAGAAACAACGTGGTAGCCAGAAGGGCTACTGAAATTCAATCGTCTTGCACTCTAAGTAAACACGATCAACAGAACAGTGAGTGAAACGTAATATTCTTCTTGTCTCGCAACGCTAATTTATTACTAATATTTGTGGAACAGAAAATTCTCAAAATCAAACGCGAAGAGTGCTCCATTATATCTGCCATATCGATTAATCTATCATTAAAAAAAAAAAAAAAAAA
>JACXIL010000188.1:113802-174341 GCA_014737365.1 Bombus soroeensis
AAAATATTTGCAGCAATTCAAAAATTCACAACTAAATATTCTCTAGAGAATATTGGACAAACGCGCGCGAAACGTTTCTTTGAAATATTTGAGCCTAACTGCGCGCCACCTCTATGAAAAACGTGCAAGTTACAAATTTGCAAGTATATGACGTTAACTGTAGAAATGCACATAATATAGCCAGAAAATTTGAATTCGATCGAAGTAAATGTTGCGATAACTATCGAAATTAGTTAAAGCTATTGTTGTTATTAAGATTTCCATGTTTCAAACTCTGTCTACACGAAGCTATCGTTAGATTATCAAGAATTCTGTATCGCGGATTACATTGAAACGATGAGATATTTCGTTAAAATTTCGTTTGAAATAAGAGATTGATTTCATACATTCGAGATAGAACAATGATTTATTTAATCGCCCTTACTTTCGTCTTAGTATTCCAAATAATTAAGAAATTGTCTATTATGTAACATGTACCAAATATATTTTCAAAGAAATACTCACGTTGGAATAAAAAGACGATAGAATCGTTCGTACGCCACTGTCTTAGTTAAAATAAGTTAAACGTTACCAAATTTCCATGAAAATTCGTCGTTGTCGATCGTCGATCCTCAAAGTCAAAGTTCTAGCAGGTAAAATGGACCCCTGAAAATTCGGTTGTTTTTTACAACTCGCAAGCTATAAGGATACACACGTTTTGTATAATAGGTTGTATTTTATTCGTTACCTATAATCGTAACCGTCCTGGATGCCTTTTATATTGTGGAGTGTCGTAATCCCCGCGAAAACTGTCAATCTTCTCTGGCGTTTCTCTAGCCTTTAAGCCGTGGACACCTTTTTACATTGTGCATGCAATGTCTATCCTGTTTTTAGTCGATGGCGGTTCTATGTGCTCGACCGATAACATTACACGTAACGTGAAAATAGTAACGCGTACGGGTAACTCTCAAACGTGGGACACGAAACGGCATTGCATGTCACGTCTATTTTGTATCTCGTTTGTGACCATATCTAGCCACCGTACCGCCATCTAAGTAAAAGATGAACTTCACGTTACAGTATCGACGACACAGTGATACAATGTGTGCATCATACTTCACAATGGCCTTCTTATACATACACGGAATCTAATAGAATTGTATACGTTCGACTACTTCGTAGTATACATCGTTTGGTGTCGCGTCATTATTTAAAAAAAAAAAAAAAAAAAAAAAAAGAATGGAGAATGTAGGGAAGATCATCATAGTATGGGGCAGAAAAAGAATCGAAATTCCAGACGTGAACCTGGATGATACCGTTCGCGGTCTGAAAGAACGAATATACAAGGAAACTAACATCCTTCCGGAACGTCAAAAACTTTTGAACCTTCGAACCAAAGGTTATGTTTTGAACTGTTTTCGTGACATTCCTTCTCTTCATTTTCCTCTACATAAAATCGCATGTATCGTTCGAGATTCGTTGTTAATTTTCAAATAAAATTCGTTCAAGCGATTTCTGCTTTGATTCAAAATTATGTCATGTTATGTTAGATTTGACATGTTTGACTGTACGTCGTTTAAAACTCCATCAAGTGTCTATAGAATCTTTCTTTTCACCAGACAAAGCATGTCAAGATGAGGAGATCCTAAGGAACTTGGGCATGAAGCCTGGATTCAAGCTAATGTTGATGGGATCTCGCGAAGAGGACATAGCTAAAGTGTGTCACGCGCCAAAAGACTTACCTGATGTAATTAATGACTTTAAGACTGAAGAGGAAGAGATAGAGATAGAGAATGTTAAGCTGTGCTTGTTTCAAATCCAATGTAGAATCGGTTTGTACAGGTTTGTAGAATTAAATCCATTCAGAGAAGGAAAGAAACTACTGGTGCTCGATATAGACTACACCATTTTCGATCCCAAATCAACAGCGGAAAGTGGCGTGGAATTGATGCGTCCCTTCCTACATCAATTTTTAACCCTGGCTTATCTAAATTATGACATAGTAATTTGGTCAGCAACTAGTATGAAATGGATTAATGAAAAAATGAAGGTGCTCGGTGTTTCCAGCAATCCTTATTACAAAATAGCGTGTCACCTTGACTCGAATGCTATGATCAATGTCCATACATCAAAATATGGTACTATCACGGCAAAACCGCTTGCTATCATTTGGGGGAAATACAAGCAGTTCTCTGCAAAAAACACAATCATGTTCGACGATATCAGAAGGAACTTTATTATGAATCCACAATCGGGATTAAAGATAAAGCCATTCAGACACGCACACATCACCAGAAGAAAAGACAGGGAATTATTAAAGTTATCTCAATACCTAAAATTAATAGCTAAAGTAGATGATTTTCAGACGCTTAATCACAGAAAATGGCAAGAATATATAATCGACAAAACCAAAGAAGAGAAGAAAACTAAGGAAGGAAATGAAGGCAGGTCCGAGTAACCCAATTTTTTGTTTTTTTCTTTTTTTAAGAATGTTAAATGCTTGTCAAATCTTGCGAATCTTTTCATTACACAAAAGGATACATTTCAACTGTTTCAACTAAAACCTATCGACCAACCCGCGAGTTCACAGGCAATGATCCAAATTTGTTCAGAAGATGAACACAGTGTATAGGAAGGACATCTTTTAAATATTCTCCCATGAACAATATACGTTGATACGTTGATTAATCGTTAATCGCATATTTTCACACGCTTCTTTGTATTTATGATGTACTTATCAGTTATTGTGAAACATATACAAAATATGTAATCACAGATTATCGAAATAAATCTTGTGTATTTCAAACAGCGAAACTTTTACTTTCCTTTCTATAATGCAACAGACATTACAAATCCATTACGTTACAATGACACTAGAAATGATTCAAAATAGCGAAATTTTTTATATAACGCTTTCAGAATCTACTTAAGTAATTTAACATATCGTACTATATTATTAAATCATAAAAGAGGGTTGGATTTTATAAGCTTGCATCGATTATTGGAGATTCTTATCAGCTGAAATTTTCGAAACATAATATAACGTTACATATATAAGCAAAGTAAGTATATATAATTAATATCCTATCCAATCGCCATCTACTCTGATCGAAAATATAGCCGACGAAACCAGTCTATTGTCAGTTTCATATAGTCTCATGTACGAGCAAAATGGCGAAGTGTCCGTCATAGGCGGACTTTTGTTCAGGGAGTTGGTATTCCACATGCTGCGTAGAAATTGTTGTACAGTGAGAAAGTCGGAAGCATGGAATTGTTCCGTACCGACACGCATTTCATTTTTGTGAAAGAGAGGCACAGCCTATGGTGTGACAAGTACACCGGAGAGTTTTCCGCTAAATCGGGTGGGTACATGGTGCTCATTTGACAGGAGGGTATATACATACATTCCTGTCAAGTGTACGATACACGTTGTGATTCTCGGTTCACTGTTCTTATTCAAAACACCTTTGATTCTCCGCGAGGCGCAGTCGAAATGATTTCCCATAATTCTCATTTATGAACTCAATTTCGTAACGGTGCTTGACGAAATGGGAGGTTTATATTAGACCATAATTAAATTAACGTTATTGAAATAATGTAAAGCGATGGAAAGCCTTAAAGGCCTTAAAGACTGTTCTACATGCATAAGATTTTACAATAACAACAAATTATGATTTATATAAACATCTGAAAGCCATGGTTTAATTAATGCAATTAAACGCAACATGATAATGCATTACAATATTGCGTTTCGTGCCAAGTATCTCTTTGTATTGAAATTTTTATGAAATTTTACCAGTTGTAAATTATTTGCAGATTGGGAATGGGCATCTCCAAAAGATTTGGAATGTCTTGGAATATTTTATGGAATTGTAGGGAAAATAGAACAACCATGCGTATTGGAACCTCGTTTAATGTTGATCAAAGAAGTTTCACCAGCTGGAGAGTTATACGGAGGTCATATTATATATAAGGTCAAATCAATTGCATTTTTGCATCTTGGCAGTGAAAATAATGATATTGGACTTCTGCCATGCAAGAAGCATCAGAATTTGCCAAAGAAAAAAAGTCAAGGTGGCCTGTTTGATGTGCCACAAAAGGCAGCCTTTGCCAAAACATGGGGAACTATTAAAAGTGCTACAAACACAATAAAAAATACCACTCAACACGCGGCTGCACTTGCAACATCTCAAGTATGTTTCCCTATACTGAATTAGAAATAAAAAGATCATTTGTACAAAGGAAGATGTTTTTGCATTGACAAGAATGTTTGCAGGTAAAATCCACAGTAAGCAAACGAAGCATCGTTAAAGACAAGGAGAGATTTGAGAAGAGAATCCTGGAGGAGTTGAATAAAATTTTCACCGAAACCGACTCTTTTTATTTCTGTCAAACTGGTGATATCACGAATAGCTTGCAGAGGCTTTGCGTCACAGACTCACAGTGGAATGAGGAACGACAGAATAAACCACTTTGGCAAAGAGTGGATGATAGATTTTTTTGGAATAAACACATGTTACAGGATATAATTAATTTAAAAGTTAGGATTCTTCTAAATTTAATTGGTTTTTATTAGATATTTATTATTAAGAAGATATTTCATTTTTGTAGACAGACAAAGCAAACTCATGGATATTACCAGTTATTCAGGGATACGTGCAAATAGAGAAGTGTAAAGTAGAAGTGGGCATCGATGAACAGCCGCACTATGAAACTTTCAATTTAGCAATAATATCGAGAAGAAGTAGATTTCGTGCAGGAACGAGGTAGTTGTATATTTTTCTTATTTCCTATTATTCCAATGAGTAATTTATTTGGAGAAATCTTATCTTTTTGCCATTATATAGATATAAGCGACGTGGTGTGGACGATGAAGGAAAATGCGCAAACTATGTGGAAACAGAGCAATTAGTTTGGTACCATGATCACCAAGTATCCTTTGTCCAAGTACGAGGCAGTGTACCGGTATACTGGTCTCAACCTGGCTATAAATACAAGCCTCCACCACGAATAGATAGAGGTAACTAACAAGAAATTTCATCTAAATGTTAACAATAATAATTTTCAATCCTCTAGATGAAGCAGAAACGCAGATTGCGTTCGAGAAACACTTTACCGAAGAACTAGGATTGTACGGCCCAATTTGTATTATGAATCTTGTAGAACAAACTGGCAAGGAGAAGGTAATTTGGGAAGCCTATAGTAACCATGTACTAAATTATAATCATCCAGATATAACATATACAACTTTCGATTTTCATGAATATTGGTAAGCAGTTAGAAAGATTTGAGCTAGTGAATTATCAAAAATCGTCGCTAATGTTTCTTTTTCTTTTTCTTTGTATCTAACATAGTCGGGGGATGCATTTTGAAAATGTGTCTATCCTGGTCAGTGCACTAGCCGCGGTATTGTCAGATATAGGATACTGTTGGCGAGACAAACAAGGCACAATTTGCATGCAGAAAGGAGTGTTTCGGGTGAATTGCATAGATTGTTTAGATAGAACGAATGTGGTGCAAACCGCTTTAGGTAAAGCTGTGATGGAAATGCAGTTTTCAAAGCTAGGACTAATACCGCCGGACGGAACGTTACCGACAAATATCCGACAAACGTTTCAGTTGCTTTGGGCGAATAATGGCGACATTATCAGTAAACAATATGCCGGTACAAACGCTCTCAAGGTTCGTACCTCACGTAGAAAACACGTTGATTTTACCCTAATCATTACGAATTAACCATAAGCAAAATCTAAAGATGGTTGAGCTTCTGTGATAGTAGTTTATTTTATTGCTTATAGGGAGATTACACAAGAACAGGGGAAAGAAAGTTTACCGGTTTAATGAAAGATGGCATGAATTCTGCGAACAGGTACAATTGGATCAGAATTATGACATACCACTCGTCACATTGCGATAGAACACCATTCTTATTCACATATCCTACACGATACATCATTTTACGATTATCGCCCATCATTCAAGATATCTCGCGAACATACAAGCTGTTAGGTGTTGTAATTTCTTAGAACGAATAAAGTCTTACAGGCTATTACTATCGTCGTTAGATATCAATAACACTTAATGTCTTCTTTCTTTTTTTTCTTTTTCTTCTTCTTCTTCTTCTTTTTGCTTTTTTTTTTTTTTTTTTTTTTTTTTTTTTTTTTTTTTTTTTTTTTTTTTTTTTTTTTTTTTTTTTTTTTTTTTTATAAAGCCAAATCATCGCTTAAGTATTAACATATCTTATACGTACATACGATCCTTGACACTGTCCTTTCATTTTCCCATAGATATTTTCAGCAACACTTTATGGATGACATGCGTCAAGCGGCGATAGATACCTTGCTAGGGAACCCTATCGATGTTAATCAACTGAACACCGATTGGTCGCACTATTTAGACATCCTTGACAATTGCTGCCTTGAGCTAATACCCGTGAAACCACCAAACATAGAGCTTCAACTTGCTACTTATCCTGACATTCTCTATGCCAGTGCTATGTATGATTTGGCAAGGTTCGTTCTTGGCTTTGGGTTGAAAGTTTTTCGCTCGAGCAATAAATAAAGTGTGTTATTTTGAAAACAATAAACCAGTTGTTGCTTTATAAAAGAAAAGACGATAGAAGACAACATTCTATACTCGAACTGTGACTCCATACGTTATAATCAGTTTGACGTTACGTTGAACATAATTTTCTTTTTTTATTTGCATGGTGGGTTGCTTTTCAGTTTATCTTGATAACCCTGAGTGGAACTCCTGCTCCCTTTATGACAGTGTCCTATCATCATTTTTTATTTCAATTCTGTTTTACTTTTTTTATTATGTAGCTTCAAAGCAAGCGCTTAGGAGATCCGTGTACTTTCAGATACTATTTAAATCGCTTCAAGGATGTCTATAGGCAGGCCACGATCGATATGATGTTAGGAAACTCGGTGAACGAAGAGGTATTTCAAGAGCGTACAGAAGAAGAAGATAATGCTGCTACAGCGATTCATGTAAAATTGCTGATAGAGGATTGCAAGAAGCTGCTTATACCCGATCCAGAAGTTATCTTAGGCAGTTGGGGTCTCATAGACGCTGACCCTGTGTACGTTAGATGTTCAACTTTCTATTTGTTTCTTCTTTTTCCTTTCTTTTTCATTTTTATAATACATAAGGATTGTTTCCTCTTATAATTTATTCCATTTTAACAGAACTGGCGACTTAACGGAGACAGAAATGGACACTATTCTAATATTAACACGGGATAGTTATTATGTAGCTGATTATGACGATCAAATCGACAAAGTCACAAATTACCAAAGAGTTCCACTCGAAGACATTATACTGATCGAGTTTGGCCAGCCAGAGAGCACTGTCTCCCTTTTTAAAAATAAGCATTTCCACTGCATTAGAATAAATTACAAAATGGCCAACGAGTACGGTTACTTTCACATGTTCCGCAGTACAAATTTACGATTTTTTAATAACATGGCTGTTGTTATAAAGACGGAGGAAGAAAGTATAGGTAGGATATAATTTCAAATATGATCTATCATCATCCATCATATCTGGATGTATGACAATTAATTTTGGCTACTACGTTAATTCGTATATTTCAGAGTCTTTAAGATCAATTTGCGAGGCTATCTCTGTGGCGATGGAGATAGCCGGTTTACCAAAGATTCCTATAGCAATGAACGTCACGTTAGATAGACGAAAGAGTAAAATAGTGAATAGCAGGGGAACCACGGGTCTACTGGACATTTCGTCATTCCCAGAATTGACTAGAAATGTTTCAGAGACACAGTTACTAGCTCTTAAAAGCGCAGGTACGTTTCTAACAAAAGAATCTGGCTTTCGGACAATTAATAATATTTAGTTAAACTAGATCAGATTTCATTTATAAATATATATTTAAAGTAAACGTTGAAGTAATAATTAGCAATAATTGTAAAATGCGTTATGTAATTGTAGGAACGAAAGCTTTAAGCAACATGACCGAACAATTTAGCAAACTAAATAAGTTAAGTCATAGCTTTAGCGCTAGGAAACCAATTGACATAGCAAGAAGCATAGGTAGGAAGTCTGAGGCACCTCTGAAGCCGACATTCACCGTTGGTGGTAGAGACATCTCAGGCAATGTGCAAGGGAAACGTAGCAGTGGCAGTAGCAGTAGTGACGACGAGGACATTGACGTTCCTCCTGTTCCTTTAGAAAAGCCAGAAAATTTCAGTCACAATAAGAATCTAATGGAGGCGTATACTCCATCTATTGGTATCATAATGGGTGTTAAAAACACGGACGTAGTGGAACCTCATGGGAATAACGAAGACCAAGATTTTTCGATACGACCTAATAAATTCTCTGAACAGAGTTCCGATAAGGAAGCCTTACGCGTGCCAGAATCTGGCTCTGGTACCAGTACTGTTAGTGCTTCTCCTCAAAAGACGCCTGAAATAACTATACAAAATGTAACTGAGGACAAAGAAAGGATGCTACCACCATTAACATTGAATCTGTCCAAAAACATCAGTCATTCGACTGGAGAGGTTGATAGTAAGCTGACACTCAGTAATATAAATGGAAGCAAATTGCAGACTGAGAATAGATTGCAGGACAAGAAAAGGTCCACGTCTGAGCAAGATTTAAGTCTGAATATTACATCTTCTCAGAGTGAGTCTGCTTTGAAGTCAATGAAGACTAACATAATAAACGCAGCGAGCCCTGTGGCATCTACTTCCAAAGATATCTTGTCACCTTTCTCAAAATTCGCTAAAGGTGTGCAGACTTTAGGGGCAAATTTGGATCCTAGGAAACTAAAGACGGGACAGGTAGGATTACAGAGAAATCTCTCAGATCATCACGTAGAACAGCAACGAAAATTGCAAGAGAGATGGGGTTCGTGTCAATCCAAGCTAATAGCTTTATAACTTTTCGAACATAGTTCGATGTCTGAATGTCTAGTAGCGAGTAAAAACGATTAAAACCCACATAATTTAGAGACACTTTTGCATAAAGGATTTTTAAATAATCATTTTGTTATTTTTTAGCATCTTTTAATTCAGAGAATCGGTTCGAACATCTCGGTGCGCGTGTTTGAATATTTTCCATTATTTCTTGAACTTCGATTATTGCCATCCTGCTAATAAAAGCTTCGTGCGAAAGAAACACGAGACGATTAATCGATAAAATACTCTCTATATATTCTTACGAGTGGAGAAACTCACAAATTACTTTCCAGAGTACAATGTGGTCAATATTTAATCTGCATCAAGTCTATTTGCGTGTATCTACTTACAAACAAATTTTCTATTACTCTACATCGATGAAAGCCTACACGAACTGATTGTTACCTATTTTCAATATGCTTCCGGCGTATTTATACGAAATTTTCATCGCGACAGCCTTTTTATGGATTTTACCAAACGACTCCTAGTATTGCATTTAGACATTAGAAATTGTGAATTTATCAAAAAAGAAAGAAAAAAGAAAAATGAAAAAAAAAAGAAAAAAGGAAAGAAAAGAGAAGGGAAAAAAAAAGGAAAAGACACGTACGTGCTTATACAATGAAATTTAATCCCAGCGTTCTTTGAAGCCTTAACGCCTGCTGCATAAACAAATTTTTTAATAGTTTTATTTATTTATAATATATATCGTAGACTTTCCGTTTTCTAAATTTCCGGAGTCACGTGTGCAAACGACGTTTGTGTGACGACTTGTAAACGTTCGTAAACCAAAGATCTGTTTATGCAGTAAGTTAAATGAAGAAGCTTTGTAGTCAATTATGTACATATATACGAAGAATTACTTAAAATTAGCAGTTTAACGTTGAAACAACGTTGCGATTGCTGATTAAAATGTAACGGCAAGATGAATTTGGCAAAGACGTTTTTTCCGAAGACATGTATGATGCGCAAAAAAACTAGTAATTATTAATTGTTACAAGGTGTAGACGTAGACATTCGACGATAACAGTGGGTAAATTCTTAGAATTCCAGATATGATTAAGTTCGAGAATTATTTTGAATATAGAAAGGAAAGGAAAAGAAAGTGCTTTGTTGGTGATCCATTTTTTTTTCCTGTATATAATTTCATAACAATTGAAACATACAAGTCGTTCCAGAAAAAAGCAACAATCATAGTATTCATATACATGCACATTTGCAGTATTATGTATATTACATTTAATAAATAATAGGAAGAAGAGTTGCATATATATATATATGGATATGTAGACGATAAAGAGAAAGCAGGTACACGTTGTTATTTAATACTAATCTATGTACGACGATTTATATATATATATATATATATATATATATATATATAATATATGTATATATAGACCAAATAACACGAGTTACAAGTCTAGGTGGCTATTTCCTTGTGTGTACATACGAGTAATTCAATTTAGTGTAATAACATCTTGTAAACATGTATTCATAGTTGCACTGACACGTTAGTAGAAGTATTACAAGGTAAGAGTTTTTCTAGTGAATGTTTTTTCCCAATTGCAAACGGATAGTCTGTGATATATAATCTAGCAGAATGAACACAGCCTAAAATGATTAAAAGAAAGAAAGAAATAGAAAAGGAAAAGGAAAGAAAAACAGAAAGAAAAGCGTGAAAATATAAGGATGTGTCGATTCTGTAGATTCTTTAGAGATGCTTTAAAACGAATATAAAAGACAAAACTGTTTTCACTCGTTCTAAAAAAACTTCAACACGCGAATCTTATTCTGATTTATTAATTCTAGGTATATATACATAGACCAGCTTATTTTCAATATAATTTTGACACGATCCACGAGATATTTATTTATTATCGATACAGTATTAGAAAGAAAAGAATTACCGAAGGAAATGGAAAATTTATATATTTTTTTGTTCCCTTTTTCGTATTAATACGTATATACCTATGGTCCAATTGAAATTAGACATTCAAATATTGTAATATAAATATATTATTATCTGTATTTTTATGACAGGACATTACAAACAATCATGACAAAACAACGCACGAAGATATTTATATAGCCTGTAGAGGCTTAAATTGCCTTATATATATTATGTAAAACATACATATAAACGTATACAGGATATTTTGTTTAACTAAATAAGGTAGAATGTCCCACGAAGGGATTAAAGTTATCAAAAAATTGTTTTAGCAAGAGTGGGCATTCTATGGTGCAAATTACATTTTTGCATGTGGAGTAGCGGGGGAGGTTTTAAGGACAGCTTCATTTTTTTTTAATGGAACCGTATATTTCGTAACACATTAATCGATCCATCTCGGAATTTCCTATAAGAAAAGTATTAACTTACTTACGTTGAAAAGCTATTAACTTATAAGATGTTTATGGGATGTTGGCATTGATTTGTAAAAGTTAACGTATGAGAGACAAGGAAAAACGAAATACCTTCTTATAAGGAATGCTGAGATTAATGTATTATTAAATAATATATAGTTCCATTCAAAACAGTGAGGTTGACTTTAAAATCTTCCGCATTACTCGATGTGCAAAAGATAATTTTCACCGTATTCTGTCCCCATTCGAACCAAGCAACCTTTGTTAAAATATTTTTTTTTTTTTTTTTTTTTTTTTTTTTTTTTTTTTTTTTTTTTTTTTTTTTGATAACTTTAACCCCTCGCGAGATATTCTACCATTTTCGGTTAAACGAAACAGCCTGTATGTATGCGTGCGTGTATGTGATACAGCAAACACCATAGCAATTGTAGGAAAAATGTTATAATAAAATATAAATAACTCGAACTAACGCCTTTTTATTCCACTTAAAGTGAAACTCTTTTAAGTATGTTGATTAATATAATTTATATAAAAATCATTCAGCAATTAAATCATTAGGTCACAGACAATGGCCATATGTATACTCGATATCCTATTCCACGTCGAACGAAATAATTTTTCTATTTAAAATGAAACAATTTCTCCCTAGTTTTAATACGTACTTTGAAGTGGCATGTATTCTGTATTAATCCAGAATAATCCGGGTCCTTTCTTTAATCCAACTGTTATCAAGAATTCTCCAAAAAATGATTCATCGCATATACCACTAGCGATCATTAGCCAAATTCATTTGAACTATTCGCGAAAGACGCTGCGTTTAAAAGTAGTTTCGATAATCGTAGGCGGCACTCGAATTGAGTCGACAATCGATCAACTTCGTGTTGCTGTTGCTATGCAAACCACATGGTATATTTTGTTTTCACGTGAGCAAATGCTTCGCGCATGGTTTATGAGATGACAAGTTTTACAAATAAATATTTTATTGTGTAGTAAATAAGTATTTACGCAAGCAAGCGTTAATCTTTCCTCTTATAACAGATATTGACGCGAATAAACGTTTTTAAATTGCTCCGCAACTATATATAATTTTGATAAATATCGGGCATGGAATGCTTTTGGTCCGATTTGAGTAAACATCCTCAATGTCCACACGGTGATTTTTCGTTGAGATTTTTTATATTATAAAGTAATAGCGCGAAATTGTAGAAAATATATTTTTATAATATTATACTATGATATTCTGTTTATACAGGACCAACTTTATTATTTGGCACGCATGAAAATGGCAAATTAGAGAAGTTTTATGTATGTGCAGCTTGCCGCGAGAGAAAGATGTGTAAGTTTTATTTAAAAGAGGGAGAAAAACTAACAAAACATCAAGCGGCTAAATGGGAACAAAAGAGGAAACAGTTTATGTCTCGTTATCGTCACAGGCAATTATATGTACGTTTTAATGATATAATGTCGGTACCGCCTGAGAGCAGATGTTACTGCTATACTTGTGAACAATTGATATCTAAAACTGAGAAGGATGTGATGAACAAACACAAAAATCATGATATAAGAGAAGGTCTTACAGATTATCAGATAAGGCATCCGACGGAAATTTTAAAACCATTAGAAAATTCTAGGCAAGAAGCTCAGTATTTCTTCACGAAACAATCAACAGAGGACATAGCAAATATACTTGTGAAATTAGGGGCAAAGCAAATTCTTTGTATCGGTACTCCGAAAATTCATGAATACATTCTAGAAAATCACGAAGACACAATGTCCACACTTTTATTGGATTTTGATGGAAGATTCGTAAGTTTGTTAAGAAATTTATCAACTTCAGGCAATAATGTTTAAACAGACCGTATAAGCTTAATATTGTGTCCTTTCTTTTTTCTTTTTCGCTTGTAGCATAATTTTTTCGGACCGCTCAATTATTGTTGGTATAATCTGTTAAATAATCATTTTTTTAATGAAACCGCCGTCCATGTGTTTAAAGACTTTCTTATGCAAGGTGGGGGAAAGGGCACATACTTGGTATGCGATCCACCATTTGGTAGTAGGGTGGAACCAATGTCTTGGACTATAAAAAGAATCTCTGATCTTCATAAAAAATGGAATAACATAGAGGATGAAGAGAATTGTTTAAGAATTATGTTCATATTTCCATATTTTATGGAATCTATAATGAAACAAAGGAGTAATCCACCTGGTGTACCAGGAGGTCTGAAGGACCTGAAAATGACTGATTACAAAGTATCTTATGATAATCATCCGTTATTTATAACAGACTCCAATGCTACAAAGTCACCGTCGCCTATTAGAATTTTTACAAATGTACCGTTAAACTTGGTTGAACTTCCAAAATCGAATGGTTATAGATATTGTAAAAAATGTCAGAAGTGGGTTGCCAAAGAGAATAAGCATTGTAAAAAGTGCCAAGAGTGTACCTCGAAAAATGGCCTCACGTATAAACACTGTGATATATGCAAACGATGTGTAAAACCTTATTGGAAGCATTGCGTAACATGTAAAAGATGTGTCGTAACGAAACATTTATGTGGCCAAAAGCCGAAAGTTACAGGAAAATGTTTAAAGTGTAACGAAGCTGGTATGTAATACCATGTCTCATTTTTGTAACTAACGTAATGGAATTATATATAAGACTTGTTTTTCTATCTGTAGGTCATACTGAGAAAGAATGCGATACGAGTGAAGAAATTCATGTAGACACAGTGGCGAAGACTAAGAAAGTTAAAAAGCGCAAGGCTAGTGACGAAAAAGAGGCGATCAACAACGTTAAAAAGAAGAAAGTAAACGATTCGCGTGAATCCGGAGAAGAGAAGAAAGTAAACGATTCGCGCGAATCGCGTGAAGAGAAGAAAGGAACGAAGAGAAAAGTGACAACGGAGTTTAAAGTAAAAGCTTCGAAGAAGTCTCAACTGTTGAAGATGCATAAAGAGATGGAAAAGTTGCAGAATAAGCCAAACGGCGTTGTAAGTAGAAAGAAAAGTACAAAGAAACAACAAACATAGTACGATTATTATAAACGGAAGTTATAAATCGTTTTCTCTGTATTGTACATAAGATTTCTTATTGATGTAATATATGTGCATATACTTCAATAAAAGAAACTTGTTCAAGAAAGTATATGTGTTTATATGATTTGTTTGTATGATTTTTTTTTTTGAATGATCCGGAGCAGATCATATAGCCGAAGAAAAGTTTGAGCGATTACAAATACTACTGTTCCGGATACATCGTTTCTATGATAATCTTTTGAACTTGAGTATTACACTACAAGTGTAATACTTTACACAAGTGTAATACTTTAGGTAAAAAGGTTCAGTTTATTTCTGTAGGAATCGAATCGATTATTCATGATTTTTATGAGGGTAACCAATATTTTTGTTTGATAAATTTTCATTTAGAGATCGACTTTCGCGGGATTGGTATTTGGCATTGAACAATACAACTCTGAGACACTCAGCTACCATTGGCTGGAAGTAAAAAAATGGCTGCCCCCTTGACACGTACATCTTGGTCCGTTTTAAAAAGAAATCAGTTCCAGTATAAACAGCTCTTAACAATTTCGTTTGTGAACCGTTTTTCACAATACAAACATTCGTGCACGCAAGATCAAAAATCTGGAATTTTTGGCAAAACAATTAGAAATGTCTTGTTTTACACCATTTTCTTCTCCGGTTTTGGTTATATTTGGTACAAATGGGAGGATTGCCAGGACCGATTCAGCAAGCTGATAAATCCGTTGTTCACGATACATGCTAAACAAGTTTCTTGGGATGCAAATAATAATAGAAGTAGGTATAATTTTATAGCTGACGTGGTTGAGAAATCAGCTCCTGCTGTAGTGTACATTGAAATCCAAAACAACAGAAGGTAAATGCAGATTTCAACTTGTAAGAAGATAACTGTACTGTAAGTAATCGCAAGTTCCAGTAATCGTTAATGAGGAAATAGATTTGATTTCCAAACAGGTAAACCGTTCAACATAAGCAATGGATCCGGTTTCATCGTTGAATCAGATGGTTTGATATTGACAAATGCTCATGTTGTTACTGCTAAGCCTAACACAACCGTCACGGTAACTGTTGCGATATATCGAATAGTTATTGTTGTTATTACGGGGATTAATATCGTACGTGTTCTTTCAGAAATTTTCATGCAATCTATTTCACAGGTACGTCTTTACGATGGAACTACTTATACCGGCGTCGTGGAAGACATCGATGTGCACAGCGATCTTGCAACTGTGCGAATTAACAAGGTTTGGTACATCTTCTATACGATAAAAAAAAATTGCACGTAATTTCATATTTTGACATCACGATTGTCCATTCTTTTTACAGAAGAACTTACCGGTAATGACGCTCGGTTCTTCTACAAATGTTAGGCCAGGAGAATTTGTAGTGGCTATTGGATCTCCATTAGCTTTAAGTAACACAATAACGAGTGGTGTAATAAGCAGCGTAAACAGGCATAGCCAAGAACTTGGCCTTCTTAACAAACAGATGGCTTATATACAAACAGATGCGGCGATCACTGTTAGTTTTACATCGGTATCGTAATTTCTATGAAATATTTTCGTATTAAAAGTGTTGTGCTTCAGTTTGGCAATTCAGGTGGTCCATTGGTTAATTTAAATGCAGAAGTGATCGGTATAAATGCAATGAAGGTGACATCTGGCATTTCTTTCGCGATACCCATAGACTATGCTAAAGATTTTTTGAAGAAAGCAGAAATGCGCAGGAAAGGCAAAGGTACATGACACTGGACATTAGGAAAGCGCGAAATAAATAGAAACATTTAAGACGAAAATTCTAAAACGAGACCGTATTATTTATATTAGGTACACAATTAGCTGCAGAGAAATCAAAAACTCAATATATCGGGGTTACAATGCTCACCCTTACCCCGGATCTTCTCTACGAGCTGCAAAAGAAATTGAGAGAAATTCCACACAATATCAGATACGGAGTTCTGATTTATAAAGTCACTGTAGGATCGCCAGCACATTTGTATGTTTAAGAAATCATTACTCTCGTTGCACTCGTTGTACCGTTAAGAACAACTATTCTATATAGAAAGAATATATGTTTGTGTATAAATTTCAGGGGAGGTTTACAAACTGGTGATATCGTGACGCATGTGAATGGCGAAGAAGTGGAATCGTCCGCCAGTATCTACAAAGCCATAGAATCGTCCAAAATCTTGAGAATGACTGTGATCAGAGGTCTAGATGTGTTACATCTGCGAATCGAGCCGGAAGAAATTTAAATTATGCATCTAATAGTACAATTTATTGAAACTAAAATTGAAACAGAATGTTATTTCTAGAATTATTTTCATTTCTTTAATTTTATATCTATATACCATACAGTATCGCTGCGTTATTGTTTCGAACGAGCCGCGATCATCTATTCAATAATAAAATAAACAATATTTGACAATATTTCTTTCAATCGGCAGAGTTACCGACAGGCGGATTATTACTTTGTCCGTATTTTATTTACTTTATATTTTCCAGTTGTCAAGAAGATTGATGTCGCGACGAGGCCCTCATTATGTTATCTGACTGTCTTCTGCGTACGTGTACGTGCGTTTGTACGCCGGGTGTGGTCCATTAGTATTATGTTTATGTTGTTTACGACATCGGTCGACCTCCGCAAATATGTGGCCGGATCTCGAAGAGCGTAGCGTAGGCGTGGTCCGAGTAACTTTTAGTATTCTTTTTCTTTTTTTGAAAACGTTATACTGGTCGCAGCGTCTTGTTGGAATTCTTAGCTACGTTTGCACTGTCGTAACATCATATAGGCGTTACATTAGTCATCGTGTTTATTTTTTACATGTATAATTCTCTTAGAAACAATAAGGACAAGCAACTTTTGAAATATTTGTAAATTAATAACGATTAACGAATAGGATTGAAAAGTGATTTTCAACTCGAAATTTTTATAAAATCGTATATAGGGTATCAATGATTTGGTAAAGTAAGTGGAGCGGAAAATGTTTCAATAAAATTACTTTAAATGTCGTTCCGTTGAGATGTACATGTATGTAGTTATGCATGGTCTTTTGCCGAGTAGATTGTATTATAAAAAGAACGGGTAAGAAGAAACGAACGAGCAGTTGTTTTCCGATACACAATAAAATACAGTTCTTCCGAATATTACAATAATATAAAATCTTTAAAATTGGAGACATAATTTCTATGTGCTCGAATGTTTTATATTTGAACATGTCTTCTACTTTTCAGCCACTCTTTCCTAAACGAAATTGACGATAAGTAAATTGACGTACCAAGCTACCTTGCGTTAGTTTTTAGTTTGGTTCGAGCGTCCACCTACGATCATTACGCTTCTACATCGTTGCACTATTTTTCCTCGTTTATCTTCTTTTCGCCAGATAGTTTGAGTTTCTCGCGTACACAGGTATCTATCCTCCGATTGTTGACGATTATGCCGAACGTACGGCCTCGCCTACGCGGGATCGTTGTCACTTCCTACGTGCGCGCTTGGCAATTCTCAGTAGCTGGAGAACAAACGGCCATGAAGACGAACGAGGCTCGATATCCGGAGGCTGTACAGCGACACAGCGACCAGCATCGCCTACGACTCGATGAAGTTTCATGCTGATTTTCCATCGATTTTCCTATACAGATTGAACCGTTCTTCACCGACAATGTTCTCTTCGCTCAACTTAAAATATTTAATCATTATTTTGAAACAGCCTGTATAACGTAACTTTACTTGGAACGTAAGATACACGTGGAACTTGAAATACTTGAAGACACCTTAAAAAACGAAGAAATTAGCGGGAGTAATAGGACTTAAGAGGACTGGAGAAGGCGATAATTCCCATTGCTAACGATTTAGCGAGAGAAACGTTCAAAATTCGTTGAAAATTAGGTTTTCAACCACACTCTTAAAGCTGTCGATCTTTCTCTAAATCGTTCTACCTATAAATAACCGCGCAACTACTTAAAGCTACTACTATGCATCTTCGAAGTGGAAAAAAGAAGAAGAAAACAGTTGAAAAGGTCAAGGAAAAGGTCGTACTACGCAGAACCCGAGACTCGGGGATCCATTTCTGCAACTTGGCTGCAATTGCAATCCACTACAGCAAAAGCACAACGAAGCATTCTGCTTGCCTTTGCTGCGTGTCGTCGTTGACACTGACAAATAATTTCTCGGACACGTTGTTGCCATTACGCTTCAGAGCCAGGATGCTCGCGATACGCAGCACAGGACAATCGGGTTCGTTCGATCATTTGTCCGGCCGCGTCCGGGTCATTGCGAGTAGTAGCCTTGGCGCGGCGACTTTATCGCGACAAGGGAGGATTGCCGGATAACCGGGGAAAGGCCGCGGTAGCCGAACAATTTTATCGTGCTGTAAGATAGCAGGACCAAGGATGGTCGAGTTGTTGCCGAGAACGAGAGACGAGAGACGAGAGACGAGAGACGAGAGACGAGAGCCATCGAGAAACGCAATCACGCGTCCTATTACGTATGGAAAGCTATCGATTCGAGGAAGGATCATAAAGTAGCTTGTATACGTACTTGGCGAAACTGTTGAAAAAAGTACTCTACTCATAGTGTCGGAGCAAGATAAATCCAAGAATAGGTAAAAGTGTGGAACGGATTGTCTACCAAGCTACTTTTCTAAAATATTCTAATCTAACACTCGAGCTAGAATTAAAATACAATATATAGAAAAATATTGACTTTTCTTTTAACGCTAGAACCACCAGAATAAATAGTATAACCAGTTTGTAATTTTTCCGCGAAATTTTCTCTTAGAAGTTTTTAGGAGATAAAATGTTGTTTTTCTGCTTGCAGTGTATGTACATGTTTGCGTCACTTGCACTTTTCTTTTTCAATTTCTTTCATACAATTTTTGTACTTTGCTCGCCGATAGTCCTACTCTTAAAGGATGATCTCAAACAAATTCCATTCTTTTCGACAAACAATCGAGCAAAGCATTGGTATCCGCAGTCCCCGGTATCCCATTACAGAAAACGCGGATCTAGTCCTTGGCCGAAGCGGCGAGAAAACGAGACGCGAGCAAATAAACGAGCAATTGATGCAGAAGAGGAAGAGGAAGAAGATGAAGGAGACGAAGAAGAAGAAGAAGAAGAAAAAGAAGGAGGAGAAGAAGAAGAAGAAGAAGAAGAAGAAGAAGAAGAAGGAGAAGAAGAAGAAGAAGAAGAAGCGGAGGGCGTGGCGAAAGATGCCGGATTCCGGATCGAGGGATTCGGTGAACGGATCCGCCTGTCCTTCGACGATTCCGCTGGTTCCTGGTTCGAAGACACCGTCGCGCCGCGCCGACTCGGTCTTCCCCTCTGCCGTGTATATAAGTCAAAACCAGATCGGAAGCAAGGTGCACAGCCCGAACAGTCCCTCGTCGAGCAAGGAGGTTCGCACAGGGAATACGCTAAAGCGATCGTACGATGCAATCACTGGTAAGTGATATACCCTCTTATTATTTTAGTGGGATCTTGTAATCTTTCGTTAGGCGAATGATCGATTAAGTTATTGTTAATTCGATGGATTAGGTAGATCGGATTAATCCGGCGATTAAATACGAGAGCGTTGAAATTTTCAAATGAGAGGCTCGAGGATAAAGAATGGTTTTGTTTTTTACGAGGGGTGAGCTGGTTCGTTATTGGGAAATTGTATTATTCGGATTTTCGTCGATAGTTACGGTAATTGGGTATCGTAATACGAAGATCAACTGCGCGAGGATAGAGGTTGTAGCTTTTCGCTTCTGTTATCTTTCTTTTCATTCGTTGAGCAGGGTTGGAACATGCTTTTAGATATCAGATCGTTGATACGAGTACAACGTTGTAGAAATCCTGATTTCTCTTATCAACTGGCTATTATTCCTTACCGTAACTATCGTGACCGACGAATAACGTTACGAATATTAATTATTATCCCTTAATTATTAATACTTTCTTCTTTTATTCTTTTTTTTTTTTTTTAACGATCAATACTTGGTTATTGAGAAGATTTAATGTTTTCTGTCTAATCGCAGTTGCTTTTGCTCGTTGAGCACGTTAGAGCCGTCATAGACGTAAAATATCGTCCGGTATGTAATACTAATTCGCAGATTTTCCTTATCACTGGTGAAAATTCTCTTCGCTCATGAAACAGCAATTTTCAAATCTTCCGCAACCCCGCTATATGTTACTGTCCTGTTAACGCATCGGCGATTATAATACGATAGTACGTATATGTGAACTCTCAACTATAAAAATAAGCGATATTAGGTCACTTGCAGTCTTGCAAGTTAATTCGACTAAACGGACTGCTATATCTTTTTTGTAATCAAGCCAAACTCGAACAGCGAGTATTAGAACGCGAGTACTCTTGTACTGGTCACGATCGATGCGGTATTTTACGTTGTCGAAAGTCGAAGGACCGCTGTCGTTGTGTTACGATACCGTTGCGAATCTCTACAAACGTAGATATTTTCAGTTGCCGATACAAAATAATATCGAGAGATTTGAATTATCGTACTTTATAATGGAAATGGCGAGAAAATTCATAATATTGATAAATAGCGAATATTATTAATTAAGTAAATTATTCCGATTCCCTACGCTGATCATTCACCGTTCTCTTGTCAGATTCCGCTGATGCTGGCTCTGAGCCTAGCTTCAGGAGCGCGTCTGAACCTGGTTCCGTACGCGTACCTGTCCAGCCCTGTGCCAGTGTTCAACCATTTCCAGAACACGAGGACAGGTGAACATGCTTACAGCTACGCCGGCGGGCCATCCGCGAAAGAAGAAATCAAAGACGCCGATGGAATCCTTCGTGGTTCCTACAGCTACGTGGACGCCAATGGAATTCTTCAATCAGCCTTCTACGTCGCCGATGAGAACGGATTCCGTGTAGCCGCGACGAATATTCCTTCGGATGAAAATTCCAACAGCGAAACGACTGGCATCATCGTCGCCAGGAGTGCAGGCAAAGCATCTTCGACGTTCGGTCGCAGAAGACGTAGCTTGGAGGATTCGAGCCCGGATTCTGATGAAAATAATGCTAATCGGAATGGGCAATCTGAGAATTTTGACAAGGATAAGGATAAGGATAAGGATGGCGCGCAAGATTCGCCACAGATCGTGTCGCAACCTCTGTTGTTGAGCAACGACATTCCGCTGGCGACCTCGCATCAGAGTCAAGTTCAAGTGCACAGCAGCGCGCGGTTGGACGTGGCGGAAGGCGAGGCCAAGGCGAAACCGGTTGACCTGCAGCCGATCCTGCCGGTGCAGACCATATTGGAAGGGTTGCCAGTGCTCGCTCGCGCGCCTACCTATCACGAGAACCGCATAGAATTGCACAAGCAATTGGGAATCGAGGGGCCCAGGCCCATAGACGCGGTTAAGATAAACCCAGAGCCGTTGACCATCGTCCGATCTTCTCCGCCGGCTAATCGTATTGCTTCTACCATCGTCTCTAGGGGAACCGTTGCCGCGGTGCCTGTCATCGCCGAGCGAGCTATACCTGTTGTCCCGGCTGCTGAAATTGGCACCGCGTCCGTAACCACGTCCGTCTCTAGTCACGGTGTCAGTCAGATTCATAGACCATGGAAAATCAGCGACCATGGTGTAGCTGTCCCCGGTGTTGCAAGCGTCGTTGCTAAAGAAAGTATTCCCGTAGCTGTGGAGAAGAAGAGCGTGCCAATTACTACCGCTGCAATCGTTAAAGAGGCTGGTTCCGTGATACCAGTTGCCAAGGTAGCTGATCTGGCTACAGCTACGGTTACTACATCCGTTTCCAGTCATGGTATCAGTCAGATTCATGGCGATTCCAAGGCGAATATCGAACCTGCGTGGCTAGTTATTAAGGCTACACCCATTGCTCAGCTTCGTCCCGTTGTCGACGTACCGATTTATCTTCGTTAGGATTCTTCGTCAAAATGGATGAAATGGATGGAAAAAGTTGTTGATCGGAACGAACTGATCGGCGAAACGAGTGGAAATTAGATCGGTCGTCGGTGCTGGCGACCTCGAGAAAACGAGAGTGTGGATCGACGATCGATCTATGGCTGATTCTACCGGCGCCCACTGTCTTTTTACACTTTGTCGCCTTGTCGCTCTACTCGGCGTCGGGAATCGCTTTAACGATCGATCGTTCTTCGTGCTTGACAATAAAAATGATTTCTCGCGCGTAAAATAGTTGTCCGTTCCTGCTTTCTCATTCTCCGCATTCCTTGTCTACGTTCCTCTTTCGAACGAGCTTATATCGTAATTTGCACGTATTTCAGATCGGATTGGAAAGTTTTTTCCACTTTCAAACGTATTGTATTTGCGAGTTAAAGAAGAAGAAAATGAAAAAAAGAAAAGATGGCTTTTCTATCCTTCTACACCCGACAGAAATCTCAAGAGGGAAACGACATATATCCGGATATTTGGCTAAAATTCAACGAGCTGTTGAATAGCCGGCCTCTTATACCTATGTAATTATACGGTTGTCTCGTTTTAACGAGTTGACGATCGGCTTATCGAGCGACGAGGATAAACTCGGGCAAATCGGGCGTAAGGTATTTAAAAATTACAAACGAAACGCGAGAAACTAGCCAATGTAAAGCTAGTTTAAAGTGACACAGTGAACATGTAAACTGACTGAGAAATTATCGTAGCCTGCGAAACATGTCGTCGACCGATTAGAAAGTAGCAGCAGATTATCGCGTTTGCTTGGTTTTTAGCGTATCGGATGAGGAAAGATTGGGTGGACGGCGCGTTGTTCGCCGTGGGAAATGCGCCGTATACCCTTGGCCTTGAACGCTATTCAGCTTCCCATTATCCGGAATATATTACAGCGTTAAAGCAGCGCGCGTGTCCAATGAAAGGTCGGATTAGCCCCGGCTATCTACGAACGTCTTCTCGTCCCTTTCTTCCCAGTTTCTCGACGAGACCGTTTTTTGCATCCAGTCGTTGCAGTATAGATATATTTATATCGGATATAAACATTTCGTATAACTTTATCAAGTAAAATTTAACAAGTTAGAGAAAGTAGGATCGAAATCGGAAACCACTAAAAGGTATTATATAAAGGGAACTGTCGAATTACACTTCGGCTGCGGATTGCTCGCTGCGCGGCCATCTAAAGGAACGGCGAGGGAAGAAGAACTCGGCGAAAACGTTGGCGCAAAAGTTCGAACAGCGTGTAATTGATGTTATCCGCGAGGTTCGTATATTAAACAACGGCGTTGTAAGATGGAAAAGTTGATTTTCGAAGGAGCGATAGCGGAGGAGAGAGCGGGACCGATGGAAAAAAGCCAAAGAATCCGGATCACCTTCCAGCCAAGTCAAGTGCACGGCCAGGGTGAAGGAACTCGAGCCAGATGAGCGGCGCGATTAGAAGCGGCCGAACGTATCTCTTAATACGCGTCGCGCTTGTCCGCGCGCGCGTGGGCGTGTCGTGACTCGCGACGAACGAGCTTCATTTTCCTATTTTTTTATTTTATACAGCTCACACTTTACAGCATGATTTTTCATCGGTATTATCGGCATATTTATTAACGCGTTATTAACAGGCTGATCTAACTTGCTATTATAGGGAGTTGCAGAGATGTAAATCGTTTTACACTTTTCAACAGATTCGTTGTTTAATTATCGCAAGCAAGTTACGTCGTAGTTGTGCACCGTTTCATCGTAGAATAGGATCGTGACAAACGATTCGAGTAGCTACGACGTTTCAACTTTTAATTTTTCGGTACTTTCTGCATTGCAATTCGTTCTATCCGCTTTTCTATCTGGAAATATTTACGCGCCGCAGTAACTCGATCGATACTTTTTATTCGTTTTTGTGCAGCTAGAACGCAATCGATACGTATGTATCTGTGCTCGTGTAAAAAGAAAGAAACGAATACAGCAAACTCGAGCGAAACTGTTCGACATTAGTATGGTTGGATCTGATGCGAGAAAGAATCTGACGTAAATTACGTATGAATTTTAGCCAAGTTACATGCACTTGTTCGTAAACGCGTTGAAATACGTTGATAAATTATCGATCGACCTTTTTCCACGTTTCAAACAGATATACACAGATATACACAGATATATACAGTACGCGGCAGAATATTTCAACTTTTGTTTTCTGATTCCGATGCTTTAGCAAGTGACGGTATTCGAATATCGTGGAACAACGATTTGTCCGAATATTCGTTTGTCGCGATGGTCGGTTTAATTCGTCCTACGTGAGAACGATCGGGTTTGTGGTGGATCTTGGACGATGGCCGCGCCATATTTGCAATGAAAACGTTCGACGCTGCTACAGAAACGTTCCCTTGGGAGTTTCAGATAAGAAAACAATCGGTTCGTGCCGCTGCAAGCTGCAACGCGTAATATGGGATGAAACGTAGTCTGTCGTGTGAAACGAAGTTATTATATGTGGCGTTATCTGTGGTTTGATCATGTTTTCGAAATGATTATACCGACTCGTAATGTGTAGGAAATTGTAATTGGAATTTAAGGGTGCACGAAGAATTGGAGAATGTACGGTGGAAGCAGGCGCAAACGTCTAAGATAAATGACGCGTGCTGCGGGTCCACGAGAGAACGTAACGACTTGTAAGAAACTCGTAGCTGTGTTTTATGGTAATTGTCAGCCCTGTACCGAGAAACGATATTTCGCGTCGTTATCCTGCGGTGAAATGAAATTACGCCTGATCGACGTACAGAGCGTCACGATTCGCAAAGTTCTGCGGTGTTTTTCCATAAAATTGTTCAACAAAATTTGAACGATCAACCTTACGAATCACTTAGGTGCAACCCAAGTATCAACACATACGTACACGTATGTTGTGCTGTAAGCATAGTCTTGTATATTAGCTTCTTAAGCGGAAGCGTAGAACGGAAGAGAGCAACGTTGGCGCGCGTGTCACCATTTTTCTGCGATCGGATACTGTTAGTTGACGGCACGGCACGGGGCCGCGAACGATACAGCAGGACGAAGGCGGAAAGGAACGACGATTCGCTCTCGAGATAATACAAACATCCAGCCAGTTTCACCGATAAAATGCTCGGCGTACGCTGACCGTGACCGGATAATTGTCTCGTCTTCGGATCCTTTCCGAATAGCGTCTCGAACGGCGATACTGGGCGATACTTTTGTACTTTGGAAAGAATTCGTAATTTGAAATGGAGAATGGAAATGGAATTGTTAGAGCTTGCAGCGAATTCTTTCACCGAGTTGTCTCAACAGGCAAATATAATGAATAGTACAAAAGCGCGAGAGTGGACTTTCGAAATATTAACTTCTCCCTGTTTTCTCGTCTTTACTCGTCTATTTGATAATATTTCGGAACCAGAGATCCTCTAATTTCGAAAGTTGAACCGTCACGGATATTTTTTACCGCATGTTGTACGTTTTATCTAAGCAGGGATTTAGTTCTACGTTGCTGTAACAACGAGCAAGTACTCGATTTCTATTTTCGCCGAGAGATATCGCGAAGCAGGAAGTTGATCCTCGGTTCTACTCGCAATTAATCCATTATCGGAGAGGCGATATTAACTTAAAGTCGTGTTCGTGCCCTTTCCGTCTGATAACGACGCCCACGCAATTCGTAGGAGGTGCTCGACGCGAATCCTTTCGTCGATCGAGTCTGCAAGTTGGTTGGGTAAACGGAACGATGTAGAAGAGCAGGATCGATCGCTTCGTCGATAGATGGGGAAACCAACCCGTCTTACCACTATCAAACTACGAGTATACATATTTGGTCTTTCCTCGATACGGTTAGACGGAATACTTCTGAATGTTTATATTACGACACATGTCATAGAATATTAGGCTTGCGTAAATTACGACAGATATCAAATTTCAGCGCGTACGTTTATTTATTTCGATCGATCGTTTTCGATAGAAAGATGTAAAGGAATATGCGTTTCAAGAGCGGCAGAGTACGCGATATACATGCGCGGTGTAGATGCGGCGATACAACGATACGACGATATACGTACCAAGCGAAATAATCTTGATTCGTTTCGTAATTGCACGAAATAACGCTGTTATCTGGCTCTCTCATCTTTGAATCGCTAAACGAAAGGACTTTGTATGCAAAGATATAATATACGTAGATATCGGAGAGAGACACCGACGATCAAGCACAAATGCGATACACGTGGCACGATAGATCGGCGAAATGAGAAATCACTTTATTTCGTTTCGTTTCGTTTCGTTTTGTTTCGCGCACAACGTCTTTCGATTAAACAACTTTCGACGTTATCGAGTACATCGGTATAAAGTATCGCGATTAAAGTACAACGATCAAAGTTGAAACTCGCACGGTCCGGTCGGACGTTTATATCCAAGTTCAGTTTTTACCTTGACTTTCCAGCGGACGATCGTGAAAATCGATTGGATAACGCTAAACAACCCTGTAATTAGGCTTGCGGAGGTGGAACAGCGATAAACAGAGAGAATGCACGACTGCCGTGAACTCGATCGTGAATCCAGTCTCGTGTACGATCGTGTGTACTACAAGGAACAACTAACGTCCGAACCGAGATCACCGTTCGCCGATCGGCCGACTATCCAGGCCAACTTTTCTTCACCGCCGTCCGCGTTTACAAGCCCCTGATACTCGATAAACCACAAGGCTCTCTGTGCCTAGCCCGCTCGCCGATCAATCAAGATCCATCGATCTCACGCTTCTTCCTTTTACTTTGAACGTTAGCTCGAGCTTCACGTCCAAAGCGGCGAGAAAGAATTTTTCCTGCTTTCGTTTATTTTCGCGCGCAGCCAACGTGCAAACGCGCGAATCGCGATTTCGGCAAGACGAGTTTGACGCACGTCGACTTTGGTGTTTGCGTTATCGGAAACCAACGGACGAGCGATCGAACTAAAAGTAGCAACATTCCTTCGACACCGTGTTACGACGAACCTTTCGAACCCTTTCCCATTCTTCGGGCGGCTTGCGGCTCAAAAAAACGACCATACTTACGCAAGAGGAACGCAGCAGTAATATTTATACGCCGCGGTAAAACCCTTTACGGTGGGGTTGAACGATCTTCTTTTTTTCTTTCTTTTTCTTTTTTTTCTTTTTTTTTCTTTTTTTTTTTTTTTTTTGTCGCTTCGTTTCCCTCCGGAGTCGACGTCGATTTTGGCCGATTACGAATCGATCGTCGGTTTCTGCACAGGCACAGAAGCCGGATGGCCACGTCGAAAAACCGGCTGATTTACGGGAAGACCGGTACAACAACGCCGGTCGTACGAATATTTTTCGACGATTCGCTTTCGACAGCCAGCCTCTCATCGTCCCTTTGCGCTCTCGCGCCATGATTTACGATTATTTCGAATAATACGCCATAAATTCTGACATTGCTGCTCGATAAGGAAGCTCCAATTCTACGCTTAGCGCATTGTTCATTTCCTCCGCAGATTCTCAACCGAGGATGGCATGTTTTTCAAGGATCTTGGTAGTTTGCCAATGATCTTTAGAGCGCAGAAATAATCTTCTTCCGTCTGAATCTCAAACGTATACAGTGAAACGAAAGGGCAATCGTCGGCATACGATCGGCGCTATACGATCGAGTAACGTTAAAATAAACCGTTACGGAAAATATTTTCGCATACTTTTTGTCATGTTCGTCCGAAGAGATGGGAAACGTGTGAGAAAAATACTTTGCAAGCCGACAGAATGGTGTAGGAGCTAGGTGATTAGAAGCACCGAACAAAGGCTACTTCTGCTGGATTTGCGAAATAACAATGGTGGAAGAAGGTCGCGCGGAAAAATATTTGAATAGGATCAAGCGAAACGCGAACGATATTTACGAAATACGATAGAATGGATACGAGAAACGTGTCGATGGATGTTTAAAGCGATAATGATTCGGGAATTGAGAGTACGAATGACGTTGACTCGTAAGAGGAGAAGAATTTACTCTGTATTTGATTTCGTTTGATCTCGTATAGTTATTTATTTCGGCCGAAGGAATCGTCTGATTTCGTAATCGGAGGTGGTTTATAAAATCGAGGAAAAGGCTTAAACGACGTAGGGATCGTATCGAGATCGACAGGAACGAACGGTGGTCTGGGGTACGTTTAAAGAGACCAGCTATTCTCTCTCTTTTTCCTTTGTTCCAGGTTCGAACTGAAACCGCGCGTTTGCCCTTATGTCACGATCTTCCCCCTCTGCCCCCACCGCCACCGCCACCGCCACCGCCACCGCCACCGGCCGCTACGTTATTTATGCCGAGGTTTTACGAGGGCCGCTCGTAATTTTCACCTGGCGAATTTTTCTTTACGATAGCCGCGGTGTCGATTCGACCAACGGGTCTCCACAGCCGCGTATACAGTAACGTACAAAAGTCTCAGTCAAGTCGTTGACTCTGTGCTAAAAGGTAATTACGGATTATGGGAGTTTTATCGGATTGCGGATATTTATGTATCTACTTTTATTAGCTAGTAAGTTTATTAAGCGGACTATTTTTACGCGCTTGTGAGATATCCGAAATACTCCGCGAGTACCCGTTACGATATTTGGCGGGTGAAATAAATTGTCGCGTAGATCGCTAATCCGCTAAATTAGTGGTTCCGTTATTCCACAGGATGGACGATTCGTGACATTTTTTGTATTTACATGCGACTCGATCGTTATAATTGACCGCTAATTATTAATTATTCTCTACGATAATAAAGAAAAATGTGCGAAAAACGTGCGACTTCCTGGAAAAGAAACGTCGTATTTCATTAAACGACCTGAAGGAGAAATACTAACTGATGGTAAGTGAAAGTTATAATTTTACAGAGCTATGGACAAAACGAACGATTTTTAATAGAAACTTTTCGCTACAAAATCCTTCGGATCCTCTACTTATCTGCTTTTTCGAAACAAACGCACCCGTGTCTGCGCATTTTTCCTCCGAGCTTTCCTCTTCGCTTGATTACTTTAACACGTACGTGCAATAGGGCGTACGGCGCGAGAGACTTTTGCGCGACGTTGTATGCACGCAATTGCCCACGTGTCCACGTGCTTTGGTACGTTGCCTCGATAGAACGAGACAGAGACAGGCAGAAAGGGGGAGAGGGAGAGAGAGAGAGGAGGGGTTAGGTGGATGGAGCAACAGATAGGCCGGTAGGAAGGGAAAAAATGATGGTTAAAAAGCACGCAGCATAAGGATTATGTATTTCTGGCGGAGAGTTTTACGAGCGAAACGCGCATCGTCGCGCGATAAACACGTCGGCCCGATCTTTGCGAGCTCATAATTTCGGAAGCCGCTTGTCACGGCCAGAGGGACAATTTCTTTTCAACCGTCGGAACTTGCACCGATCGAGACATCTTGATCTTTGGAAAATTTACACAAGGCGTTGTTAAACTTCTCCTTCTGCAGAATGACACGTTCTCGCGCTAGTCCGTTCGCAGTGCAACTCGTTTACTCGCGTTCATAAAAATATCAATTTGCATACACCGACTGCTGCGACTGACTAACCAACCGACGAATAAACCAGGCTCGTTAGACGTATGATATTAAGAAAGAAGGAGGAAATTTTGCCGTTTAATTGGCGATCAAGATCGATATAAAGTGAAAAGACGGCGGTCAAAAGAAGAAAATTGAGAAACGGGACTTAAAGTTAACGGCCGGCGAGATAGGAAATTTATGCTGGACGCGGCTGATGCGACGAACGCAAAGGGAGCGCAACGAGTTCGTCAATTCGGTCGTAAAGGCGTAACTGACGACTCGCGTCCGGGCAACGAGTGGCCGACGAAGAAGAATTTTTCATGGCGAGGCCACGTGGGCGGCTCGCGTCGCTTTTGACATTGCCACTAAACGTGCTTGCCGGCATCGAATGGCCGTCGTACGGTCATCGTGCACGGAACGTGCAGCTGTGCGGGCAACGCGCATAGGCGAAAGCGAGTTGGAAGCCGAGAAGGCTGCTTGGAGGAGCGCGTCTAGCGCCCGACGTGGCGCATCGTTACGCGACTAGCCATCTTGCCGCTCCAGCTGCGACCCGCGGGTCGCTTAACAAAGTTGGACCGTTTCGCATTCTCGATAGTTGTCTTCCGAAGGCAGAGAGAGAGGAGGAGCGAGACGTTGGCGATTTTTTAAACAGGCGGAAATAGCCGTTGAAGAAATAAGCGAGTCGCGGTAGGTTTGTTTCAACGCAACAGAATTCGAAGAATTCTTCGACCAGTGCCTGACGACTCATGGTAGTTTGTGCTACGGGCGGAACAACTCGGCTTCGCAGAACGTGCGACTTTTGGCCAAAACGACTCAACGGACGCGAGAGCCGCGGCTCGTTTAATTAATTAAGAGTCGACGAGCGTTTGCAGTTGCGTTCGCGTTTGGAAAAATTTCAGTTCGCTGCATCTTCCTTTTCCCTATTTCTTACCTATATACACGCGTACACGCGTATAGTACATATGGTACAACGAAGTAAATAAGCTGGTTGGATAGCGTGCGATAGGTATAATAATAAGGAGGCATCCTCTGTACGGCACCCTCTGTATGACACAGTTGGACTTGCATAGCGAAATACCGATACAAAATACTCGTACATGTTGGATTGTGAGGATCGGCGACAGGACGGATGATAAAGAAGACAGACGCGAAGAAGGAATAAAATAGCGGGTAACAGGAAGGATGGAATCCTTCGGTTGAAAACCGACATCGAAGCTTGGATCGTTTCGAATCGCAAAACATGGAAGAAGAGTGTGCTGAAACTAAATCATGTCGGAGTGGTGGACGGTCGAGTTTCCGCTACGTAGGCAAGCAATCTCGTCCACCCATTGTCCACCCGTCGACCGGAGGATGGAGCATGGATTAACGACGCCGCTGCTGCCTCGACATCGAAGGAAACTCGAGCCGACTCGGGTTCAAAAGGTGGCGTTGGAATGGCATCCGGTCTAGAAAACGAGCATCCCCGGGCTGGAATGCGCGCGAGATCGACGCCTCCTACCATAGCCAATAAACATTGATTTATCGGCCTGGAAATCGAACTCGGGGTGATTTGTGTTGCGATGGCCGCGAATGCTTGGAGCTGGTTCGCCGACGGTGTCCCACAGGGACCTATAGGACCTCGTAGCATCCTGTAGGAGCCTCGTAGTAGGGCCCTGAGCGAGCACCGCGTCTACATGGTGGGAGACACGGCGTACGCCAGGCTATATAAGAGGACGTGCGCCGCAGCTCACACTCTCGTGTAAACGTAACCGTTAGCCGAGCCACGCCGCGCCGGGATTTACTTACCTCTGGCCGAGACCGATTCTTCGCGACCTGCTCTGCATACCGCGAACATGATACTCGTGAGTGCATTACGCATATATTTGTTGTGCATTTTACTTACTCGATTTTTACGAACGATCGGCCCTAAGTTCGGCTCTCTTTCCTTGTCAAGTATTTGTCCGTGCCATTCGCACAGGATCCGTCTCAAGTGCGATCTTTTT
Organism: Bombus soroeensis; assembly: GCA_014737365.1. Lineage (NCBI taxonomy): Eukaryota > Metazoa > Arthropoda > Insecta > Hymenoptera > Apidae > Bombus > Bombus soroeensis. The sequence continues at coordinate 145,475 of JACXIL010000188.1, forward strand.
ACGCGCAAACGTTTCGCAAATATCGTGGAAATCGTGGAAACAGTCGTGGAAAGCGTGCGAGTACGACTGCGATCGGGGTCGGAAATCGCTGGATGAAGCGCAAGTGTTGGCGCCAGACGCCCTATTAAATGCTGGTAAACGTTTGCGTGGAATGCCGCCACCCCCCGTTCAACGTCGTGTTGCTCGACAAACTATCGCTGATCGAATCGCTCGCTAGTCCGTTAGTCCGTTAGTCCGTTAGTTGCGTGGCTTCTTTCGATCGAGTGGAATCGACGCGACGTTCGCCGCAATTTCCGTTGCTCCATCTTTGTACCGCTGTTTCCTACCGGTTCTGCTCTTGCGTTTCTATATTTTCCTACTTTTCTATCTTTTCCTAGGATTTTACCGTATATTAACGTATTTTATCGTTTGGTTAAGTAAAAACTTGTCAAGCATTTTTTAAAAATGACGAAAACGCGTACCTCGTTACGATTAATATTTGACTAGCTGATGGAAAATTGATGGAAATAGAGCGAGGATAAAACATGCGAAGCACGACTATACACAGGCCGGAATCGGATCCGATGAATTCGTCGTCGCATGGAGGCAGATGTCCGTGTTCCGCGTGAACCGCGAAACCAGCTTATCGAGATCGTGTGCAATTCCATCGTAGTAGGTTGAACGCGCAACATGGATCTATAGTTTTTATAGTTATCAACGATAAGAATGGAAATTCGTATCCTTTTGGGCGTATCTTTGTAAAAGCGACTGGTCGCCATCTATCTATTCCGTCGAATATTCACGAAACATACGAGTTACTTTTTTTTTTTTTTTTGATTTTTCAGATGATTCTGTTGAGCGCGATTTTCGGACGAATCGCCACGACTCCGATCGCGAACGTTTGGCTCGGTCCGATAGGATCTCTGACGCCGTTGAGGCAATACCACGTACAGGACGGATCCGGCGGATATCGTTACTCGTTCACGGGACCCCATCACGCGAAATCGGAATCCAGTTCGAACGGCGTCACGCAGGGCGGTAAGTCGTCGCGATTACGTACCTTTGCCCGAAGGTTGCTACGATTGTTGGCGGTTATCGTCGTCACGGTCGTTTTTAAGCGCCGTTTTGAAATTGTCCCCAAATTTTCTCGCACCATCAGCTCTCGTATACTTTCGAGTCTAAGATTCGTTGGCAGAGTCGGCGACTTTAAATTAATCTAATCTAGCCCTTTCGTTCGTCGAGAACACGTTATCGAGGTTTTCTTTTGTAGTTTCCATAGAAATTGAGAAGAATCGCCACGCATTTCTTTGCATAGCCTTATATTTTTTCTACAAATAAAATAAAATAGTTTATTCGTATCTGTCGGAAGAGTCGCGAAAGCGCGCGAATGCCACGCGTTGCTCTCTCCGGCGTTTCGAGATAGACACAGGATGGCCTACACGCGCGCTTTACGAAACGATGATCGATGTGACGCAACCAACGCCCCTACGATAGATTCATCTTTGCTGCTCGAGTCTGTTGAAAGCAACGCGCGCCTCCTTCCTTTTTCCCCATACTTTTGATCCCCTGTCTCATTCTCTGTTTTAGTGCTAAATAAAAAATGTACGTTGCCGTACGTACGTCGTTCGGCATTCGAATTGCCTTGTATTCTTTCTTCTTGTCTATGAACTGTGTACAAGTGGATTTTCTATAATAATTTCTGCTCGTTTAGGTTATTCGTATATCGACTCGAACGGCATTTTGCAAACAGTTGCTTACACGGCGGACGATGAGAATGGATTCAGAGTGAGCGCCAGTAATTTGCCGCAGCCGCCGAGAAACGATGCTGGGGCGATCCGGGACAAGCCGCAAGCGAAGAAGAAGCCTCGCTCGGAGGAGCTACGAGAGCCGCAGCTGACAGATCGATCGAATTATCAGTCGAACATCCTGTCTTACGAGATCCTGCCACCTTATTTTAGCTTCGCGAGCCACGACACGAAGAATTTAGCTGTTCGCGAAATCGCAGTGAGTGCACGTTCAATACGTTTTAAGAGGAGAAATACAAACTATGAAAATTCGACGCCAAGCTATTCTGTGTTTCCGAGAAACGAAAAACGAGCTTTTCCTCGCTACTAACTGATTTTTATTAATTTTCCTTGCTGCTACTCGTTGCCACGCACTCGTACGCGCTACGTTCACCGCGATCTTAATAAACTCTATATATAACGCGGCTGCTGTTTTCCGCGAGTGGTTGGTTGCACGTTAATAAACGTTTGATAAAATTCGGTAATTTATTGGTGAATCTTCTCGTTTCGTGTAAAAACACGATTACGTATTCGTCTCGTAAATTTGCATTTCAGTTAATACGGGGAAATGAGGGAAAATGAACTTTTCTGTTAATCTCGTAGAAACGACAATCGGGTGGAATTATTTTCTAAAATAATTGTTCCATTGGGAGAACCATCGGATCTCTTTATTTATCATCTTGCACGCGTCAAGTGTTTCAGTAAAAATCGGACGATCGTTTTTTAATCGATAGCTTCGGCGTTGAAAAGCCGACGCGATTACTATTTTACGAGACGAAAATATCCTCCGTCTCGATTCTCCATGAACGAACGACGCGCAAAGTTTCGAATCGCTAAAACCGTCGTACCGTTTCAGCAAAGCCCGAACGATGCATTCCTGCTGTCGAAATCGGAAGCCGAAAGGATCGAGGTGCCAAAGCCAGACCCGAGTCTCTCCACGACCATCTCCTCGTCGCCATCGTCATCCATTCGATCCGATAGACAACGCATGAACGAGGAACGATCGTCCGTGGACACCATCCGGACGCCTGTAACTGTGCCAGCGCCCTACGTACTTCCGGTTTTACCGTACAGACTATTGCACAGCGCCCTCCATCATACTCAGGATTCTTTGGGCCAATACGATTACAGCTATACCGGAGACTCGAGCGCGAAAACAGAATCCAGATCTTTGGATGGGACGACCAGGGGTGCTTATAGCTATATCGATCCAAACGGGCTTCTGCAACAGGTTCATTACGTGGCAGATCGTAATGGGTTTAGGGTCATGGCCACCAATCTGCCGCAAGCATAGTAACCAACCGATCGGGTCGATCGGTGGTTTCTTCCTTTTCTTTCTGTTTTTTCTTTTTTCTTTTTTTTCTTTTTTCGTCGAGCAACCATCGGCTTGGCAAAATTGTACGATTCGTCTTGGCAAAGGAGCGGCGAATCGTCAGAGTTCTCGAATATTATAATTTCGTCCTTTCGAGAAAAACTCTGGGATTTTCGGAGAGGATAATTAACGGAGTAGGATAATTTTGCTGCGATAGAAATAGAATTGGAGAAAAGCATTCTCGTTTCTAAATCTGTGCGGACTAGAATCCAAATGTTTCGTTACGAATGTACACGCTGCCGAGAAAACTATAAAACCAGCGACTCGAAGGCATGAAAAATTCCACCTCTGCATGCCTGTAGACGCATGATTCGTTTTCTCAAGCGTAACCTTAAAATCTTATATTTTAACAGTCGGCGTCGATCGAGGTAAAAACAGCGTATGCCGAAGGAAGGCAAGTTGGGTTCGTTACTAACGCTACCGACGACTGGTAGCCGCCTTCTCCTTTCTTTGTCTGTACAAAAATAATAAAAGAAAAAAGGGCAGAATAACGGTGGTATCGGGAATCGTTTGATCGGGAATTTCTGGCGAAACGCGTTTCTTGCCGCGGGGGTTATTTCACCGGTGAGGGGATAATCGAACTTGACGAATGCCTTTCGAGTTCGTTCCACGCAACCGCGTCCGTCGCACACCAACGAGAACGAACTTGATTCGCATTCGTTCTCTCTTCTCTTACGCTTGCTTCTTCCTTCATCGTCGCGAATAAATCAGTCTACTTTTCATTTTCGCTTAATCCCGGCTTCTGTTTCACCCGATTCTCTATTTATTTTCAATACCTAGATAGGTATTTCACTTTGGAACGAATCTTACTCGTAATCCAACAACCGAATAATCGAATCTTTGAAGAAAAAATTAAACGTTACATCGTAAACAGGCTCGTGCTACTTTGTAAAAATCCCTTTCATCGTGTATCTGCGAAGATACGTCTGCATGAGGAACGTCTTAGCGATGAGAAATAAAACACGAACTGCGGCTGGTCCGGTTGCATCCGCACAGGGGCAGGTAATTCGTTTTTATAAGAGGCCGTTTTACGAAAGCAGGCCACCGCTTTGATCATTTTTTCACCAGGTGAATTCGTTAATTCACTAGACAGCCGGATACTACCCGACCTGTTACGGGCCACTTACGGGCCACCATCGATGGGATTTCGTGTCCAACGAATAATTTCCTTCGATCCACCGCATCGCCGAACGATTAATTTACGACGAGACTACTCGATTAATTACTCGATTAATTACTCGATTAATTACTCGTCCTAGGAGTTTCCGGCGTCGGTCGTATCGAATCGACGGGACGACTTTAGTTTCTCTGGTTTTCAAACATAAAACTATCGATAAAACCATGGGTCTTTATCGCGCGGTCCCTACAGAGTACACGGTGTTTCGGTAGTCTTCGTAGTTATATCAGACGGTCGATCGGCAGGGCAACGATACCGACGGCGATCGACGAAAAGTAGACACTTTTCGTAGACACTTGACGGTGCATATCTACTTTTAACTAAAACCTGAACATCCGCGTACCGGTACGTATCCGCGTCGTTAAACAGCAGGAAATTAAATCGTAAGCAAAATTTGATTTAAAAAAATGCCGATGAAAAGACTAACGAAATTACTCGTCCAACTTGATAAACGAAAGAGACGACTTTTTGCCCGTTTTACACTTTCTTCGACGTCCGTGACGCTTTGCCGCTCGTCCCTCTCCCAGCTTCCTCGTATCTGGCGAATGGCAACCTGCCATCACCTGCGTTTACGTCGCGTCGGTTAGAGGAATTCGTGGATCACGCGAACGAAAGGTAAAAGACCGGACAACTGAGCGTGTCGACGATCTTTTTCGTATGAATTTTTTATAAACGAAATGTCTATGCATTTTTTGCATTAACGGCTAGTTCAATTACAAAAGTAGTAAAAATGGTAAAAAGATCGGATTTCAGGGCAAGCACCGATGTAAACGATAGCGATCGTTGCTTGATCTCTGTGAAATGTGGGAGCGCGTGTAACTCGGACTCCAGGCTATTTCTCAGCTTCTACAAAAAACAGTTTTTCCACGATGCCAGTACAAATGGACAAACGAACGGACGGGCAAAAATTCCAAAAGTTAGTTTCTTCGATTCCACGGCTTATCAACTGTTGCTATATATATGTATATGATCCGAAGCACGCGGAAAAATATGTGAATAGGACAAATATGCGACATCGATACGAGCGATAAATTCTCTCGATATATATATATTTCACGTATAATACGTACCTGCGGTTAATAGCTGTGGCGGCGTCCTAAATCTTTGTATCGGCGAACGTTGAAATTTCTTAATTTCTAAACTTTTGGTTTTGTCGAAGCACGAGACCTCGAGTACTGGAATCTGCAAAGTTTAACCCTTCCAACTTGAACACTGCGAATCTTTAAGGCTGCAAACCTTGGAATTCGCAAATTTTCCAATGCACGAGGTTGACGATTTCCAACTGTAAAATTGTTTAACTGCAAAGCCTCCGAAATGTAAACTTTGCAAACTGTCGCAACTGCGGAAATTGGTACGTTCGAGGCTTTATCGTGAAACATGGAACTCGTTGCATGTTGCTGCGCGATAAACCGGAAATAACGAAGGATCGAAATGAGGAATTTGCGGGTGAAGGGATCGACCATCGTGCATTTCATTCGCATATTTATTCTTTCGTTCGGTTCGTTTGCTTACGTATCGTAGACGGTGTATCACATAACACGACGAATCTCGCCGATTTCGTACGTTCCTCTGTCCCATCTCGAACGATCGTAATAACACGTGTTCGAGAAGGAATCGAAACTGTCCATAGAAAATATTCCAACGCGAGTTTCCTTCGTTCTTTTGAAATGGCATTGTCGCAACAACGCTTACACTTACATACTCTATATCTTACAGCGCGTATCTCGCGCTTGCCCCAACAAAATTCTTTCAAATCCGTTCAAATCCGTTCACCGTCTTGTTTCGCAGACTGAAACACGATCTCGTTAACGATCGATGATGTTTCGAAGCAAGCTGTACAACGCACTGAACGTCGCGTGTTCAGCGAAGGCGATCGTCGAACGCCATCGTCGCCTATAACCAACGAGAAACGGTGAAAAATCTACGGAAATAATACGTTTAGCCGAGAGCCTCGATAGCCGAAGGCAGCTTCGATAGCCAACAGACGCTGTTGACTTTGAAAGACAACGAAACTTGCGTTTAATATCCGTTTATGGCACACTGGATTCTCCGTCGTCGTTGCTTCCCTCGCGCTCCTCGTTCTTCCTCTTCTTCGCGCTCCGACATTCGCCGTAATTCCTACTTAACCGTTCCAACGAAAACATTTGTTCTTTCCTTGTTAATTTTATCGTTTTCAGTCTCGATTTACGACTAGTTTGAGCGAATTTTTATCTCCTAAGAAACGTCTCTTTGTATTTCATTCGCTGGCGGAACGAAGTAAGACACCGAAGAAGCTCGACCGTTTGTCGCGAATACTGCCTACTACTAGTACGTGTGTGCGTGTGCGTGTGCGTGTGTGCGTGTGTGCGTGTGTGTGTGTGTGTGTATATATATATTTTGTATACATATTACTCGCGAACACACTGGTTTCTGGGTAAACGATCGAACGTGCTCGATTCCGCGGCACGGATCGTTGTGCGGATGAAATCGAATGGTCGACGATCGAGGATCGTTGAGATTCTTTCGAATTTAGAACGACTGGATCCTTACTTTCGAGGTCGTCGGGTCGAAGGTGACGCGCTGAGCGCCACACCTGGCACGCTACAGTCATCTTGATTCGCTGTGCGAGTGCACCGTCGGTTCCGAGCTGGGATCTTGGTCCGAATCGTCGATGGATACACCTTGTTGAGGCACCTGCATCGAGTAGCTGGGGCTCCGGTCGTTTCTGCCAACAGACACGCCTGTATCGCAACGAACAATTTTTCGCCAAAACATTTGGAAATTGTATCGGAAGAGACGGATGGTGGTCTCTTTTCTACGATATTTTCTACCCACAACGAACCTTGCATCAACGCGTCTCTTATAATTGTCCTGGAGAAAAATCTAACAAATTGCCTGGTCTTTTCACGTGTATGCGTATGTAACGCGTTTGCTAGAACGTGTGTTATTGGAGGGGCGTGTTGTGTACGCGTTGGCTGTGACGATCGAATCGGTATGGTGTATCGGTCGTGTTATTTATATTATTCTTGAAAGCAAGTTTGAGCTCACCTCGTGGCTAATTGGCTGCCATCGCTGCCACGTCTCAAAGTATTCGCCCGCCGCTTGCAGAAGCATTTGCAAATAATTCTCTTGAACGCGAACCGGAAGTCTTTGCTAAAAAGCGCGTAGATACAGGGATTTATCGCGGAATTGCAGTAGCCCAGCCAAAATAACACGCTAAACACCGTGGGGTGAATACAATTGGGACAGAAGGCGCGCACCAGATACATCGTGAAGAAGGGAAGCCAGCAGAGGATGAATCCGCCGACGATGATGCCCAGCGTCTTGGCTGCCTTCGTTTCCATCCGGAATCTTTTCACCTGCACCGTTAATCATACTTTACGCATCGATCTATAGTCATGAGATCTGTTTCTCAACCTGTTTCGTTTGTTCTAACGCTGGCGTAACGCGCGAATGGAACGACAAGAATGGAAGGATATACCGGTCCCCCTGCCCCCTTTCCTCTCCACTCAATTTCCGTATTTCTCGAAAGTTCAACGGGATACCTGAGCTTTGATATTCCTCTTGCCCATCTTCATCGCCCTGGGCTTCTCCTCTCCCGGACCCTGGCTCAGCTCTCGCAACGACATCTCGTCCCCCGTTTGACTCTCGCAGCTGCTCCGTCTGCTGGGTCTCCTGGCGCTGCCAACCCTGTTGATACCGCTCACCTGTCACCGACGTATCGAACCGACCTTTAACCGCAACCCTCTCTGGCGTTTTCCTCCAGGGAAACTTGTCACCGGCGTATCACGATTTTACGATCGTACTATGTTCGCTTTCTATCGGTTTTTTGCAACAATCACCGACTCGGGCACGGATAGTCGAGGCGACGGTCGGCGAAACAACGTTGATCAAGGGATTTGCTCTAATTCCATCAGTAAATAAAAATATATTTGATCATCTTAGTCGCGAACTAATTTAAACGTTTCAACGTTTCGTTTCTCTGTAAAGTAGGAATTCCTTTACGCGAATACTCTGGGCAAACTGTACTCGATAGGTACGAGGACAATTATGAGTTTTAAGGTAATGAATTTTTATCGGTAAGGGTTAAGGGTGGAAAGAGCCGGAGATTTCGTAGCGTATCCTGCAGCTGATGCATATTTATGGCGCTCTGTAAACGCTTTTGGCTTCTCTCTTTCGCGTGGCGTGATTTACATTTCAGAAAATTGAATAGCTGCCGAAAGAAGGCGAATAAACGAACCGGTAGAGGAGGATATCGATGTGGAATTTTGTTAAATTCGCAAATTTCAACATACGAGCATGTATCTCTGACTTGAGCTACCACGGAGAAATGGAGTACAGAGAAAGAATCGTTCAACCTGCACGCTCTTACGATAAATATATATAATTTATTATATATTATATATTGTTTGTTATTCGTTATTTATTGTTTATTATTATTTATAAACTGGGAGAAGAAGCAACAAGTATTATGTTTGATCGGAGATTGAAGAAAACTCGCGCAAGTATTTAAATGACGCTACGACCTGTTCGCCAGGATACAGGATAGTTTCGATCTACGTGATCCGTCGCCGAATGTAAAAATGTGACACCGAGGCCACTTTGAGGAAGGTTAGTAGAGCGGTATACGCGGAATTACCTTGAGATGCGTGCTCCTGGGGGAGGGACACAGTTGACTGTGCGTTTGCCCGTTACTATAGTGCACGGAGCTCTGAGAACACCTCGAGGGCGTCCTCTCCAGGGTGTTACACTTTGTATTCAACGTCTCCGTGCTGGGATACGACACCGAGATCTTTATCTTCTCCCTTTTCATCGAGCTACGGCTATTCGACTCCGGGCTCCTCGGGCTGCCGTTGTTACTCCCGTTGTGGACGCTACCTCGGCCACGGTGAATCCTCAAGGTCAACCTTTGCTCGTCGAATCTGTAAGCAACCGTCTCTCTCTTCTTTTTTAACGGATCAGAGATGGATGAAAAATGGAAAGAGAAAGAGAAAGAGGAAAGCGAGAAAGACGAAGAAGCTGGTTAACCCGAATGAAACTCGCAGCCAAGTCGCTGTCGATCCAACTGGTTTGGAACGACGGCAAAAATGACGAAAGAGTAGCAACGTATCGCGATTCTCCATCTTTTCAATTGCTCGGGGGTAGCTATGGTACGTTGGATTTACCTAGAGCCAAGCATTTTCGAGCCCTTTGTCGTACGAAAGCCTTGATTAATGGCCTTCGTGGTGGAGACGGCCGCGTTGTAGATCCTCCAGTAGAAAAACAGCATGACCAGCATTGGTATATAGAAAGAGCCGAGCGCGCTGCAAATAACAACTGTTTAATTTCCTCGTACATAGAGTAGTAGGGGGCAAAAGAAGGGAGAAGGATAACTTTGTTTAACTTTCTCTCTCTCTCTCTCTCCCTCTCTCTCTCTCTCTCTCTCTCTCTCTCGGGCAGTCTTACAATTAGACGAGGATCGCGTTTAATGGAGCCACCTGTTCGTCAAGTCCCTTCTTGTTCTCTCTTATAGTTATTCTCTCTTATAGATATTCCTCGAGTTTCTAGGAAGATTGGAGACGAAGCGCAGGGGGGAAATCGATCGAAAATTATAAACTTAAGGATATCGAGTTAAGGATCGTGAGATTACGTAAGGTAACGGTTAATCACATTATGGGTCACGCATCGATTACGGGAAATGGCGAATATCGTGGAGAGTTTTGTCAAGAAAGGACTTGCGAATTCCGTTTAATCTGACGTTAGAACGAGTTTAACAGTTTCGACACGTTGACAGAAGGTGAAAAATAGATCGTTACCGGGGTCAGAAGTTAATCGTAGATTTACAGGTAGAATTCGTTCGACTTGGAAGAAAGGGCGTCTATCGCATACAAATTGCTGGTTATTAAACGATTTTGGAATAAAAGGACCAGCCATATCGTTAAAACAGGATACAGTTGCAGGTTATTATCTGCGATTCGATAGATAGAATATGCGGGAAGACGAGGAAGGAATGGAAGAGACGGGAGAGGAAACGTGGTATCGAAGAGGACGCGATGCGCGATAGCGAGTTTCATTGAATTTGCAGTTTCGCTTTGGCGTATCTTTTTCTATATGGCGGGGCGCGGCGACAAGGTACGGAACGCTGGCACGCAGATAGCCTTGTAAACTTGGCGTCTATGGATAAAGCTACTGTTTGTCTACGGTATTGCTCTTTGTATCGGATAAGGGATCAAGTTGTGTCCCTTTGTTGGCACAGGCACAATAGACGCCGATGAACAGAGAGCGTTTTATCTTTTATCTTTCGATCGCACCTGCGACGCTGGAAAAACGAAAGCAACTGTGCTATGAAATTCCATGTCGCACTCACGGATCCAAGCGCTGTACACCCCTGATCCGAACGATCGTCGACCGGAATTCAGTTACGGTTATATTTCACAGGGAAAAGAAAGTCTAAGATAACGTTAGAATGATATTTCGTAAAATACGACGAGCCGCGTCTTCACTCTGGCTCTCGTCTCGCGCATTTGAAAATTCAAAAATATATAACCTAACCCCAAGTGACGAGAAATCCTTCGACATAATAAATACTGTCGAATTTCCACGAAAAGAATCTTCATTTTTGTCGGCACGTTCGATTCGACAAATGTTCAAATGTTCCTCTCGTACGATACAACGTACGTGTATATCTAGCGGAATAGAAAGAAACATGGATAACTGCCTTTCCAAAAATACAACACGAAGCAATTGAGTTTTATGCCGCGATATCTTTGCACGCGCTTGTAAATACGGTGGTCGAGCCATCCAATTTATACAAAATCGAATCGATACGTTTGTACAACGATTGGAAAGAGTGTCTCGTTGTACGCTATTGATTAGCAGGAAAATTGTAATTAGAAGGAAAATTTGAATACGCATAGCGAAATAACAACGACGGATATTAGATTCGCAAGGAATCACACGTTGCCACTTTTCGTTATTTTCCACGATGCCGACACTCCACCGCGTACCATTTATCATAAACATATGGTAAATCAATCTGATTTGAGAGTTGATAACTCTCGGCAAATTGGACGCGATAGAATAACAAGCGAGCTATCCATGAAAATGTATCTCGAGAGAAAATCCTTATCTTTCTTCGCCTGACGATAATTGTCGCGGCATCGATCCACGTCAATTTTAATACGTTATCCGTTGCCGGCCTGCGGTTCTCGAAAGGAGACGATTTTACGCTCGAGCTGGAAAAGATTGAAACATCGCGAGCCAAGCGAAAATGATAACGTTGCCAGCCAGAAATGTAGGCTCGTCTGGCACACGATGGAACGCTAACAACCGTCTACTCGCAGGTTGATTTAGATGCAACGTCGAGCATAAACCGGCGTGGATTGATGCACACGCCGATCGCGATAACACGGTAAGGTAAGAATAGACGCGACGTTTGCCAGAAAATTCAGACTTTCTGCTCGACGACTCGATAATTTCTGTTGCCGTGATGCAGCGAAACTATCAAAGTCGTCGAAGCTTACGCGCGTCATTTCGCTTTCCTATAATATATATATATATATATATATATATATATATATATATATATATGTGTGTGTGTAATATATACGCGGAGAATAGTAATTTTTCAAAGTTGCACTTTCGTTCGAAGAAGGAGTTTGGCAAACGTGTGTATAGAAAATATACAGACGTATAGCGACAGATAGCTGAATGCGCAGTATCGAAGGTGTTCGAAACTGTGAAACCCGTGGTAATATCTCAACTTTCGGATATCGAAGCGTCGGAATTTTGAAATTTTCAAATTTCTATTCCCGTAAATTCGACTCTTAGCTCTCCTGATTCCTGATTTCCGAATTCCTCGTGGCAAATAATTTCTTTTCAAAATCTCCGTCAGCCGAATTTCCAATTACCGGCTGTAGCGGAGATCCTACGCCGTTCTAACGGCACCAGATTTTCTTAAATGTTCGATCCGAGGATTTCAAGACGGATTTCGATCGACTTTATCTCGGCGACATACTACCGTTCTCTTTCCTTACCTGTAAACGACGTAGCCTGCGTCGTTCGTCAGTTCACAGATCCAGGGACACGGTTTCACCGGGATGAGTATAGTGGTGGTGTTGAACGGTCCGTTCTGAGCGAACGTCGCGTTGTACGTGGGGTGAGACTGCGAAACGAGCGTAAAAATGTACAAGGACACCGTGTAACGAGCGAACAAACTGTCGACGTCGATGATAGTTACCCGTTTGTCTTTCCAGCCGACCAGGGGTGGGAAACAGATAACGAAGCTCAAGATCCACACGGTTGCCACTAGCAGCCTTGCCCTTCTCGGTGACATGATCTAGATTTTAAAGGGTTATGATAACAGGCTTACTGAAACACCGCAAAGCGACGCGAATAATAGAGCTAGTGATGAAGCAGAGCGAGCAAATATCGGTAAGACAACGACTCAACAAACGAATTCGTCAGATTTTTTTTCATTCAAATTCATTCTTCGAAGGAATTTGTCATCGTCGAGTATGATTTACTTCGCGTCATTGGAAAAGGATACGCGGAAACGTTTCGACGTCTTGGGAAAGTTCCGAATGTCGGGGATCTTTATGACGATCGTTGTTCGATGCGTTTAGAAAACCTTTGGGACAAATGTTGACAAATCTTTCGAAATATTTAAGAATTCCTAGAAAATATATAGAAATATGGAGGCCGGCTAGCGAAACCGCCTCGAACGGTCGGAAAATCCCTCGGAGGATTTTCTCAAATTTGAACGTGCACGATGATCAAACAAACCACTAACGAACGATTCTTTACATTTTCCGTACCAATCGCGATGCGATAACATTTTCACAGGAGGAAACGAACAATTGCCAACAATTGTTCGTATCTGTGTATCTTATTATTTGTATTATCGTTACTTGTATCGCGTGTACGATATATCGCGATAATATAATAAAGCGAGAATCCGACATTTATTCAGACCGTTCGGTTCGATATTGAAGAAGGTTTTAGCTACACGCGTTTCTCCCAGAAACTTCTTCGTAGACGTACGAAAGAAAATTGAACGTTCGGACGGCAGAATTTCGTGGAACAGAGTGGTAACAACGTTATTACGAGGCGGTCGCGAAAGTCAAACGTTGCAAGTTGAACAAACGATCGATCAATTAAGCCGTTGGAAGGGAAACGTCGAACACAGGGACTATTTGAGGTGGAAACAGAGGCGTATAGAATAGGAAGCGGCAAACAGAGGCGTAGAATAGAAGGGAGGAAACAGAGGCGTAGAATAGTAGACAAATGGCTTTATCGAGCGTTCCCATAGCTGTTGTACATCTTGTACCGCGAAATCGAATAATCGGTAAATGGTACTTGCCTGAGGATAACTCACTGGCCTGGTCACTGCTAAGTATCTATCCAGACTGATGGCGCACAAATTCAATATCGATGCCGTGCACATCCATACGTCCACCGCCAGCCAGATCGAGCACCATAGATCACCGAATATCCACACCTTCCAACATAACGTACAAAAGTTACAAATTCGATAAACGTTTCGCCAATATTCTCCCATCCTATTGTATTATAAACGGTTCGCTTTTCAAACGTTCAAATATACTTGATATTTGGTAGATTTTATCATAAAGGGAAGTGATTCGGTCTAAAAATGGAAAAGTTCCAGCTTCCAAACTCTGTATCTACGATTCTGTTATTACACATCGCCCGCAAGCTACGAATACCTTCGTCTATCGCCTATCCTCCGTTTCAATCTTCTCGTCTTCTCCGCAACGCCGAAACCAATACTCCGTCGTATATCCTATCGCCGGGCAAAACCTGACCCGAGAAACGTCGCTCGACCGCGCGTACTAGAACGCGGTTTTACGTTTTCAGGCAACCTCGGTTTTCCTCCTTTTACTAATTTTTACCAATACTATATATCGTCGGAGTTGAAAGAAAACCGTTTTTTCTTTTTTCTCTTCTAAATGTCTCCTCAGCTACGATACGACAAATAGAATTGGAAATTAGGAAAATGGTATTTTCACGTTCGTGGCCGAATTCCATCGAGCGGGTTAGCGAAGATCCATCGGGTCGTCCGTTATCTTCGAGATAAGAGGAGAAGGTAGCCTGACACCTGGATCTCTGGACGCCAGGCCAACGCGGCAACGGGACGCTGCACTCGGTGCACTCGGTGCACTCGGTAGGTGTAACGCGGATTGGCGGCTGACAGTGTACTGTACAGTGCACGTGCATACGCTGGCAGCCGGTGCAACCACCTGTTCCCAATTACTCCTGTCCCTGCCTCTGCTCCATTCGATTAATATAGCCTCGTTGCGCCAACCTCTATTCCGCAATAACGCTTGTTATTAATACCGATCAGCGGAATATTCGAAGATAACCGTTCCATGGATACCAATTAACCGTTTTCTCGTTCAACGGCCAGAATCGTTAGTGAAATCATTAATGAAAGTTTCGCATATCGATTACTCGTGCGGTTTATACACATTGCCAGGTTACTCGGAACGAATTAATTATCGATCGCCTGCGGATGTTTGCGCGTTGCTCAGAAATTTGCCAAGCTTTGTACAGACGGAAGCACGGTTATCTATCAGAATGTTCACTTTTACGATGATTAAAACTCGTATTCCTTTAATTGGCGTTTAAATTCGTCTTAATTCGTCCTGTCTTTATCTTCTAGCAAATATCCTATTCATGGAGAATTACGTTCGAAACGGAAATCGTGTCTGGCTATTGAAACTGGCGATTCCTCTCAACGCGCTCGATTTCAATTTCGTTGGAAAATTCTCAGTTGTAATCGCGAAAGTAACTTTCGGCCAATAAAAATGTTCATCGATACGTTCTTCGATAAACAACCAGAGCGCGATTATCTTGGAAAAGGTCGCGTTGCAATTTACGCTGTATCAACGATCAACGATCAACGATCAACGATTTAATTTATAATAAATTAAACGACTGGATAAAATTAAACGCCTCGTCTTCTTAAATGCTCCACAAGGGCCATGAAATTTCCATTTCGTTCCTTTATTTACAATCTTTGAAATACTTGTCGGAAACTTGTCTCGATATCCGCGTTGATTCTTGCGTTTCTGATTTTTCATCACGTGGATTATTGCTGTTCTCGCAACAGGATTATGATATTAGACGTTGATCTGATACGGTGCGCTGTATGCATAGAGAGCAACGTTCGAAACGATTCTTCGTTCGCCTCCTCGGGGTTTCACTTCTTCGCCTCGATTATTTTCCAATTCTTTTTGCTCAGTCACTGTATTCTTTCTGTTCTTTGGATAATCGCTTTTTTTATTCGTCCTCTCGGTATTTTCTCCCAAATTTCTTACCCATTTTTTAATCAACGTTAACTTTACTTTAGTCTTTTGTCGCAACTTTCATCGCAACTTACTTTTTAATATTTCAGCTGCTCCGAAGTATCTTACCCTAATTTTTCATCTACTTTTCTCTTTCAGATTCCGATTTCTCAGATGGCAACAGGAATATCGAGTCTGTCGTCTATTCTTAAAGTTCTATTCTTAAAAATTATTCGAGCAATTTGAAATTAAACGCGCTTTCGTTGATACGGCAAGAGAATTGTACGAAATGATGGCGGATACAGATGATTTTGATAAATAACGCAGAAAGCCTGTTATATTGCCGTTCATCGCTCTCTCGTTTTAACGCTCGAGTTTCGTTCGTCTAGGATCCCCGGTCTACGGCGTACAGTCCGCGGTCCACGCTAACCAGACACGTACCAGATACATTCCAACTATCGTTGAAATCTAATAATTTACCTGTATGTTTATATTTCGCATAGCAAATATTTCATATACAGTGTATATGTATGTGAAATATGAAATAGGATATATGAAATACGAAATATGAAATACGAAATATGAAATGCCATGGTGACGCAAATATTTCTCACGTAAATGTCCGTTAAGACGTATTCGTTTCCTCTTTTACCGAACATCGCTCTATGTAGTATTCGCTGTACAGAACGATAAGAGAGAATCACTTTTTTACGTAAAATTCGACCGACCGTTCGAGCAAAGGACGGTAAATTTGAAGTAGAAATCCGTCATCCCTAAAAGTGAAATAACAAGGACGAAAGATACAGAGGCCGACATTCTCCTACTAAATAATCCTTTAAATGCAGAGAAATATCTGCGATCCAATAAAGTGTATCCTCGAAGCACCGAAGAAAAAGTTTTCGAGAAAAGCAATTCCGTCTACGCATTTCGAAAGCTAGCTGTCTGCTTCTAGAAATTAAATAAAAATAAAGATCTAAAATGGACATATATAATGAAATAAGGAGAACCGTTTCTATCTGTACAAATTCCTGGATCCACCCATTCGATAAACCAACGATAAATCCCATCTATCGCGAATTCTATCTAGCTGTAAATCCAAATCCCAGTTTCTTCGTGCGGAATACCAGGCGCAACGATCCGCCGCTCTCATCCCCCTGGCTAGAAACGTTCGTTCATCTTTCGGAGGGGGGCCAGGGAGGAACGAAGGACGAAAGCCGGCAAACTGTTGCGCTCAACCCATCCCCGTCCGCGGTTATTTCGGGTGCACGCTTTTTCCCACGAGTTCTTCGGCACTCGCGATCATAGCGCGTCGAATGTCATCTTTGGTAGTCGAGATAATTGTATCGAGATGTTCCCCGCTAGGCACGTCCGCGTCTTTCATTCACGCGCGTAACGGATGATTTTTACTTATTTTTAATCTTTATCAGCTTTCATTTAAGCGAAGACGAAGAGGTGGTTTCGTTTTCGATCGTTATATTACTCGCGTCTCATATTATTTCTTCTACTTTATTTATTCGTCGTCGTTTCATTTTTCCGCTATTGCGTCTGGATCAAGTACGACGTTCGACAATTCGATAATTTCTAGTATGCAGAAATATGGGGTAAGTTTAGTAACGTTCTAGGGGATATCGACACGTACACAGGTAAATTTCTCCTTTTCTTTAGTTTCCTCCTTTCTTTTTCTCTTCGTTAGATTTTCCTCGATTCGACAAGGATATCGAAAGATCACGATCCTTTCGCGAATAACTTGATCGTAACGGTTTGTCTGTATACGCGCAACAAAAACTGGTTCACCGTGCCTTAACCTTCGACCCGCGAACAATTCTAAACCAAAAAAATCACCGTGCAAAAGATCATCCTACTCTGTGCGGAAATCACGGAAGCGATACCGCAAGTGGGACGAACGTTTAACAGGCTGGTATTCGCCGCGCACCGTCGCTCCGATATTCCGTTCGTCCGTGAGTCTCGAATTTCGCCGTTGATTCGCGTTCGAGAACTCGTCGTTGGTCGCTTCGCCGTTATATTTGCCTTTTCGGTAGGTAGAAGCGAGGAAAAAGAAGGAAGAGAAGAACGGCGAAAGAGAAAGAAAAGAGACGATGGTCGGATGGACGAGGTCGAATCGTCGATCGGGATGCGGTGTTGTTTCTATCGTTGGATGCGTCTCGTCTCTATTCGATGCCGAGGCGTTCTAATTTCGAGATATAAATCGCGATATATTACCGTTGTACGGTTGTGTTCGCGTGGAAAAGCGGATTTTCGAACGATTTTCTGTGGCAGAAGCTTCTTCCGAGGATCGAATCGAGCAGACGGTTGCAAATGATACTATCGTTTCGCTTTACGAGGATTTTCTTTTTCTTTTGCCGATTAGTTTTTTCTGTTTGACGGATCGTGTCGAATGTATAAGTTGCTAAACTTGGTCGAAACGATAGAATTTTAAAGGAGACGCAAACAAAGGAAATACAGATGGAAATACGGGAATAATCTCACCTTAAAAACTTCCCATGTAGCGCTGAACGGAAGCACAGCCAAACCGACCATGAGATCCGCCACCGCGAGGCTCACGATGAACATATTCGTGACGTTTCGCAGTTTGCTGGTATGATAAACGGCCAGTATCACCAGCACGTTACCCAGGACCACCATCACGTTGACGATAGCGAGCACGATCAGAGTAACCAGAATCCACGGGCCGGACCACTCGACGCGCTCGTACAGGGCAGCACACGCGGTCGCGTTCAGCTCTCGCATTTTAGTTGGCAAGCTGTCGCGCCGCGTCTCCGACTACCGAGCACCGCTTTCGGCTGAACAAACCCCCGAATCCAGAACCTCGATCGACTCTGCCGGAAAAACGTCGCGCGATCGCTTGCACCTCCATAACGACGCGACCCGACTAACGATCGATCGATCAACGGCTGATCATCGGTCGTTTTCAACCGATATCGGTCTTCGCGTTCCCTTTCGCTTCCTTCGCCTCTTTTAACTTTTCCTTTTTTTCTGCTCGATTTCACCAACGTTTACGAGGCTTTTGCGTGTCGCGGACCGTTATTGCAAGCTGAAACGACAGAGCGGTAAATTCAGTTGCGTCTTTTTTCGATTCTCTCGATTGTTTAAACGTTACGGAGAATTTGTAGCGATGCTTCTCCTTTTTCGGTTTCACCAACTCTCTTAGTCTTAATCGGGCATCCGTTACTCGATGTTACCAACTCGAACACGGATTCTTCGAACTCTTTTGAAAAAAGAAAAGAAAAAAAAATACCACGCTTCGTTTCTTCGTTTATAGTATTTCGATTTTAATCGGTGAATTCTTTATTTCTTCTGTCGGACACGTTCGAGCAACCTAAACGTTTTAAGGAATTTCTTATTTTCTCAACCGGATATAATGGATCTTAATCGAAGATGGACAAGAATTCATCTCTCCCTTTTCTAGATCCTTTCTTTCCAGTTGTACGGATTCCTTCGCCTGTCCGATATGTAACTATTTCACTTGGCATTCGCCCGATAATCAGATAATCAACACTCGACTGATCGACACACGCATCACCGTGTTAGGAGGAAAGCACAATTGTCAAAAGTAGAAATTATCTCTCTTCTTCGGCAGTCGATTAATAAATATCCGTATATTTATATTCTCACTTTCCTACTTCGATTACCAAACTATCGTCAAAGTTGCTTTCCACCAACGTTTTCTCTTCCAATCTTTCGCCCCGGCAACTCGGCCCAAGAAAGAACAGCGAAATCTGTCAGCGTCTTCGAGCGTCTTACCATTCACCGCCAATCCCGAAAACGCCGTCTTACTTCTTCGTCTGACGTTCTTACTCTTCTCCCTCGCTCGTTCTTGCTCTTCTTCGGCGGCTGATTTCCCGTATTGTTTCGTCTCTTTCCGTTCGTCAGCCAGCTAATTTCGCCTGCATTCCCTTTATTCTACTCGCAGTTTGCTAAATGGATCGTCCCGTCGCCGCCTGCAGGGTTAGCTGCAATCGGTCGATCTAATTACTTCTTGTAGTCGGGCAATTCCGTTAATAGAACCCCTTCACCGCCTCTCAACGGTCCCCCGACCGAGCCACGCTCCTCTCCGTGCCGTATAAACGTTCTTATTTAAACACAGAAACCGTTCGACTGCCTTTAAATCGCAGCATTCCAAACATCGAAACGCTTCGACGCTCCTAAATGCCTTTATTCGATACCTATCTTTCTTGTATTTTATTTTATTTCAAACGGTCGTACGCCGTCCGATTGCTTTTCCAACGGATTAATGCACAACCACCGATATTTGTTATTCTTTTGTCGCACACTTTTATTCCGCTGTCACTAACCATACGGTCTTAGAACAGAGTTTCTTAGAATATTCTCTACAACTTGAAATTCTCTATACGATATCTGTCTGTTTGTTTCATTTTATTTAGAATCAGCCTGTAAAAGTTTATTCGTTTTATCACTAAACGCACGATCACCATTTGTATCCGAGTTTAACACGAGTAGCGGAAACTGCCGTAGAACTAAAAGTCGAAACGTACGTCGAGTTTCACCGATTTCCAGCGCGAACGAATTATCATCCCCTATTATTAACCCTGTAACTTAACGCGTTAAATGTCTCTACGATTGTACGAAACAAATGTTCTAGAGAAATTTTCGAGACGAAAAAGGGGTAGAAAATTTGATCGATTCAAGTTGTATTCGCGACCACGCTCCAGTACCTCGAGTAGACATTTTTCTTTTAGGGCGACTTGGATTATCTCAGCGGCTCTTTCGGTCCTGAGTGCTGGTCGCACACCTTCGGTTGCTAATTCGAGCCCGAGCCTCTCTTCCGCATCGACTTTTTCCACGCCTTCGACGATTTTAACAAGATTTTACTTCGATTTCATTAAACGTATCCGCCGTCGCGTCGTGTCGTTTCAACCATCTCTTCCTTCCTTTTCTATCCTTTAGCCGGCAGAGAGACGGTTGCCCGTTCGTCGAGGATGGCGATCCTTCGTCCGGCGTTCATTCAGGAAATTTCGGCTCACCGCCACCGACGTGTCCCGATTCTACTGCATCGAGAAAATCGTACCGTCACGCTGACGCTGCCCGTCAGTTCCACCCTCGTGTTTCGCCCTCTATTCCACCCGATTATTCCTTCTACTTTTCCTTCTGTTTCGGCTTTTTCGGCCTACTAAACTCGATTCACCGTAAAGAGCAATTGTGCGATACTTGTACGATTTTTCCTAATGCTCTCGTCGGTTTCGCAACCCTTCAGCGTTAGTTCTATCGTCCCTTTATGCTGTTGTCGATGTATTAAAGTTTGTCCACGATAAAGAAGATCCTAGTGATTTTCGTAGAATTTTCATAACTAGACAGGTTTTATATTTATGGGATTTTGGTTAAAGGTAACGTGCCTCGCCTTTTACTCGCGTATGTACGTTACATACGTATGTGTGTTCATAATTTTTCTCATGATTTTTAATTGACGCAATCGCGTAAAATTCCTAGACTACTGGGATCAACCGTTTTTCACGTTAATTTCCTTTTCTACGCTTCGATACTCGTCTGTAATTTTTGAATATTTTTCCGAATCTTTATTCAAATTCATTTTCGCCAGCAATTTTCCCGATTTCTTCGTAACTTTCACGTTCATTATTAATAGGAATAATTAGTTGCGTTTCAAGCGGCTCGACTCATCCTCTAAGCCCTTTCAAGTTGCAGAAACTATTTCCTCGAATTAAAAAAAGTCTCGCGTCCTCTTTATTGCTTCTTAAAAACTTTCCTCGAGACCCTCTACTTTATTATAAGTTTGTAAATATCCGTACCGAAATACTTTTCGTTGAAGGGAAACGCGCGACGAGGGGGCAGAGGGGTTAGAAAATCGACTGCTCTCCAAGATTTTCCACCCTGTCGTTTTTACCCTCCTTACATCTCACGAGAGTTTCGAACGTCTTTCTCGCCGCGACGGATGACCATGGACCCACCGTGCTTCCGGATATTGTTTCATTGCCAACACCAGACGTATTTTGGCAACAGCGACGACGAATCGGTCAGACGTTGGTGCTTTTTCTGAATATCTTTCCAGTGATTTCTCCAACTCTGTCTTCTAAACGTCTGCCTCTTTCCGTGGAGAAATTCCAAGTATCTGCTCTTTTTTTTTTTTTAACGAATCTTCAAATTATTATTTCTCGCGTGACATATTTTCCAAACTTGTCGAAAACTTTCGATAACATCTTTCCGTTGCGTGATTTTAACCTCATAATTTTCTACATCCGAAAATCTTGTAATAAATTGAAAAATTCTTGAGTATATTTTCACATCTGATTCTCTGTTACCATTTCCTTTTTCGTTTTCTTGTAAAAATCGACTATTCGAGTAACGGACGAACTTTCGAAAGTCACGTTCTTTGCTATTATCGACGTTCTTTGATTTTCCGTTCTCTTTCTTTATTTCGATCTAGCTCTATACAGACATTTCAACGGATCAGGAAATTTTACTGTTACGATGTTCGTACGAGAATCTTTCAACAGTTTCTTCACGGTTTGAAGCTTCGACGTTCGTCCTTTTATACGAGGTACGCTAACTAACTATTCGGGAGATTTTCTTCTTTTGTTTCGAACTTGGAGGGCTTAACGAATTTAACGATTTTCTTTGTAGTTTCGTCTGCAAGCTTCCTTTCCGGCTACTATAGTATATAGTCTTCGAATTTTTATTTGCAGATATAAATTACTCGGATCTTTTGTTCAATTTAAAATAGTCAATTCATCGCGGATTTTTCAATCCCGTTCAACCTTTACGATTTTCAAACAACTTTATGTAAAATTTTCTTTTGTAACGGTAATCCTCTAATAAGAATCTTTCATATCTATAATTCGCATCTTTTACTATATTCTTCGACGGATCTAATTCAGTCTAAATTCCATTCAGCTCAAAATTCTGAGCTATTCGTTTTATCCTGTCTTTCGTAACATCGATCGTCTCTTTCATTCGACTCTCTATTAGACTTTGCAGTTCACTTTATATTTTTCAACGAATGCAATCTAGTCGACAATGCAGTGCTCTTCTTTAGTACTTTCTTTTATAAACGGCATAACCTTTTCACGACATTCCAAATTTGTTTCTTTTCTTTTTCGTATCAGTTATTCGACAGCGTGTTGTATCCACGTCAGTTCGAATAGCATCAAGGTACTTATGACTCGACGACGAAACCTGACTGTTTCGATGCAACCGAAATTTTCATCGAGTTTCTGCGAATCGCGGTGTTTCGACGAAACCAAAAATACATCATCGGGCACAGCCAGGTGTTTCTCGAAGCCGAGTGCCGAAGAACGACTCCTATTGGGCGACGTTCCCCGCGGAACGATCGATAGCCGCGGAGCTTACAATTACGAGCGTATTTTTCCGTGTCTCCAGCCTCGGTTTCCGGTCCCTCGATCACTACACATACGAGTATATTACTTGATAGGTACACACGTGGAAACACGCGTGCACACACGCAGCGATTTCGTTATTTTTATCGCGACGTTCGAATATAATGGTTATCACGAAGACAAATCACAGCCACTGCGGATGATCGACCAAGATCGATCGATTTTCGTTCGACAACGAGTGGAAATCTGCTTCTGAGAAGATCGACACGAGGACCGACTAAATGATCTTGCGACACTTGGCGCGGAGCGTGTACCTCAGCAATCTGAAGCGCGTCTCCTCCTTGATGCGCTTCGCTCGCATTATTTTCTCCAGCAAGTTGATAGACCTTGTTCGGCTGTCCCACCGGAGAACGGTGTTCTTGGCATGTGCTTTGTGGAATCTGAAAAAGAAAACAGATATTTTAGTAAGATTCGTTGCTTTGCGAGGAAAATGTACGTTGTTTTCATTTGAAAATGTATCGCTGTTTTCACGTAACATATAACGTATAGCGAGCAGAGGATCATTTTGTTGAAAAAGTTTGCTGAAAAAAAAAAAAAAAGAAATAGATCGAACAGTCTGTAGACGAAAGATACTGTTTGAAGAAATAGGTTTAACAACCTTAGAAGTTACTTGTTGTTCGTTATAAAAACTAGGGATCAGTTCGACTCCGTATAAGACTATCCTATTATCAAAAATATCCAAATGCCTAGAGAAAGAATAAAAAATTATGAAAATTTTCAAAAGGAATACGTTTCATTTTTATCATAATTCGGACAAAGTGTGATGAGTGAGTGAGAGAGAGAGAGAGAGAGAGAGAGAGAACAGCCGAGTGTGCATCGCGGTCGAAAGATGATTTCGTTCACGCAGCAACCGGAAACCGCGTTGGAGATGGACAAGGATCGCTGAAATGCGAATTCATGCAAGGTTGCACCTCGCGAATTAAGGCACGCCATTTTTGTTCACCGATGTATGTCCAGCTTTTGTCTTCAACGCGATTTTTCACCCTTTTCCACCCTCTCCCTTATTCGACCATCGACGAAAATCGTCAACGTACAATAATAGCGCCCGACAGACAAGACGGCATATACGTTCGTTTCTTTGTCTTTCTTTTTCTGTTCTCCAATTAACCAGGAAACAACCAATCACTCGTAGTCACGTGGTAAAAATGATCGGTCGATTTTATTCGAATCGAGGTATCGTGGATGTCGGTAGGAATTTTCTCGGTAAATGGAATGAATTAATTGTTGCCAAATCTATCTGAAACTTTGTTTGTATCAAATATCAAACGTCAAAAACCAATGTGAACTGTATTTATGGAAATTAGATTGGAAGAATCGGTTGATCGAGCATGGACCTATTCTACTTGCCCGGCCATACCGAATCGGACAAATTAAATTCCAACGAATTTTCTACTGAAAAAGAAGAAAGAAAAAGAGAAAAGAATATATGTCCATATATCGATTTATATGACACGTTTAATTCCTTTTTCCGTTTCAAATTTTGATAGTTGAAACTCCGTTTTTGGTTTTTATTTCTCATATAAAGATCATTTGCGCGAGGTAAGAGTGTCGAGTATTTGAATATTTGAAGATTTGACCAAGGTTATTAACCGTGTACATTAAATTTCTTATTTTATGGAAAAATTTTTATAAGCCTTTATGGGGTTAAAAGATCATAATAACGATGTGCGATGATTCAAGATTAACTTATCAATCACTTGTAATATTTGTGGTTTTTTCTATTTTTCGCAAAGTGTTAGAGAGACTCGCTCGTTGTTAGAGAAATTTCATTTATTACAAAACCGGCATTATGCGTTTTAATTGTAGCAAGTGTCATGAAGGATCTTTCAGAGTGGAGATTCTCGGTACAGAGCCTAACGATCCGCGATACTTGCCAGTGCTGATCGATTGTTCAGCCTGACGGAAATTTTCATCATGTTACCAAGAATTCAGCCGACACAGCTTCGCAAAGAATAAATAGAAACTATTAATAAAATTTCCACCAAATTTATATTAAATCCGAAAGAACGAAGGAAGCAAGACGAAATCATCCATTCCTGATTCGCGATTCTCGATTCTCGATTCTCGATTCTCGAGACGCATCAGAAAAACATGAAACATCTCTTGCTTAACTATTGTCGAATTTAGCGAAAACTGGTGCAGCAATGTTTTCTCGCTGCTACGATTCCTCTTGAAAATCAAATAACCGGAATTACCAGGTAAAAAGCGAGAGGGCACAGAACCATGCTCGTTACATTGGTTGGTTAACTTCGACGGAAATACTGTAGTCTCAGTACAGGAAATACTGTAGTCTCGGGGAAATGTCAGCGGGAATCACGGGTAGCCGACATTTAATTTAACAGAAATTCCTAATAAGGTATGGTTGCATCCCAGTCGGTTAACACCGAAACAATTCGTTTAAAGCTGTTGCACGCGCTGTTACGCGGCTGTATCTATGCGCAGGAACGTGCGTGCTGGCAGAAGCTAATTAACGGTAGACGGAACGCTTTCACGGTGTCGTGAACTTTGCTAAAAGAAGAACTTTGTCGACTTTGTATACGTCTGTGTAGCCCGTCTATGTTGCGACGTGACACGATACGCGCGTGTCGGTCATCCGCAACTATATGGAGCACGCGTTTATATATTTCGACAGAGAGACAGCTTTTTACCCCTCATTGTTCTCGACGAATGAAAATGCTTCGTCTAACCTTTGCCCTCGCAATTGATCGAGACCCTTTCTGTGGCCTTAACTTTTCATGGCGTTAGATTCGCGGCAACTACATATATAGCTAGAGCTTATTATTGGCGTCTTTTTCGCTTTTTTAGCCGCAGTCGGCGTGATTTATGTTTACTCCAGATATGAAATTTATTCTTTTTCCTAGCGTTTCTTCTTCAAAGGAGCCTATAGGTAACGATCCTTTGATAATTCTACGTTACTCTACTCGATTTTCTACTAGAATCGCATTAGATTTGTAAACTAAAAGGTTTCTTAGCGTTTATGTTCTCAACTGGTCGTAATTTATGCTTTTATTTAGACGTAAGAATTATCTGCCGAACGTAAGAGTCATGTTTCTTTTCAAGCAAATCTTTTTCCTCGCGATCCTTTCGGAAAGCTATAAAAACCAATCTCTTAAAACATAAATCTGCCACTCTACTGTATCCTACTTCGTTATTAGAATTTTCCTACGTCGTCGCATACAAATATGAATTCAGAAGAAATGAATCAGCCTATGTATTTCATTGTTTCGCAAAAATTATACAAAGAACTAAGAAATATATACAAAAGGAAATATTCACCGAACGAGCATCAAAACGTTTTTTTCATCATCGGTACTGGTGAAAAGATTAAAGATCGAACGCGTTTCCATCGAATAATCCTTCCTATGCTCTTTTACGCGGATTACGAGTCGGAATCGCGAGTCGAAATCGCGAGTCGATTCACCGGAGTCTCGAAATCACTCGTCCGGAAATAAAAACGAGGCTAAAAAAAATGCTTCGAAAACTTCCCGGACAGATCGTTATTCATGATTCCATTTCTACTCGTCCAACCTTCGAATGCATTTCTCACCCCCGTGTCGATCGTGACTCGAGGTGAGGCTCGCGGCGACCGAACGTGACCATTCGTTGCTTCGATTTACGGACAAATTTCATGTAATTTCACGGCAAACGGTTATTTCAATTTGCATAACCATTGGCAATTTATTTACTACCACGCAGTACGAAGTGACAAAAAAGCAAAGTCTAATATTTTGCACATTCAGAAATTCATAATACACGAGTGCTTCTGGATTTTTTCAACATTTCTTTCCTGCAGTTTTTTTACTTTCAAGTTTCTATACGTATTGATATCAACTGCTGGCTAAAAGAAATGAAAATCCTAAAGCAATACGTAACCGGCCGCCCTCTCTTTCACTTCTGCAATTTCGTATATTTGAGTTCTTTTTTTTAATTTCTTTGAATTTTAAACGATTTTACCAATTTGAAAATTTTATATTTTCTATGCAAGTAGAATTTTACATTCTTTGTCAGAAAGAAAAATTAAGAGAAATATTTTTACGACGTTCAATTCTGTAGATAAACAGTATGTATGTACCTACCTAAATCATAATTTACATAAATATACCATTTTCTGTATAACAAATTTATATTATAACCCAACATTTTTTTAATACTTGAGTAAAACAAATTTTAAATAGCAAAGTTAATTCACAATTAATGATCCGATCGTTAATTGACAATTAATCCTGTTTACAAAAGTACTTCCTCCAAAGAATTTGTTTAATCTATGAACGGACATTTAGAAAATCTATGAAACATCAAATAAAGACTTGAGTATCCTTATTATCTAATTTACTATTATACATCGTTAGATATACGATATATCTACGATGTATATGTTTGTGTTTATCCATAAATGATTGAGTAAGTAAGTAAGTTTTCTCAAAATTGCATCATATATTTATAAAATTTCGCAATTTATATTATTTTAAATGTATTTGTACATATGTATACTGAAAATATCCCAAATAGGCTGCGAATGTGTTCATGCAATTATGAGAAACTTCTATCAATCACTTAATAATTATGTAGAAGTATGTAAAAATAAAATATCGATCTTTGATACCGAATGCTGCCAGTAGGGCTACGAATTATTGTACGATGTTCAGAGAGATCGATGTAAACG
This sequence comes from Bombus soroeensis, assembly GCA_014737365.1. Lineage (NCBI taxonomy): Eukaryota > Metazoa > Arthropoda > Insecta > Hymenoptera > Apidae > Bombus > Bombus soroeensis. Next base: position 173,102 of record JACXIL010000188.1, read on the forward strand.
TTGTACGCTTTGTTTGAAATTTCCAAAGATTCATCTAAGCGCTCCGTGGAAGATAAATTATAAATACGTATTTGCAGATGTATACACCTTTTCTTTCTCTGTCGATCGTTTGATCTTTCGTACCTGCTTGTGCCAGTGGCTCGTACGACCCCCCACCACTTTACAAATTGGATAGCGAGACAAAGGCGCGAGAAGTCATTCGGTTGTCTCATTTCGTCCCGATAACATGGATCGCGTTGCGTCAGATTTCTAACGTATTCTAACCTAGTGGTGCGTGCTTTCGGTGGCGTCGTTTCTACCTTACTCTTTTACTATCGTTTATACCTCGTTACTAATATCGTTTAACTAATACACGTTTGTTTAACGATTCTTCGAACATTAAGGCAATGAAGTTAAGTGGTTTTAAGAAATTTTTTGTCTTACTGTCATTTCAGTCGTCTGTTTATTAAATGATATTACTACCGGTAGCTTCTATCGTAAGCCTTTCTAACAAGATTTCAGTTCGATTGTATTTTCATTTAATTATTTTATACATTTGTTTTAACTTTTGGTTATTTTTCGTGCAGGTTATCGATCAATAGCAGGGATAACATTAGAAGTAACAAGAATATTAATATATGGACGTAACGACGATTAATGACCGATCCGACGAATTTTCCTGGAAATATGGTAACGTTTAATTTATTTTAACTAAGACAGTGGCGTACGAACGATTCTATCGTCCTTTTATTCCAACGCGAGTATTTATTTGAAAATATATTTGATACATGTTTCATAATAGATAATTTCTTAATCATTTGGAATAGTAAGACGAAAGTAACGGCGATTAAATAGATCATTGTTTTATTTCGAATGTATGAAATCAATCTCTTATTTCAAACGAAATTTTAACGAAATATCTCATCGTTTCAATGTAATCCGCGATATAGAATTCTTGATAATCTAACGATAGCTTCGTGTAGACAGAGTTTGAAACATGGAAATCTTAATAACAACAATAGCTTTAACTAATTTCGATAGTTATCGCAACATTTACTTCAGTCGAATTCAAATTTTCTGGCTATATTATGTGCATTTCTACAGTTAACGTCATATACTTGCAAATTTGTAACTTGCACGTTTTTCATAGAGGTGGCGCGCAGTTAGGCTCAAATATTTCAAAGAAACGTTTCGCGCGCGTTTGTCCAATATTCTCTAGAGAATATTTAGTTGTGAATTTTTGAATTGCTGCAAATATTTT
>JACXIL010000188.1:176308-459926 GCA_014737365.1 Bombus soroeensis
TTTTTTTTTTTTTTTTTAATGATAGATTAATCGATATGGCAGATATAATGGAGCACTCTTCGCGTTTGATTTTGAGAATTTTCTGTTCCACAAATATTAGTAATAAATTAGCGTTGCGAGACAAGAAGAATATTACGTTTCACTCACTGTTTGTTGATCGTGTTTACTTAGAGTGCAAGACGATTGAATTTCAGTAGCCCTTCTGGCTACCACGTTGTTTCTTTTCCAGCGCCCCTTATTAATGCGTTCGTTACTGAAAATACCGCTGTAAGATATATTCTTTTGTTAACGTTAACGTTACCATGACTACCAAAATACGGAACTTAATACATACATGCATATATATATATATATATATATATAATATTAGTAACAAAGCATTATAGTGAAATATCTGAATATTTTCTTGAAGAAAGGAAATGAGAAGAAAAACGGATGTGAAAGAGCGAAGATATAAGAGTGATATGAAATCCTTTCTTTCGTCTTGTTTCGCTTCGAGCACCCCGGGGAATATACGCAATAATAAACATGGCGAAATGAGTTGACAGCAGAATTCTTCGACAGCACTGCTGCGGTGTAAAAGGCAGCGAATGTTGAATAATCGAAAATAGGATATTTGTCCAAACGATTCCGAAGAGGAAGTGACGTGATTTTGATGCGGTTATTTGGCAGGAGCGTGGAAATTTCGAATGCGAAAGGAAATAGAGACGATTCGGCGTTTTCAGATCCGACATTTAAGAAGGAATGACATGTTGAGGCTGTTGAAGAAGGTTGAAAAATGTCGAGAAGTTTTGGAGAAATTCTTCTAGCGAATTTTTCAATTTTTCCTGGAACGTAAGATGCGTGGAATATTTTGAAATGTTTGATATTTCGTATCTGGAAAAGAAGGACGTGTTAGAAAGAGTTGATAAATTTTGGAGAAATTATTTTACGTTTCCTTAAATGTTTTAGATTAAGTGGAAGACATAGTGTTTATCGTAGAGAGTTGAGATTTTTATATTTAGACAAGAATAAAATTTGTCGAGTCGTAGGGGAATAGAGAGTTCGTTTGTGTGAAATTTTACAAAAGATAACTTTAAAAGTAAATTATACCGCAATGTTAAAGAGAAAGAGGAAGGACGCGGTGAAACTGAAGATGATTTAGGAAGGTTTTTTCGGCTTTCGAATACAATAAAATGTAGATTCGTGGAACAGATGTACGCATTAAATAATTATGAACCTTGTATATACAATGGAATGGAATGGAATTTGTTTATGGAACTTTGTATTTAAGAAAGCGAAGGCTTTAAAGAATTGTATCGAAAAATGTTGGATTGAAGCTTACGTAATGTTTAACAGCCTATATCGTTAATTTAATCTGCTTGGAGAATTCTATAGAAAAAAGGACGATATTTGCGAAAGTATAATTCGCGTTATTAAAAACAGTAAAATGGAACGATATAAAATGAGGGTAAGTTTAGCGAAATGAATATGTTGCGTACAAATTTTATTAAAATTATTTCAGGGCTTAGAACATTTAAAGATTAACACGTACGAGTAATTCAGCTTGGATCGATTTTGCTGAAATTTTCGGAGAACAAGTGTCTTTTGACCGCGGTAAATTGGAACAAGAGGATTAAGTCGGCAAAACTGCGCTCGATCATCGAAAACAACGTTGCCTGAAAACAACTCATACGCGTGCCATTGTTCTACAAACTTGCGAATTTTAATATATAATTCACTGATCTGTCGGTACGTTACGATATCTTGTGGAAAGAAAATCTCGTGCTTTTTCATATACATTTTCGTTCGAATTCGCAATAACGATCGCAGAAATTACGAAATTAAAACTACTGGAATATTATATATGTCGCGTATATTGTAATATGCAAACTCACAAAAATTGAACAACACGATTTACGCAACACTAAAATCCAACGAAATGGGGAAAAATAGCAAAGTCAATAGTTTTAGATAGTTTGCTGTTTATAATTCTACTAGTTTAACGAATTGAAATCTATGCAAAAGGTATAAGTAATACGAAGGTTGGTTGAATAAGAACGAGGAAGTAAAATAATACGTAAAAGTTTTGTGAACGTAGTATAGTAGTAGTTGAAAGATATAAATAAAACGACTACTTATATATTATTTTATCCAGATAAAAAAACGTATCAAAACGATGAATATATGTATAATGTAAATTATGTGAAGAAAAAAATGCAGCGTTGGTCTCTAATGGCTTAACGTATTTCTCAACAATGTTAATAATCGAATATTAATCTTTTTCCTCGTATTCGAATCTCTTGGAAAGCCTACGAGAAACTTGGTTCGACTTACGAGCGGAGCCGAGTCTTGGACCGATTCAGGCAACAGTTTTTCCCCCTCGAAGCTGCTTAATTTAAAACAGAACTTGCTCGAGGAGGCGACGAGAACGAAGAAGGGAGGACAGGTGGCGGAGAAGGAGGAAGGAAGAAGGAGGAAGGAAGGAGAAAGAAGAAGAAGAAGCGGGTCCGGAGCTACGAAACAAGCTGCAATTAAACGAGGATCCGGAAAGAGCTTATCAATTTCCAAAGGTGGCTTTAAATTGGCCCCAAAGCTCCGGTGAAACTTTTTCCACCGACGCGACGTCTTAATTTAATATTTGCATCGCGCCGTCCCATGTCGAAAGCTTCTCGGCAGCGTGGAATCTTCGTTTTAACTAGGACACGAATCGTGTGATCGAGGCAACTAATCATTATACCAGCGTCCTTTTTTACGAAACTAGGATCTCAGGACACTCGAGAGTTTCGCCAGTAGCGTGCATAAATTAAATCTAAGTTAATTGTTTCACTTTTTATTCCCCCTCTTCTTCCTTAAGGAGACTTTAGTTTCGGAGTGGTGTAATTTTATTCTTGGAAAATCTAATTTATTCATGCTTTGATATATTTATCGTTAAAAGATACGACTGCTCCAGTTTCGAACGACGCGTTTCTTTTGTTGGAAATTTTAATCTTCCAACTGTTTAAGCGTTCGATTTTAGAATTTCATAGAATGACATTTTATAATAGGATATTAGCTAAAAGATTATATTATTCCCACAATAAAATATAACATGGAAAGAATATTTCTTTTCTTTTTTTTTTTTTTTTATCAAACTAAATCTATTTTATATATTCGATTTCTGTTAAACGAAGAACGATTCTATCTTTGTCACGGTCTGATCAAAAATACAGATACTTGGCTTACATTGCTTACTCTATCAACGATCCATCAACGATGAATTAAATCGGAACGAAACAGCCTGACTTGAAATAGCCAATACACATTTAACCTGTCATGAGCGAGACTTATTTCACACGCGTCAGATCTCCATTGGGAAAAGAATAATTCTATTTTGATGATCCGAGCTACCTGACCAGGAACAGTCTTATTCCACTTATAACGTCGCCTCGATTAAATATAAACCGAAACGAATCTATAATCTATTATATTGCATACTTGGATCTTTCTCGATTTTTGAAATACCACAAGTATAGAAAGAAAATTTTATTCCAAACGATAATTACTAATTCAATTATTTCGGATTTATTTCGGATTTATTTCGGATTTATTTCGAACAGAGACAACTCGATCGAGAATCGGACGACTACGTTTCAAGCGACTCGAAAGACAATTGCCACGAAGAAAAATAGTTTTGCAACAATGTTATGGCGAGGTTAATTACGAATTAACAGAGAGAGAGAGAGAGAGAGAGAGAGAGAGAACGCCGCAACACGACGATTTCCTACGGACAGCCGTCGATATTTGCAATCAGCATGCTACACGCTGAGCATTAATTATCATACTCGTTAATTACAGGCACAGTCATAATCGTTACTCCCATTAAACGGTATCGTCAATTAGCTAGCTGCAGCAATACATACCTCGAACGTTTCTGTTTGCCTGGTCGCAATCGTTTGTTCGAGTCGCGTCGTTGCTTGAAGGGGGTGTGACGCGAACGAGATGCAAATAGCGGTGTAGAGGGTAAGAAGCCAGGTAGCTCGTTATATCGCGCCTTTGAGCCGTGCATCCAGGCTATACTCATTGATATCGGCCTGTTGGCACGTTCAAATTATACGTAAATCCCTTTGAATCGAACAACTATCGTTCGTCGAACGGGATCTTATTAATTCACCGAGTATAGATGTTGCTAATTTTGCGTAAGTAATGAAAACGCGAAAGGGGTTGACATGTTTGTTCGAATGAAAGAACGATCGTTCTGCGGAAATCTTAATGGTATTCCGAAGCAGCGATTGTAGATATTTGTCTTGGTTTTATAATAAATAATTAGTGAAAAATTTGACTAATACGCTGCTCAAAAAGAAAGCATCGCTACTGCGATTAGTTTTATTGTAGCAACTAAACGGGCAGAAGCGAAAAGATTGATTTTAGGACGAATCTGTAAGAAACGTACAAATATAAAGAGTGCCTATAAATATTTACACGCGACACGGAAGACAATTCTGGAACTCTTGGAGCTTTTGGAATTCCGGTGGTATTTACCATATAGATCTTGTTTATTTTTCTAATAATTGATTTATGTCGGAAAAGTATAAGAAATATTTGTTATATTATATCTAAAATATTTCGCTTGTACGATCGAATTATCGCTACTCATTAACGTACAAAACATACAAATAATATTCAAGTACGTGAAATATTTTACACGTACATATGCATGTGTACCTATAATGAAATTATACTCGGCTTATGAAAATTTACGATGATTCTATCTTTAAGAAATTTGTATTGTCGTTGAATTCTGTACTTGGTTATTTCCTCGTGTCTATATATATCTTATCTGAAAAAATTACATCGATCAAAACATTTCAAATCCCATCAACTGTTTGCAGCAACTCTTGTTCCGTTTAACGTTGTAGTAGCTACCCATGTGAATCTGCATTCTTTCGAAAACAGTATCGTATCATTTATTATTCAGTTTACTTTGTTCTCTTTTTGTCTTTTTCTCTTTTTAACTGCATCTTCTTTACCGCATTTCGTTCGGTTTCCTTTTATCTCTCAGCTGTTTCCTCTCTCCCCAGTTGTTTCTACGTGTTAAAATTCCGCTAAGATTTCTCGATGTTTCGCTGTTATTGCTAGTCGCTCTATTGTTAATAATAGGCAAACATCAGGAGGATATGATTACCGGTGGCGTCTGTTAATAATAGCGAAACAGCAGGCCCACGTTTAACAAATTGCAACATTTATCGCGAATGTTTCTCCGTTGCGCCGCGCACAGCAACAGTTGCTTGGATTTTTACGAGCGAGCGGCGTAAATAAGTAAACCGACCGGCCGGATAGCTTTTCCGCGTGAAACGAGCTTCCACGACGGTCGATCGAGAAATCCTTTTACCGATAAAACCATCGACTCACGTCGATAATAAATTGCAAAGTAATGATCTCGCCTGGCGATGAAAATGAGCGAGAATTTATTTATGATTAATAGCACTCGTGTTTCAAATTTTCAAACGGCGAAGCTTACAATTAGAATGCAGGGAAAAATGAGTTTTAAATAATTGAAATACGAAGCGCAGCGGATTAACAGATATCCTTTTTATGTTCTGTATTAATTTCACGATCGCTGTGAACGATTATTTGTGTGGTTGTTTATTATCTATCGTCATTTACTCCGTTACCTGAAATTCTATCGTTTACGCAGATTATAAACGATAGAACGGGAGATTATAAAAGTCGTAGCGAACGGTAAATATACTGTATCTAGAAGGTGTTCCATTTTAAGTTATTATTGCAAATATTTCATAATGTATCGGTACGTTTCGTACGGAGGAAGGAAAGATTCGTATCGTAATGCGAATGGTGTAACAATGACGCGACTGTATCGAAGTTGGTTAAATTTTAATAATACAATAATAATAAGGACGATACGACAAAACGAACGATAACTATAAATAATATAAGATATAAGAGTAGGATAATATAAAAGTAATATCGTAATTACCCAAAGAAAATGTGAGTAAAATTTGCGTTGTCCGTTGAGATTGCTTCAAATTCATTGCTTTGAATTCATCTACCTACTTGCAGGCATACTCCGTACGTATTTAAACAAGTGCGCGTGTATATCGCAGTTCGATAGATGTGCGGGGAAGCACCGTGGGTAGACGCACGGCTAACATAGCTCTATACCCTCAACGAGAGTTACGTCCATTCTATTTTGCCGATTAAGCAAGCCGATTCGCGTCTGTCGCTTTTCCGCGCAAACACCGATCTACCTTTTATCTCGAGCCGTTGACGGCACAAACAATATTTTTAGGATAGGTTAGCGAGCATGAAGGTTAAATATCGTCTAATCAAGGTATAAACGCCAAGTTTCCTCGGGTAAAGAATAAGAACAAATGGGAGAGAGAGAGAGAGAGAGACTCGTGGGATTTTCAACAAAGAACCGGAAGGTCGTACGCGTGACTGGAGACCGAAAGACTTGCGAGGCTCGAGGTCATCTTTTAATCTTAATCTAGCCGTCAAGCAAAGTAGGTAAAGGTAGATATATAAGTTAGCGAGTTCTCCGATGCTTGGGGTGGCGACGGCAGTGCCGAAAGATTTCGCGTGAAATCCACTCTCTTCCCTTTTTCTCTTCTTCCTTCTTTCTTCCTTCTCGCTCTTCGATTCTTTCCTTTCGCTCTTTTCCTTTTTATTCGAATGATCCTCTGTTTCTGGAGGGAACGGTGCGAGCGATTAAGATAGACTCGCGTCACATCGCAGGGGATAAAGTTGTTCCGGTAGGCGAGAATTTTCAAATTGATGACGGGATTAACGGAAACTCGTTCGCTCGGTGTTCTCCAAGTATGTATTTCGACAAGTTTAAGCAGGGTTTAAGGATTTCAAGCGTCGATCGTTTACCCTGTTAACCGAGCTAGACGAATGAACTCGTCATTCTGATTACCCGCCTCTTTGATAGATCGATTTCTTTTTTAAACAAATCCTATTATTTCTGTTAAAAATAAATTATATCATACGCGTATACGTATGTTTATATACATTATATATATATATATATTTGCAAGCAACAAAACGGACCAAAGTGGAATTATCTGCCTTGGTTAACTTCCAACTCTACAGAAATTTCCGGTTAATAAATAACATAAATGGATTTTCACGGTTCGAAGCTGTTAAATGTCTTGCGACAATGGAATTTTCTGAAAGCCTGGTTCGATCATTATAAAGCTTTCGATATGTGTAAAGAAAACGTTAGTGGCTGGAAATGTGTCAGAAGATAGTTTGGAATCGTTTGGAATCGTTAATATCACGGCACGCGACGCGACGCGACGCGACGCAGGAAAATTGTCTCTGTCTAATTGACACGTTCAGCAACTGCTGACTGCACCTTCGATTTGAGCAAATATTTTTCCAGCCGTAGGTAGCCGTCCGAAACGCCTCTCGCACTCAGTACGAGCAATCTAGCTCGTATCGCGAAGAAACGTTTCCTTCTCGGAGCGATCTCGCCCGATTCGTATTCCGTCTTATTTACGTTTCCGTTTTATTTACCGCCAAGATCCGTTCCCTCGGTATACACATTACGCGGCAAATATTTTCCGTTCCATGGAAAATTCTACGGGGATTGCCCGGGTAAACGATGTCGGCGAAAGGAATGCTGCCAACACGTTCAGGCATCGTTCCATTTTTTTATTTCCATTACAGATTCGAACATGGTTTCAGATTTTGTGTTCGGAACAGCTCGAAATTTGAAAAACTCCGATCGAAAAGTAATACTAGTGCCAAAATGCTACTAAGTTTCAGACATTCGACGTTTCTAAGCACCGATTATTGTTAATAAACGCGAGTGTATCGAACGGTGAATATCGAATATGAATATTTTCGCCAGGATCTATTACCGCGTCGGCACGCCCATACACTCGGCCATTAGTTTCGATCGAATCGAATTATAGATCGAGCCTTCAATATAGAATTTGGTGTCTGATATTCCAGTTGTATTTCAGTTATAAAGACGAAAATACTAAAGACGAATGTGATACACGACTAATACCAGATATATTCTCACGTTAAAACGAAAAACGAGACACGAAGAAACTTTAAATATTGCAAATTTTTGGCATTCAAAGTTCCCTGTAATTTCATTAAAAATACTTCAACGTTCGAATTCGAAATCGCAAAGTAAGCTCGATTACTCGAAATTTCTACCGCTATAAATTTCCAATAATTGCATACCCTCTGAAACGCCCTAAATCTATATAAAGTCGAAAACCGTTAATAATGCTCACGATGTTGGAATTTGTAATGAAGAAGAAAAGTAAAGAAAAAGAAAAAGAAAAAAGAAAAGAAGGAAAGAAGAAAAAAGAGAAGAAAAGACAAAAACCAACCACAAAATGTTATTTCTTTTTAAGATATTTAGGATAACATCCAGTGGGGGATAATATCCAGTGATAACTTACTGAAGTCGTCTCGACACAGCGATAAAAGACACGGCGTTGCTTTTAAAGGATATAGATGACGTTGATGTCTCCTCTGTGCCTTCACGCGCACAAAAGATGTTGCTGTCCACCTCTATCACTGTGCAAGATTCGTATATGTATAACATTTCTTCGCAACGGTTTTTTTATATCGTTTTACCAGTAACGGAAATATCCGAAATGGACAGTGTTGTTGCTTCAGCCCGTACCATGGCATACGTATTTGGCGTGTGTCGAGGGGTCTACCACTCTGCGGTCAGATAAAGAAAGCGCTGATACAACCGGCCGATATCGTTACGCCGTGGCACTAGGTTAAGGGCTATTTTCCAAGATCTGATCGGGACCGCGATTACTCCCGATTCATCCGCCCAAGACGAAACAACATCCGCTAATCGCGTGTTCGATCGAACAGCTAATTATATTTAATCGGTAAAACAACTGTCTAACACGTATACTATACATACCGTGTATGATTCGGTTTTTTAACACGTACATGAAACTATGAACTCGCGTAAAGTAAATATTCGCGATCTACTTGTCATTTTCTTCCTCTGTGGTCTGTGAATAGTAACGGCGTCAAATTTTGTTCTCTTCCAACGCGATCCGTCATTCAGTTGGACGTTGCCACTACCTAGTGGAATAAAAGGGACCGTTATTTCTGCTACGCGTTATAAGAACCAAATCGACAAGTAGTTTTATCATTAAGCCAGCGATAATCGGAGAAGAGGCGCGTCGTTAATTCGAATGTTGATTGGCAGCCAGGGAATGACCGAAATGACGCATTAGCGAAATTAATTATCGTTTGCCCATTAACCAATCGCTTAAAAATTCAAGCTCGATTTTACGAATGGCCCGATATGTAGATAGGAACACTGGCAAATTCGGTCGTTTGCCAGATAACCTGATTATTTGCTATCGCTCGCGCAAATGTGCATCGTAATTAACTGAAATCGTTAAATGTTCCTTGATCGAACGATTTTACGTATCTACGTGTAACATGAAACACGGTATCAAATTCTAATTAACGTGTCATCTTTTTCGCGAAGGTTTGCTTTTTCTTATCTATTTGAAACAGCGATCCGGAAACGAAGTACGATGCATCGTTTTAATGCTGAATTTCGCCAGTACCCAATCAAAAAGGGAAAAATAGGAGAAAAGAAAAGAGAAAAAAGAGACAAGCGAAAAAAGACGTGAAAGGGAAAGCGGGGTATCGAGCAACCGGCATCGGTCGACATAGGAGAGAAAACATTTACAGAATGAATAATTGAAGGAGAAAACGTGGCAGCGAGTTAAGCACCGTCGCGTTCGACTACTAATCGCCGGCTTTAATTATACATCTATCTACAGTCTAGAAATTGCGTGTACGATCAACGACGATCATCCCATGATAGCTGTTCGGACAGAAACAAAGTAATAATAACGCGTGTACCTTCGATCGAACGCGTGGACACCGATGATCGCGAATCACGCGTCCTTTTCCCCTTTTCCCCTTTTCCCCTTTTCCCCCTCTTCCTCTGTTCATTCTTAAATTATGTTTGTACAATTATTCTCGACAAAGGGGCTTAAGTCAGTTCTACGAATAAAATTGAAGAATTCTGCGATTCCCGCTAACGATCGTTCATTTTTCAGAGAAACCATCGGGAAACTGTCAAGAATGAAAGCTATGGACGCTCGATAAACTTCTTTTTTTTTTTTTTTATTACCGTTTCTCTAAATTCTTTTTCCCCCGAATCGATTGGAATTCCTTCGATTTTGAAACAACGATTCCACTTAAAATTTGTGATCAATTGCGCGGCATCCGTTGACGTTTCATTTTTATTTCAATATTAGAATTTGTTGCTTAATAATTAGCGAATATGGAGATTCGATGCAGTATTCGTGGGAATGATCGATCCCAGGGTTGACTTTTTAAACGATTTAGGAGATATCCAATGAAATATAACGGATCAAATTGCTCTGCACCTAATGAGTTTCACATTAATCCCACTAAATCTAATAATAATTTGAAGCAACAAGTTACCACAATTTAATTATAGGGACATATAAACTGGCAAAGAGGAACAAGAGAAGAAAAAAGGGGAAGAAAGCGGGAAAAATGAAATTTTCATTTTCGAGTCGATACGAACGGGGAGTATCAGCGCGCGTTGTGAAAAACTGGACCGTGTCCGTCAGGACACGGCCTGATGGATGATAATGGAGGCGCTGACACCAAGGGTCGCACCAGTGCCGGAAGCGAGCTCTTGAGCTGCACCTTTACGGTGAATAGAGATAAGGAAAGTTTGCAAATTTACGACACACCATAGTGGGGGGGGGGAGGGGGTATGGCGAATACCCCCTGTCAATTGCGATTCGTTAATTGAAATGCAACGCTTCTTCGATGGACGTTTCCTCGGTGAATCTAACAATAAGAGTAAGATCAACTGTAGCTACACTCGCGCAGGTGCTAATTAATCTCGTAATGTCGACGCAAAGGAAAGATACACGGATGTCCATGTAATTGCGTGAATTTAATAATTACCTATACGTAGGTTCGATCGAAAGCAATGATTTTGAAGTTTCAGGCGCTACGAAACTTTTGGACCAATTCGAAACCATTATAATTTATACTAAGATGACAACTTGTCCTAATTGAACACTGTGATTTATTGTACATAGGAATATACGAATTCGGTGAATATATCGTACATATGTACATGGGATAATTCTCATATAAGAATTTTTTCGCGTCTGTTCAATTATGTTCGTATTAGTGTCGATTAAGAGAAACTTTGAGAACGTATAGCGTGGAAATGATAAAACGGAAATGACAACATTCCGAATACTCGAGAACGAGAAATTAAATTAAAACTTGTTTTACTACTTGTGGCTTTAACTAGATCGTTCTTTCGAAATGTCAAAAAATGATTAAACCATCGCGTACCTACATCGTACTTGTCGACTCATCGATGAAAGAAAGACTTACAACGTTTAAGCTGACAATCCGTTCAATCGAACCTCTGTTGTACAGTACACACATTTATTTATTACCACCCTCGAAATGATTTGTGATTTATTTTAATTTAATCGATTTAATTTAACCTATCGAATCTATTTTATTTATTACTATTTAGTCTCGATGAGACAAAACAGCGGAAAGAACAATTGGATGAAACTTTGAAACATTTTAATTTAAAATTCGTCTTATCGATGCTAAGAGCGGACCGTATACGCGTATAACAGGTCGATTTTACTAAACATCTGGCTGCCAAGGAAGAACTTGTAGAAAGGAAATATCACAGGAAAATCTTTTCACAGAAGAAAGAGAACGTTATTCTATATTTGTAGGTTCTTCGGAAACCACGTTCTTCGTTACCTTTAAAATCCACTGATTTCAAGACGAAAGCAACGATAAGCCTGAGATCTTGTGGCAAATATTCAACCATCAAAGGAAAGAAATGTTGCACGAATTAACCTTCGTAAAATGATAGCAATGGACGTGCGCTAAATTCTTTTCAAGGTGACAGAGAAAGACAATTTTACCTGTCTATGTCCTTTTGCAAACCACCCCGTTTTCAAAATGAAATCGACAAAATGCCACTAAATTCCGTTTAAAAAAGGAAAAGAATACAATTGCACTTTACCGTGCCCTCGTTATCCATAAAATCCATCTGTTTTAATTAATCGTAAAAGCGAACCGAAGCCAACGTTGATGCACGATTCACAATCCTATGACCCGTTTGATAAAGATCCGATAAATAACTCGTTCGACCGGTCTGAAACATCGATGTTATTTCTCTTCCCTTCGTGTAAAACAATTGTAATTATACGGAACAGTTGTTTATAGATACTTTTTGAAGTAGACGTACGGATAGAATGGCCACTGGTCACTGCGATAACGTTCATCTGTATTTCCTTTCCTTACCGCCAAATTCATTTGCGATTTTCATGGAATCGCGCGTGTTTGTTCTTCCTTTATCCCCGGATAAAGATATTCCAGCGAGAAAGAAAAAAAAAAGAAAGAAAAAAAGAAGAAAGAAGAAAAAAGAAATGGGAATCGATATTGGTTGCAAGTCGATTTTTCATGGGATCCGCGATACTTTGGCGCGCGATTGGCTGACAGGCGGTCGAGAAGGCAGTGGCGATCGCGAGGATACCCAGAGTCCCTCGGGACTCCCGGGAGAGCCGAGAGAATCGTGCTAGACGCGTCGCGGGTGAGGATCGCACTGAGGATCCGGGCACACAGAGTGCCACTGCAGCCGCATGCGCGCTTCCCCATGCCAACGGAATTCATATCCTCTCTCCCTCTCTCCCTCTCTCCCTCTCACCCTCTCGTTACTATCGCCTTAGACCTACGACCGACCACTATATCCGTTCCGTTCCGTTCCGTTCCGTTCCGTTCCGTTCCCTTCCGTTTCGTTCTGTCCTTCCCTTCGTTCGTCCGGATTACCCATTCTCTCCCCTTATTCGAATTTGTTTCCGTATCCGCTTTTAGACCGTCCACCGGTTTTTACATATCGTTAATTACCTAGCAGAGCGATATACCCGTTGGCGGAAAGAATTGTCGATTTTTGAGATATTTCCAAAGAACTCGGAGTACGATATTTTTTATATTTCTGTCATATCTTTGATGGCGAAAACGACTACGCGAATGATATAAAAGATTAATTAAGAGGGACGATGCTCGGCGTTTCTTTTACGACTTTCTTTCACGCTTAATGGATTTACGCTATAGAATGCTTGAATGGAAATAAAATTCCACGCCCGGAGTATAAAATTAAGGATGGTATTTTGGAAAATTTGACTAAACGAAGGAACTAGATCGGACAAGCTTGTTGCAGGTACTTTGTTCGAGTTTCGCTTCGCTTCGTTACTCGAAAACTTTCCAACTAACGTTGACAGTATCTTAAGAAGATTTACTAGGCGTAGAAAAGTTGAAAGTAATTACACTCGAATTTCTTGCTACAGGTAGTTTGATTTTATTTCCTGCTCGTAAAACTTTTACGACTAATAACAATATCCCCTAATAATATGATAAATGTTATATTGCCTTAAAAAAATGCTAAGAGGATGGATCAATAGCAGCTGACGATCCTTTCTAATCGTTTCTAATTTATAGAATTCTAGCTCATTTGGGGCCGAAGGTTGAGATTGGAAGGATGGCTGGCGATGGCGCGTGGCGTCTCGGGAATGCTAACCGTGCGGCACAAGATATGCTTGGAACGAGAGTTTACGGAAGTTTAGGTGACGTTCGAGGTGTTTGTAGTTTGTAGATAGACGATTCCTTCGTTGAGTCGATTAGATTTTTATCGTATTACGATACTATATAATATAACGATATAATTTTATCGCTCTTTTGTCGATCCCGCAATTAGGAACTATCTCGCTAGTAGAAAATGCCATTTTTTCCGAATAGAATCGTTCGTTTATTCGCGTCGTCGTTCTCTTTTCCCAAG
The DNA here is from genome assembly GCA_014737365.1 of Bombus soroeensis. NCBI lineage: Eukaryota > Metazoa > Arthropoda > Insecta > Hymenoptera > Apidae > Bombus > Bombus soroeensis. The sequence goes on from JACXIL010000188.1 coordinate 190,161, forward strand.
TAAAATTATTACAAGTAACAAGTAGAGGAGTTTAGGCGTTGTGACTAGCCGGAAAACGAGCCCGGTCCCATTTATGATCGCCGATGACACTAAAAATGTATGGAGAGAACCTAAGCCGAATCAAGCCCGACTACACGCACAATTTCTCTTAGATGTACAGTTAAAAGATGGAAAGTTGAGAAAACGGAAAGAATCATACTTGTACACTTTAATTGGAAAAGATGGACCCTCGCTAATTTCTTCTTCAAATTTTCCAATATCGCAGGTTACGCCTGCTCGATTCCAACGATTCCGTCGTTGCCACATCCCGTCTGTCTATTTATTTCCCCCTACCGGTATTCCATTTCCACTCGCAATTCCCCTATTCCCCGCTTTGTCATCGTTCCGTACTGTACCCCCGCTCTCAATCCCGTTTCCCTCTTTTTCCATCCCTGTCGGTCGAGCCACTGTGTGCTGCAACTCCCCCGCAGTCTCTTCCTACGCGTCCCTGCAAGCTCGTGAACGTCAAAATATCGGTCACATCTCTCTTTCGTCTTTCAGCCACACACTGCGATTCGAGAATGAAGAACAACCGACTTTTTTATTTCGACAAGTTGGATAATTCCGAAACAATGGAAACGGTTTTCTTATTTATTTAGTAGCGCGAGCAAAACAGCATTTACTATATTCCTTTGTTCTCGAAATTTCAATTAGAAATTTCGATTAGAAGATTTTCAATGCGAAGAAATCGATCGAATTTTAACAGAGAGTTTAAGAAACGTTCGATCTGATATCGTGGAGCTGCGAGTTTTCTCAAACGATAACGAAAACGATAACGGTGGAAGAGAGAGGAAAGGGAATGCCGTGCTGTTATCGAAGAAACCTTGGCGTCGTGTATTATTTTCCACCTTCTTCGTCTTTTCGCGACGACAACGAGAATTTAACGAGATATCATCGAGTATTCCTTTCGGTGTAGTAAACGTAAATTTCGAATCATCTTTGGCTGAAATTTCTCAGAAATCTTCGCCTGAAACCGACAGTCACCGCCGCGTTGCGTTTCACCGGTTAGCAACGTTGAAACTTTTTGCCAGATAACGAAAGGCGACTAATTTATGTTCCCATCGTCGTTTCAGCCCACGTTTAAAGACCTTTGACATTTCTCCCACTTCTGGCACAGCTTAGTTTCATCCTTGCTCGCAACTTTTTTTTTACGAACGTTGTTATCCAAGTTTTCGAATGTGTGTGTGTGCGTCCCTCGCGGAAGGGAGGAGAACAAAATCGCTTCGAACGTGCCAACTTGTAACACGCTTTGCGCGGAATTTTGTTTAATTTGGCTGCTTCTTACGCGAACCTGGTTGCCTTAAACAAGAAACGTCGATGGAACTTTTCCCTTCGTTTAACGTTTCTCTATCCTTTTCTCCTCTCTCGTTATATTTATAAACTTTACTTTCTTCTCTCTCTCTCTCTCTCTTCCGACGTACTTTCTCATATTTTTCTTCTTTCCACTTGTTGAATTTACTTTTCATTATTATCCGCGTGTTATTTTACTTGCGTACGATTATTTCAACCTTTTATTTTCCTTTTCTGTTGTTCTTCCCTTCCTTCGTCTTCATTTTTGTCCCCTACAGGGTCGAAAGTTTGAGCGATTCGACGGAGGAAGGTAAAGTCGATGAAATTAATAGGTTTAAGCTCGCTCTGTTTTCCAACGTTATCATCCTACGTTCAGTGTTCTAACGCGTGCGTCACACGTTTACAGACTGCACTCTAAATTCTGATCTCTGAATTCGATACATGTTTACAAAATGGGAAAATTCAAAGGGCAAAGATAGGTATTTCGAAGAGGATGCGCGAGCGGGCAAACGGTTTTTCCTATTTATTCCTGTAATGTTTCTTTTTATTTGAGAAATTTGTAATTTATCGATTGGAAGATAACGGAAGACGTTGGATGAGATGTATATTCTCCATGAAACCGGTTATCTCTAGCGATTTATTTAAATACGACGACGTAGTTCAATTTCAACGGAGCGTTGTGGAAACTTTTGCTGCGCTCTTGAGAATGCTACCGTTTCTATACTGCGTTTCTCTATCGTACATAGCATATATGAAACGAAGAATTTCGAAAGTTTCAAAAGTTAATGACTGTCGAGTTTAACAGGAGAGGGTTAAAATCTAATGGACGGAGAAGAATATCGGCGACGGCGTTCCCTCGGCGAAACGTTGGCGCAATCACGTGATCGGTGGATCGCGTTCGAGCGTGCAACGTAAATATTAACGTAGCGCCGTGCCGCGCCGCCAACGAATTTCAGATTGCTCGCTTATCGTCACCTTTGTTCGTTTACCAGGTACACGGATCGATCTTGCCACCGTTTTCGAGGCGTGCGTCGCGTCGGCGTCGATTCCTTCGATTCTTTGATCAAGTTGGCGCGTCACATCGCGTCGCATCGCGTCGCATCGCGTCGACGCTCTCCATAAGGCGCTAGCCGAGTCAGAGCCGCGTTTCACGCTGACGAGCTTCCTGCGTCTCGATTCAATTTCACTCGATCTCGAGCCACGTTGCGCCGAGAGTCGTTGCCAAAGGTTCGCCGCCTAGTTTCTCTATTCGCTCGGAGGAGTGAAATTTTATTTTCGTTTTAATTAAGGGCGAGAAAAGCTTATAACCTGCAACTTGATATATCGTGTAGACTCGATAAGATGAGAAATTAAACGTTTTTCACATTATTTGATGAAAGAAAGGGTTGGTTTCTCCAGATTTTTCAGGATTATTTCAGGGTAATTTCGTTAAAATAGCTTGCCAGACATCTCCTTTCGAAAAAGAAAAAAAGAAAAAGAGAAAAAGAAAGAAAGACTTTTGACTTGAGACAGTTTGGCTATAAAAAAGAGTAAAACGAGCGACACTCGCCCCTTTCTTGCAACGATTCGAAACTCGAGGCCTTTGCCTTCCTTTTAACATCCCCCTACGTCCAAACTGAATGGCGACACCGTGCCATCTCGAAGCTTCCATTTCTGCCTATCGTCGATCGAAAAAGCATCGGCTAACCACCGTTCGATTAGCTAATTGCACGACTTGGTTTGAAACCGAGCGATCGAGCTTTCAAGCAGGCAGTGATTGCGGTTGATCTTTTCAGACCGTCATAATGGATCGGTGAGTACAATGGCGGCGGAAAGAGAGGTGGAAAGAGAGGTGGAAAGAGCGGCGGAAAGAGCGGCGGAAAGAGCGGCGGAAAGGGCGGCGGAAAGGGCGGCGGCAAGAGCGGCACAATGAAGTTGCAAAAGCTCGTCTAGCCTTGCGTTAATCGGTTACGATGTTCGTTATTAAGCTGGCCAGTTATTACTGGCTATATTCATCGAAGGATCGCAAATATTTTATTCCTTCGTTCCTTTGGAAGCAGCCTGCCTTTCTTTCAAACCGGAAAACCGAGCGAGTTAAGGCTAATTGGATGATAGTCGATTCTAAGGCGAAAACCGAAGGCCGTTTCTACGAGTTTCTGTCGTTGAATAATCGCAAGAGTTTTTGATATCGATTGCTATCGATTTTGATATTACGCGCTTGTTTAGGCCAAGTATTTTCCCCGGTTTGCCCCGTTTCTCTAAGTTACTGAATTTTTGTTGAAATTATATTATATCACGTTTGCATACGTGTATGAAACGATATGAAGGAGTTGAAATCGACCTGTCAGAAACCGATTTGCCTCTATTAACTCGTCATTTCACGATCATAGAAATCCCTCGTTAAAGGACGACAACACGGTTGATACGTTTCGCTTGTTTTCAATTTTTCAATAATTTGTTAAAAGCAGAACAAGGACTAGTTTTTTGCGAAGAAACCACATTTGCGAGATTACACCTCGAACCATACTGGAATATTCACTGGAATATTCACTGGAATATTCACTGGAATATTCACTGGAAACATGGTTGGTATCGTCTCCATCGGGTATACGTACACATGTATATGTCCGATGATCGACTTGGTGAACTTTGTGCTAGCTATTGCCCTGAAGGCTGAAAGCCTTTCCGTTCTCCAGCAAGTTTCGTTTCTTCGCAAGCCGCTGATTGATCGATGCCTGAATACACTTTGACTGTCGATGCCTAGGTACACAGCAATTCGTTAACCGGCCAGTGTCCGATTAATCCTCTATGACACGATGTCTCTTGCGAGTTACCCAATCGTATGTCTGTATTTTACGTAATGATTTATCTTGTATAAATGTAAACAGGTGTAACGATCTATCTAATAAGGATAGCGAAGGGTGTTTCGCTATTCGATTTTAAAAGCATCTCAAGGATTCTTTACCCGAAGGAAAGAGGAATTAATTTTTATGAAAAATAAAATGAATAACACACGAGTGCTTGGTAGAATATGCACTTCAACAGATATTTGGAACAAAGGTACCGCGATTCGTTAAACAGTAAACGAAATGCGTAGCAAGTGTGTATTCCGCATCTTGTTCTTTAATTTTTATCTGTTTTTCTACACCTTACGCTTACGTTATTCCGATCTTGTTCTTGCAATCGCATCGTCCAAATATTGGATCCTCGGAGGGATTTCCTCTTTGAAGCAAGGACGCAAGGTCAAGTATATATGGGTATGCCTTTAAGATGGTCGAGTTTTCGAAAACAACTCGTCGTATTTCGCCATATTGGACATAGAGAAACGAACAAGACCGTCTTCTCGCGAAGAATAATTGAAATTCGCGAACGATCAAAGACAAGCAATCGGAGATAAACGAATACGTACGAATGCGTACGCGTAGCCTTCTTTCGCAACTTAAAGAATGCAATTTAAGGGAAAATTGGACGTTCGAGACAGATACTACCGTGGATAGAATGTGCGCGAGGATTGAAATCTCAACGACGAGATCGTCGAAATGGATGTTTTATTAGAATTATTCTTCATAGTTGACCGTTATAAAAGGGAAAAGGCAAATTACTGTTATTATTACTATTATTAATTATTACTATGAATTATTAAATATATTAAAATGTCAAGGATTTCCAAATAGTTGCAAAGCTATCGAATTCGGTAAATAAGTTGGAAATTAATTAATTTCATATATATATATATATATATATATATATATATGAAAAGAAACAGTCAGAAAGCACGATGAACGTTGGAGATAAGTAAAATGTCAAACGATTTCTTAGCAACTGGGCAGAACCATGGTCGATTTGGTTATTGAAACTTGAAACTACCCCATCAAGCACGCTCAACGACTGAAAGGTAGAAAAGTTTGCCCTAGAGGAAACGAAACATCCTTTTGAAATTGACCATCCATCTACATAAACGTACGTAGATCAGAGAGATTCCTTTCGGTCCAATTTACGTTCTGTTGGGTCGCAAAGCGGGGCGCAAAGCGGGGCGCAACTTTCGTTCGTTCCACGCGCGCGTGGAAACGCGAGCCTCGACGATAATATTGACGTAAATCAAGGCGGTAATTTCGAGCCTGTACCTATATTGCACGCTCTGGTATACAGTATGCATGACTTAAGTGCACTGAACAAGGCCGGCCACTTAACAAGGTATTATTAACTACGGAACGTCTGTGGAGAAGTTGGCCGGCATAGGGCCGCGCACGGATACTCGGACAAGATTCTCCTCTCTACAACGCTCGCTACGCGTATACTTGTCCTTAATAACGGCGTTTGTTTCATTTCGTTAGACCGCGAATTTGCTCACGAGTTTCGGAAACAATGGTTACCAGCGTATTACAGTCGTATGAAAATTTACTTTACATACGTTCTAAATATTTAGGATATGGAGACACACGTGTTAGTTTGTTGGAACAAGTAAAACCGTCGAACGAAACAAGAATTAATTTATTTGCGATTTTGTATTGGAGCCTACGTTTCTTGAAACAATTTGTCCGTAGCAGTAACCGTTTCTATTATATCTGTACAAAACATTTGATACAGCGCATATCGTTCGACGATCACACTGTAATTGCAACCATTAACGTTGTAAAATTAATTAACGGAACAACAAATAACGGTATCTCGAATTACATATCAGAAATTCCGATTTTTACTCAAGAAGGTTTCGATAATATAAACTAATATTTCAGAAACGATAGCCACGAGTTTATTAACGAAAGTTTGGCCTTTCGAGTTGTAATCTTAGGAAGGTAGGATCGAACGAAACGTTATAAAGAAGTAGAAAACAGAGAAATTAGGCATTTTGTTGAAACGCTTGGATCTGCTGGTCGAGTTAGTTTGGCCTGATATAACAAGCCAGTGGTATGCGATAACACGTGGCGGCAACTTTACTGAACGTATATACGTATTTGATCTCCGTGAGAGAGGACTGTTTATCAAAATCGCCGCGAATCGCTTGCTATCGTCTCTATGTTCCGTCGCTACGTACGATCGTAAGTCAGCGTAAGCAATAACGTTGTAAATTAGGCGGCGCCGCGCCGTGCCAATTTTCCTCGCATTTTCTGCCTACGTAAGATGTCATCCAGCATCGATTATTCTCCGACTTTGCTCGTGAAATGCACGAGTGCTTGTCAGAATTCATTTTGAGATAATATTCCTAATATTCTTGCATCGACTTGGGTTTTGTTTTAGAATTAAAATAAAACGCGTAGATTTTTGGAATTATTTGCCTTACGAGTCGATCGTAATAATAATTTGGAAAAATCTGCATGAAATTGGACGATAATTTTTAATAGACCGACCGACCGATTCGATGAATTTGACAGATGGATGATTTTCGGCATGTACGATACGATACGTTTCTTTATTTCTGTCCCCGATGTCTATTCTTAAAAAGATACTCTCTGTATACTTCTAGACTCTAAGAATTTAGATTTAGTGTTAGATTTAGTGTCATATTAGGGTATACGAGTTGCGTGGAAGAATCGTTGAAGCATTCAACAAATTTGCGTCGCAATTTATAATAGTATAAAAAAGTAATATACAAGTTATCGAACCGCACAAATGGGACGGGTTCGTCGAATTTCTTCTAGATAGAAGAGAAAGGAGAAAAATTGCAGCGATCTGAATGGCGCGTTCGCGACAATTCGTGGATCGTTCCGGACGCGTTTTCCAATGGCGGCGTCGACCTGCAATTCAATTAACCCAATTGACCGGAGATAGCCGGTACGTGGTCCTAACGCTGGACGTTGTGCTCGAATGTCAATATTTGCGAATGGCCAGACGGCAATAGGCGACCCCGTGATTGCGTCGTACACGGGTTCCTGCTACGTGTGCCGCTATAATTACGCGTTCACGCGCTACTCTCCGCCAGAAGCAGCCCCCCGCCTCTCTAGCGACTCGACCACGACGCTTTGACCCTTCGCTCTGCTTCTTCGTCCCTCCCTAATCTTCTTCGCGTTCCATGTTTGATTCGTCGTAAGAATTCTATGAATCGTGTTTACGTACGGTGCAGTTCGGTGATCGAACAGACGAACCATCTTTACGATCAAATATCGAGAGCTCGATGTTCTTGACACAGCTGTGAACAAATTTTACCTGCTTTCGCGTCAAGTTGCCTGATCGATCCAAATCTATAAAAAAAATAAATAAAAATATAACGAGAACGAAACGAGAATGTTAAAAAATGACTTTAACTTTGTTAATTTCCACTCGTCGACCGATTGCATTAATTAAATTTAACGCAAGTATGCCGAGTTTGATGGCTACAGAATATATCGAATATTACGCGACAGGTTCGGGCAAATTAGAATAGTAGTTGAAAATTGAGCGTTAGTTGGTTTCGTGTGCTTTTGATAGAAGAACGACGAGAAAGGTGACCGAAGGAACGAGAAATAAAATTAGTGAAGCGAATTTTCCAGCGAATTTTCCAGCGAATTTTCGACAGCGTGGCGACACGATTCAGTGTTGTTGCTACGCGGCTGATGACTCCGCGGCTCAGCAGCTGGTCACAATTGTGGTCACACGTGATTTCGGTGGAAATCCGCCACCTGTTTTATTCTTTCGTGAATTTTCTGTTTCCTTTTCGATAAAAAATTCAGCCTTTTCGTTTTCGCTACGAAAAGATTGCTTCGCATCTTTCTTTCTCGAAAACCGAACGAAAACCGAACGAAAACCGAACCGAATCGCACGAAATACAGACGCGAGACAAAATACTCGAAATTATTATTAAATCCGATGGCTCGCATCGCGAGAATCTCCGCTAAACGACAACAAAAAAGTAACTCGCATACGTTAGTCCGAGATTTTTAGATTTGATTCGTCTTGTTTCGCTCGCGCTTCGGCTAATAAATTCGGCCAGCGTGCGCAGGGAAAACCAAAACGTAGAGGTAAAAAGAAAATAACGGAGAAAAACAGGTAGGTGCGCGATGAGCGAGCTGGAAATTCTGCCTAGTCTAAGCCACGGTCGTTCTCTTCCCATTTAATTAACGAAAATTTCGCGGCTTTCTCTTCTCTCGGTTCGGTACGCGTATCCACGACCACGTTATGTTGGCGTGGCATACGCGGCAAACGAAAACCGTACACACTCGATATTGACTTTAATAAGCCTCATTCACATTCGCTGCTCGTATTCTCCAATCCTCGCTATTTCTCTGTTCGTTCGTTTCCGATGATTCGTGGCCGCTGACCACGTGTCCCATGGTCACGAAGCTACGACGGAGCGAGTGTGTACAACGAGAGCGATCTCTTCTTTCTTTTCTTTTAATTCTATCGTACAATTATTAAACGTTATCGTCACGGAGAAATAGTTTACGTATGTTCCTAGCTTCAGGTTACGACGAATGGTTGGTATCGTGACGGAACAAGCAACCGAACATACAAACTCTCTCCCCTTTTATATCGTACAGAGCAAAACCCGTAGCGAGATAGTCGTGCATTCGAATATCGATGCGAGCCACTTTACGAGATGCTGGTATTCGTCGTGAGTGAGAAATTAACAAAGTTTAATAATCCGAATTTTAATCTAATTTAATAATTAGCACGAGATTACCATTAATTTATTAAAGTATCGCGATTAGCGCCGCGGTATTATATCGAAAGAAGCATAATAAAAATTTGCAAATTTCAAGACACCACCGATACTTCCGATAGCCTACACGATATTTCCAGGCATATTGGGGGATTCTGTTATCGGCCTGGTTGGATTTTCATGGAGCCGTGACGCGCCAACAAATTTCCTACATTGGCCGGTAAAGCCCTGCGAGGGTTAATCGGATCGTGGCCGCCATTACGCTTCGTTATCCAGTGGTGGGCATCATAATGCGCGCGGCTACGAGCGGAAAAATCACGCGGCCACTTGGTTGACGACGCGACGTTAAACCAACCTCGATAAACCGAGTAAAGGGAACACGATCTATCGCGTCACGACCATTGCCAGCCCTTCTTCGCAGGGGTGGAACGGATTAAGGGGTGGACAGGCGAAACTGCCAGCCGAAAGTAACAAGTACGGATGATCGGTCGAAAGTGGATGACGGAATTTTATATTTTCGAGTGGATGGCTGAATTTTATCGATGCAACGTGGCTCTGTTGGAACAACCTTCTTCAACGAGATACGCGAGCAGTTGTGACGCGGTATTTTCGAACGGGAAATTGGCAAATTATAAATGAAAGTTAGAAGACGAAGACACGTCGAATTAAAGTAAACGCGAGTTAAATTGGCAGAGTCATTTCGGAGATACGCGTACGTAGAATGATTGGAATTAGGAGATGATAAATGTTAAAATGTTAAACTAGGTTCGAATATTTTGTATCGGAGAACGCGATCGATATTCTTGATCGCTCGTTCTTCGTCGATTCCATCGGCGTCGTATCTCCAACAGATTTTAGACTCGGATAAATTGCATTTATCGAGAAGGATTTTTCCAGAATCTTCGATGAAAGCACGGTACTACATACGCGTGTAGCGTAAACTTGGCCTTAGCGTAAAATTACTTTCCTCTACTTGCGTTTGTAATGTAGTGAATTTGGTCGCGTTACACGATTACTATAATGTACAATTAGAACGCGGAAAGCTGATTTATCGTAGAGAAAGAAGGAGAGAAAGGAGGAGAAACACGTTAAACGTGGAAGCACGATGTTCATCGATGGAAATTGGACGACACGGCTCGCGTTTCGGTTAGTTGATCTTAAACCGCGAGCTTGTAATCACCGGATATTGGTAGAGAGGGGCTGGGGGAGGGGGTGGGGGTGGGGGGGGGGCAGGACGAATCGGGGAAACGTAAAACGGACGAAGCGGCCAGGCTTCGCGAATGTTTCCAGGCTTCGATCAAATGACGTAATTGAACGGAAATAACGCGTACCACCGGCCAAATCTCCCATCCGTTTGCAATGCGCCGCCCTTTTGTCATTAGGCTAATTATCGACGCTGTTCGCACGTTCGACGAATCTGTCGAACACACTGCTGACATCGATTCGAAATTACGTAACCGATGCAACGTAATTATATGAGAATCGTGTCTCCGTTTTTTTATTTTCTACTTTACCTTAACCTTAGCCCTGTTAGAATTGGTCAAAATAAGAATTGCCAAGCTGCATCGCTATATCTTTATTTGCATTATGATATTATAAAGTAAAGTAATACCCGGCGACTGGTTAACGAACAAAAATTGACAAATCAGCTATAACACGATCGATCCTCTCGCGATTCTACTTTCCCAATGTTTCACCGATACGATTATTTTTTTCTCGTAATTTCACTGTGCAACTTTGGCCCGAATCATCGAGTCGGAGCAAGTTGCACGATTAGCGCGGAATCCGCGGGTAGCCACAAGTTTCTCGATTGTTCGACAGCAATCGAATTGTTGGGTGTCTCTGGAAGGGATTTTACGTGAATCAGGACGCGGTGCAGGCGAAAAGGGTGAGCGAGAAACTGCAACACGACGCGACCAAGGAGGTCTTCTCCCAGTCACGGTATCCATTGTGTCCGGTACAAAAGGGGCCAGCGCGATGAACGGGTCGACGGTAAGAGACGCTCGTCGAGAATCGAGAAGTCCATTGTTCCATCTTCGGGCCGCGAAGAGACGTGGCCTCTCAAAAATTTCACCGCTCCAAGCCACTCGGCCATCTCGAGTGACCAAAGCTCACGAAACATTTCCACGCCTAGAGTTTTTCACGCTTTCGCAGTGCCGAGAAGACGTATCGTTAAAAGATTTGTTTCTTCTTTTCTCTTCTTTTCTCTTCTTTTCTTTTCTTTTCTTTTCTTTCTTTTCTTTCGTCTAAATCATGCTGCGAAACGATTTCTTTTGACGCATTTACGCCATCTCTATTTTATCGGATTGTTTCAAATTGAAATTCGACGCCCCTGCGATGAGTCACAACTCGTTGTACCTGTATGTACATACAACGAACAATAACGGTCTCGAAAATATTCAAGATGCACGAAGCATCGATGTACAATATCATTTTTTGAGCCAATTCGTATCGCGTAAAATACTATTTCAGTTACGTAGAACGAATTTTTTATCCCAACTCTTTTCCCTCGTTGGATATCGGATATAGTCTCATTTGGCTTTGTTCGTACCACGAATTTACGTAAAATTTGATTGTATTATTTTGTTGCATAAAGTATAACGATTGTTATATTATAGATATATAAGAGATCAATCTGTAATACCGTGAAAAACAGAAAATTATCGGTTACAAGGTACGATGACGGAATTAATTCGATCGTTGGAGCGGCAACTGTCAGGGCAAAAGAGCGTAAATTACGCTTCGTGTTACATATGCGTCGACGGCAATGACAAGCGACTCAATACCGCATATCTATCGTATAATGTGTACGGTGAACCAGAGAAACGGAAGAGAATGAGAGACAACTAAGGATAAGCAAGGCAATGGAGAAACGGAATGACAAAGACGGAGAAAGAGAGGATAGAGAATGGACGGACTAAGATAAATCGCTGGAAGATCCCTTTTCGGATTATCGCTATCTGACCTGGATTCGTCTCAACACGTACGGATCGTTTCGTTTCACTCGACGAACAAAATATGTAGAAGCAAATTTCTGTTTAAACGTTTAAACCCTGTTACTTAACCCCCTATCGTTATCCAAACCAGCAACGACAAACGATCGAACCTAAGCACGGACGACGAGTGTCGTGATGGCGAATGAATTAATAAATTACCCCCGTTTTACGTAATACGCAGAACGTCCTAGTGGCCATTCCAGCGGGATTAAGTGATACGAGCCGGGCATTGATCAGACGCGGCGGCCGATCATTTCCGATGAAACCGTAATCGTATTACAGAATGCACGGAGAGAGGAGAGAGGAGAGAGGAGAGAGGGGAGAGGACAGAGAAGAGAGAAGAGTTGGGACCAAACGGAAGCACTCTGTGAACGCTGAATGGGAAAATGCATTCTCCGTTGCAGAAACTCACGCAGTCGTGATCGACGATCTCTTTCCGTATCGTGGTTCCAGTTTAAAGCTCCGCGTCCATCATTAGCCGTAAGGAGATGCCCGCTGGATGGCGCCAATCCGAATCCAAAGAAGAGGAATTGCACGTTGTTGATCGCACGTGCGAGAAATGCGGCAGATTCTCCTTCCTTTTTTCTTTTTTTTTTTTTTTCTTTCTTAACCTCCAGGTTCGATAGAATTTTCTTCAAACTCGTTTGCAAATTGCTCCTTCGATCCTTACGCGTGTCGAATTAACGTACGTACCTAGTCGAACCTTGAATCAAAATTCGTGTAATTTTGCTTCTCTCTCTCTCTCTCTCTCTCTCTCTCTCTCTCTCTCTCTCTCTCTCTTCAGAATTCTTTTTCAGGGCATTTTTCATTTTGAGAGCGTGTTTTTAATGAAACGCGGACGTACTAGTGGAAGATTATAGATAGAATGCGAGAAAAGTAGTTCGGCACAGCTTGGTGTGGTTGAGTTGCGAGTAGGTATAGGAGGGGAAAAATCTTGTTTCCTTTTCTATATGAGTCACTGGGAATAAATTACAAAAATATATCGATAAATTACTAGAGAAATAGAAGGAAGCATTTTACGCTGCGGTGTGATTGGTTTGTACGATCTCCTGTGACAAAATTGGCGAGTGAACGATTTCGTTTCTCGAGAAGTTGAATACAATCGCGTTCCCGTGAATATATTGAAAATTCCCATGAAAAGTGAAGCTGGTCCATGTACCGTTGCTCTATCAATACCCTCCAATTACATATCCAATATGACTCTCGTACACCTCTAACACGTATACTTTACGAGTGTTTCGTGAAATTGTAATCATTGTTTACTCGATCGTGTTACTTTTCACCAATTTCTTCCTTTTATCGAAAGAAAATTAGAAACGCGAATTATTATCTTCGAACAGTATGAAAATTCTCCATTCCTGATTCTTGCTCAGCCATGACCATCGGCAAATGGGAAACGGGGAACGGGGAACGGGAAACGGGAAACGGGAAACGGGAAACGGAAAACGGAAAACGGAAAACGGAAAACGGCAAATCTGTGAATCGTAAAGGGACTTATCGAAGAAGGCTTTCATTAGAATCGAATCCCTGAAACGCGACAGGATAATCCCGCGGCGCGGCGATCGGGCGAAACTGCCGGCGTTTGATTTTTTCCCGCGGTCAGGCATCTGGAAGAAGGTTAAGAGATCTGATTAAATCGTATTCAATTCTACACCGGAATTTCTACGTAATATTTTATTCCGCTGTTAGAACAATTATTCGATTAAATCCGTCTTCTAATCCTTCGTTTTACACATTCTAATTCTTAATTCGCCCGATTGAAACGTAAATTATATTGCAACTTTAGAATACGAATCTAAATTCGGAATTCTATTAAAATTGTTTATAAATCGTTTCTCGTTTACTTCTATATTACTAATTGTAGTTGCTGTTACCACATTCTCTTTCCTTGTTCGTTAAGTCATATCAAATCCAAATTGTCGAATTTCGAAAGCTTTTGAAAAGCTTTTTAGTTTCAAAGAGAAAATTATCATATTTTACTATATTGTTGTTGTTGTTGTTGTTGTTGTTGTTATTACGTTATTAATATTATATTATTACTAGTGTGTTTGTTAAATAATTATTATTATAGATATTTCAATTTTTCCGTAGCAATTAGAGGGGAATTCTGACGAACGAATGAACAAATAGATAAGAGTTACGTGACAATTGTTAATTTGCTTGAAAGATGAAGCAAGAAAATAAAAGAGATACGAAAGAATAACCGTGGAACAAAGTGAAACGACGTTAATTAAATCTGGCAACTCACGATCGACAGTCTTTGATGATCAGACGCGATAAATCGTCCGCCATTGTACAACCCCGAGTTGCTTCGTGACTGTCCTACCGCCAAGTCATCACGGGACAATGATTTTCTATTCTGGCCAGCCACTTCGACCAAGTCGAAGGACGTTGGAGTGCTACTTCCGTAGGCAGTTTCTTAAAGAGGCTAACTAATTGGTTGTAAAATGGCCTCCTACGACGCGACGCCACGCCACGCCACGCCACGCCACGCCACGCCACGCCACGCCACGCCACGCGGCCTTGCAATGTCGCGTACTAAGCAACCTCGATCCCCAACTCGCTTCGACTCGCACTGTCGTTCGCGCGATACACTCCAGACAGACTTTTCCTGTTAAAGACGCTCGAAAGCTTTGAACCTTTAGAAGCGACACTGTCCCATGTGATGGCGCACTTTCCACACTAAATTTCCACGGCACTCGGTCGTTGAAAAATCTTTCAACGGATCTTCGTTTCGCTTCGATCGCGATTGACGATGAAATTGGAATAAAACGGGTGGATCGATTTTCTTCTCAAATTACTCGGAAAGCTTCGTTCGCCACTCCTTATACCAAAGCGGGAAAAGGTTTCTTGGAACGACTCCGAGGGACGAATTAATTGCGGTCTATCGGCAGCTGCCGACGCTTCCGTACAAAAGTATCGTTTCCGCAGAGATTGTTTATGAAACGGCAGATTATCTTACTGGTAATTGAAATTACTGGTGTGTAATAAGCGAGCGTAATAGAATTTTTCATAAACGATCAGTCACTGAGAATATTCAAAGGGAAATTTGTAGGAATTTAGACATATAATGTGAAATTAGATTGATACAAGTAAAAATCTTGTCGAAACGTTCAACTATAGCGCATTTATTATTCATAGCTATTTGATAAATTACCCAGGTAATTGAAATGAAATTGCTGGTGAATTGACATCGAGATGCTCGCAACAATGATTCGTTCGAATACATGTCAAATTTTTACGTTTAATAGATAATTGTTAAAACAAAAGTTAAACGCAAGTTTCTATATATAACTTAATATATATATATATATATATATATATATATAGGGTATGAGCTAATGAAAAGAGTTATTCAGGATAATGATATGAAGATTCCCATAAACTAATACGTACCTCTAATCACGCTATACACGTATACTCGATGACCGAAATGATAAAATGGAAACTCGACCATCTACGAGTGTTATTAAGTATTATTGAATTTGCCAGAATGTTTTATTGGTCTTAGGTTTAATTTTAGGTAACGTTGCGTTATAATTTCATCATTTTAGGTTACGTTGGATCATGATTCTGGAATTTTAAATCCATGTTCTGAATATGTGTATGTAGGGCGCGTAGGTTGTGTAGTGCAAGGTAGCGAAGGATGTTAATAACTGTTTGGTTATGGTTATTAATAGAGGCGTAGGTAATTTCAATAGCGATTCTAGTATATCTATCGGGTAATTGAGTACCGCGTAACTTACTCTTGGTAATTATCTTATTATTAGTTCATTATAGCGTGGCTACTTATTAATAATAGATAAGACAAACTGCGAGTACTAGTTTGCATTTGATCCTTCCCCTCGGAAAATGGAACATTTTCTACGAGGGATCAAATTTATGAATATTTGTAAGTACCAACTAACTAGTACCACTTACACCTGCTCAAGCTGCATAAATTGCATAAATATTCTCCAACCTCCAATTAATCCGCTTAATTAACGTATTTGTTCAAAGGATATTTTTACGATAATTATAAGTTACGTATTTTTTATTCCAACTTCGAAGATTGGTTTAGGTTCTAGAAACGATTAAAAATTCCTCTCGTTATCCGCCAAAACACTATCATCAGGCTATTAAACGAAGGTGGCTATTAAAAATGAACAACAATTCACGAATATCGCATAATCCTTAAATCTTAAAAATTCATTCCGTCGTTGAAGTTGTTTCATAACTCCCTTCATCAGGCATCTATCAGAAAATTATTCCAGGTAGGAAATAAAAAGGATTTACGAAAGATTGTGAAAATCTCTCCCTAATAAATCCTATCATCCAGAGAACATTTTTTAGATAATAATTTTCTGTATCGTATAATTCTTACTCAAACTTTAAAAATTAATTTGCTTTTTTAAAAATCCGATCTAAGATTCTTCTTCTAGCGCCTAGGAAAAAATGATCCGAGCCAGCATATAATCCGCACAAGAGCCGCCGTACGTGTTTCCACTTCTGTAAGATCAGAAAGAAATCCTGTGACGCACAATATGGCGCGTGGCAGTTTTTGCGATTTTTTCGTGATTTTTCTCGTTTTCTTAATTCACGTAATTCCCGTGGCTTCAGCCCACGTAGCAGCGTCCTTATAATACACGCATTATTAGAGGGGAGATTATTAGAGTTTATTCGCATATACGACGGAAACAGCTTGTCCGATATGAAATTACTGGCGGATGTGTTTCTGCCGCATGTTCTACGAGTAAGCCCGCGTTTCGCCCCGAAATGTCATGGTTCGCGTTGATTCAACGCTCTTTCGAATAGACGCCGAATGCCAGCTTTCTATTTGCATCTGTTCTTCTTTCTTTCTTTCTTTCTTTCTTTCTTTCTTTCTTTCTTTCTTTCTTCCTTTCTTTCTTTCTTTCTTTCTTCCTTTCTTTCTTCCTTTCTTTCTCGTTGTCTCTTGATTTCTTTGGGTTTAATCGTCTAGATTATACGTACGTTTATTCTCTTTCTTGTCTTCTTTCTCTACGCTTTTCTGTTCGCGCTTTCCTTTTTCAGTTCTTTTCAATTCTTTTCAGTTTTCAGTTTTCACTTGTTTGACGATCACCCTATTTTCCTGCTCCCTTTTACGTACCACTTGGTCGTTGTCTGGCTTGGTCATCTCTCGCTTTTAACTCTCTTGGTTCCTTTCGTCTTTCGTCATTCACCCGTGTATCTAATTTTTAATAGCGTTTTGAAACTTCCGGTCCTACTTTCATTCCATCTTCAGGGAATTTCGCCACTTGCGTTTACTTTTCTGTTTCTCCAAGAAATGATGTGTTTTTTATGTTATTTACGCAGGATAAATTCTAAACGGGGGACGATCGATGTTTCTTCGACGAAGAAACACGAAGAGCAAAAGCGAGGTGACACCGTAACTCGTCGATGATTGTGCTTTACCGCTGCCACATTCATCTTCCGGATGCGTTGCTTTGTTTCCACTCTCGACGGCACCAATTCTGCTTATTGAGAATTCATGGCTTGCCATCGTGTCCTGACCAAATTTCCCTCCCCACATACCACGAAACCGTTCTATCGAAATAGGAGGTACAATAAACTCGAAGAAACGAGAATAACCCAGGCAGTCGTGTTTTCGAAAGCTTGAATAATGGTGCTCGTAAATTTCCCTGTAGTTTTATCACAAGAAACACCGGAGAGGTTGAAACGACCAATTGGCAATTTTTCATAAAAATTCTATAGATTTGAAATGGTGGCGCGTTTTCAGATATTCGAACGATTCTTTGTAATATACGGACAAAAGCTTGTCTTTCTTCACGCGTTACATATTTCTTCGTTTCAATATCCGCGATAGGGCCTTTATAATTTAATAGCTGATAATTGGTCGCGTCGAACAGGCTACGTTTCAGTTTACAGTATACGAGTATTATTATTATCGTTATTCGAATAAAGAATAAAAGATCGTTTTAAAAACGATTAAATATTGCTTTCGGAATCCGTTAGAAAATGATGGAAGCCACGAGGCAAGGGAACTCGACGAACAGCAAAGATAAAAACTGAATAAACGCTGCATAGTTGTTTCCAATCCCATTCTATTCTAGCGTCCTCTCTCTCATTCGTTTCGTACGATTAGAAACGTGGTACCAGACGCGGTATCGACTCGTAGAGACCGGAAAGAACCGATTGAGAAAGCTAGCTGGAATAGCGGCTGATAACGATAACCACGAGGACGAGGGCTGATAACGGCGAAACGACTTCTTTCGAGAGAATAGCCGTTAAATCGACGTGAAAAGTCGAATGGGATCGCGACGCGACGTCGCGATACGTATTGCTCCGGGGGTTTGGTCGAGGGGAGATGGAAGGGTTTAGGGGACGTTTCGGGAAGGATTTCAGGTACTTTGTAAGAGATACCGAATGCCGTAGAGGTTTATAATGTTGCGAAGGGTGGTTAATTTCAGATGGGAAGAAGATGGTCTTGGTTTGGTGAAATTTAGTAATTTAGTAATTTAGTAATTTAGTAATTTAGTAATTTAGTAAGGAGAAAGTGGAGAATCAGTAGTTAGATATTATAAATGGAGGGTGCGTGAACGAGATAAAATTTAAATCTCTTTTTGCTCGATAGCAAAATTTAAGGGAATGTTCTTATAACAGTATACGACAGGTTACGAGAAAACGTATAGCGAGATAAACGTCGATTTAAAAATAGTACAGCAAAGCGATAGAATCAATTCAAATAGTGTAATAGAATGAATTTGAAAAATAGAATACGCAGTATTTGAATTACGAGAATGAATTCAGCGTCAAATAAAATTCTGCGTCTGTTCTGTTAAACGCGTATCATCTACCGATGTAGTATCGTTCTTTTGGTGGATCTAAGTTTGAGGAGAACCGAGACGGCAGAATTAAACAGCGGATTCGCACGCGATCGAGTGGCTGCAAGTTGCACCGAGTTACGACGAGATGAAGACGATAAGTTTACGTAGTTGGAGCGGAACGTAATTTGATTTCTCCAAATTGTAGCGATCGATAACGCCTATCGACTTTCGCTACAGTTTTTGAAATTATTCTAAAATTATTGTAAAACAGCTAATTAATAGACAATTATTAGAAAACGCTAAAGAAACGATAAAAAAGAATGGCAAAGAAGAAGTTTTAAAGAATCGGAGAAGCGAAAAATTGATATCAACGAAATGATTTCTATCGTGAAGCTTTTAGCTCGAAAATGACGCGAGAGTAGTGTAGTAGGCAGCTTACTCCAAGTAAGAAATACTAATGCGTGGCATAAAGGTTTCCAGAGGTTCCGGTTGGCCACGTGACAGGATTATTCAACGATATCGCAATTGCTTCGCATTGTAAGAGAAACGTGATCACAAACGATCCTGCCACTGTTCCTCCTGCTAACGGGAACGTGATTCGGAATAAAAATGTCCATTTGCACGCACCACTCCTTAACGTCTACCGCAATCGTTCATACAGCCCCGTGAAAGTTATTTTTCACGTCCGTTGAATTTTCTTCTTCCGAATTCCTTGAAATTCTTCGATCGGAAATTTTTAAGCCTCCTAAATTTCTAAATGTTACTAGTTTTTTGTTTTCAGTGTTTTTACACGTTTAGACGTCTAGATTCCTAAACACTTGGATTCTTAAATCGCAAAAGACAGCTTTCCGCGAATATCTCGAAAACTAAAGCCGATCGCCGGTTATACGTATAGCACCAAGTTGTTCAAAATGTCCAGCTTCGTACTATGAATTATATCTCAAACGAAAGCAATTAGATTTTTCATAAAAATGTCTCACTTTTGCGTGTTTCACGTGAAATTATTCTATAATTCAGAGTTTGTACACTATACTAACCAAACCGAAACTGTGCGTGGATCGGCTGTATCATCATCCCGAATGAAACAATAGCTCGATCGATCGCGAATTATCATGCATCTCGATTGTTTGCCGGCTAATATTGACGTTTGTCTTTGTTACGTTGAACGTCGGCAGCTATTATCGGTGTCGCTCGGTAGACTTTATCGAATAATCGAAACGCGATAGTCCTGGAAGCCGCGCAATGGCGACTACTTGAGCGACCGTTGAACCAACCACTGGTAATTTCCGTCGCGTTGCACAAATTTCAGTGGAACGTCGAACGATACGATACGATACGATACGATACGATACGATACGATACGATACGATACGATACGATGCAACGCAACGCAACGCGTAAAAGTTGAAACCGATACTTTCGATACAAACGAGTATTTAGAACCGACAGATTAGTTGGATTCTCGTCGTCTAAATAGTAAAAAGTGTAAATGATCGAGCGAAATTTGGTGGTCCATCGTTGAAAGGGCCTGCTACCTTTGGCGTCGCGTGCATTTTAAATTTGCGGTAGGCTTGGAGGAGTTTTCCCCGAAGCATTGCATCCTCGCGGACGACCTTTTTTTTCGACGGCGAGGACATTCTTCGCCCACCCTCGCTAACCATCGATCTTCGGTCGCAAACGATAAAGCATCGTATCTTTATCTATAAAAAAAAAAAAAAAAAAAAAAAAAAAAAAAAAAAAAACTGAAAATAGAACATAGCTACTTATATATCCCTTAGGCTCTTAAAATTACAAAAAATGTTAATGCACCTTTTAACCAAAGTGCTGGCTTTACCCTTTACGGGCCCGATATCCATAGAATTTATCAGGAAAAGCGATAAAGCGAACATACGCAATGCGATTTTTCTAATGAACTCGTTTAGATCGTTATATCGATGGTTGTAGGACATGAACCACATCTCAGTCCGCATCAGAGACGAGGCTACACACCGATGTGTATCGTCGGGAGAGATAGCAACCAGATGTTTACGGTTCCTCACTGCGTACCCTGGATAGACCCCCTTAAGGACCTATGGTAAATTTCAGGAATTTTCTAGCCGAAATCCTTGAGAACAGCATCCACCAGAACAAGCATCTTTTATTTCGAGCGCTCTTTACATTTTTGTCTACTACGGGAAGATAGGGAAAAGTTGGTTTTCTCACGTTCGGTGTCTTTCGTTAGCAACTTTCTCTCGAGGGTGGTTAAGATCCTTCCTAGTCCACAAACCTTCTTGTTACCCAATCCGAAGGAATGTCTATTGCCCTCACTTTTCCTAACCAAAATTGTCCTTAACGAATCGGCTCATCTGGTGTCCTTAGACACAACACCCATCGCTAGCTTTCCGATCGAAGAATAGACCAGAGAATTATAAAAGCGTTTTAATTTCCCAAAGTTCTCAGATGATCGAATTATCGCTAAATACACGATAGGGTGTATCGATACGATCGGTATTTAGAAAGAAGCGATTAATCGATCGTGGAACGGTTATTAGGTAAGAACGTCACAGAGTTCGGAGTTTCTCAAGTTCGATGGACGGATTGATCGATCGAAACAACATACGGGTGGCAATCGTTACATTATCGTTCGTACAGCTACCGGTTACCGCTACCAAGTGGCCAAGTATCCAACGAGCATCTAAATCTGTTTATCTTGGAGATAAGGGAATTAGGTTCGGTAAGGTTCTAGAACAGAACATCGCCAAGCTACACAGATGGACAGGCAAGCAACTGGAAATCACTTTGACCTGCGACCAAGCTCGACAATCTCCGGCTAAACGAATCACGAAATGCCGTTTTATAATATTTTCAGAATCTAAGGAAAGGGAAAGCACCGCTTATTATATTAATCGACTATAAGTTCATAGCACGATTGTAAAAGTACTTGACTGTTAGCCGATCTAATATACAAACATAAAATGTAAAATAATAGCTGATAGAACAAATGTTGATAAAATCACAGCTAACCAACAACTAGAATCGTAACTGTGCCTTCGATACCGCGAGAAAGCACGCGTGTATACTTGTTTCACGCGAACGTTAGAGCGGCGTTGATTAAGGATTTAATAAATAACGATTTAACGAACGATTCAAAGAATCAAGAGGAATGACGGGCGATGAATACGAAAAAGCGGAAGCGTTAAAAAGGCGGAACAAGAGATATTTGTCAGGCCTTCTCCCCTGCCCTCCGCGACGATGGTTTCTCCGTTTCTATCACGGTGTTCTCAGCTTTTTCAACTTTTTCACGCTTGCCCCGCATTTTTCTCGTCTATGTTTCTCATTCCGTCTGATCGAATTCCTTTCGTTCTCTTTTCACGTGGATTCGTTTACCGAATTGTTTCGTCAAGGAAAAGTTAATTGCGATAAAGTAAGCTAGTTATTCGAGTTGGTCGAGCTTCAACGTCTTGAGATTCGACTTCGAATACGGCGGGAAACAATCAAACGCGTATCGTTTGTAGCAACGAAAGAATGAAAATATATCAAAAACGATGGAAACGAATGAAATAGACCTATAGTAGGATGATTTGAATCAACAAGAGGGTGTAATCGAGTAATAGTAAGGAGGTCTAATAAAACTCGCGCTATCGAATTACGTTATAATTACAACTGAGAAGACCGATACTGGAGATACGCACGAAAGAACACGGACATGGATGGCATTAATTGATGTTTCACGGAATGGCGAAACAAAGGCCGGTTGGCCATCGGAGAGCGCTCGACTCGACTCGACAACGTTTAGTCTTAGTCCATCGACGACGCGACGACGTAACCGCGATCCTTCGTCGAATTCCAATTAGTCGATCGATCGACTCCTCATTGATGGAAAGGAGGAGCACTCGTTTCAATCTATCCCCAGCTGGAATCATCTATTAACGGAGAGTAGCGTAGGCTGGGTAGATTTGATTTCGATAATGGATGAGCGGAGTAGGTGCGCTGCGTGCATGCAATACTCCTGATTTTGCTAATGGAGGATAATTTGGGCGGCAATTAAGAGGTTGATCGAACACACAGAGCGTAGCGAACCGAGGATGCGTAAATTATCCTGTTGTTCTTCGTTTCGTCGTTCACGGTTTCCCTTTTTCCTTTCCCTTTTCTCCCCCTTTTTTTCTTTCAACGACCACACCCAGACCTTATCATCGGACGTTTCAAGCTACAAAATCAGATCGATACATGATACAGCGATTATATCTATCCAGTTTGATTATATAGCCGAAACAGATGCTCGAGATGTACGGAGACTCGTTCAAAGTGCATGAAATTCATGAACGGAGCTCTCGCCAAAGGTTCGCCGTTTTGAACTAGCCTAGCGAGTTTTGCGAAGCAGCGGTCGAAAACGGGTGCGTTTACCCCAAACAGCGTCGCCAAGGTGGATGGGAAGATAATCACGAGACTGTCCTAGCGTTGCTTGTTTTCGTTCTCGTCGATTTCTTCCAACCGTGGATCTCACTGTGAAGAGGAAAGAGGAGAGGGAGATGAAAAAAAAAAAGAAATATAAAAAGAAAAATACTAATGAAAACAACGGGGGGAGGGGGGAAAAGCCATTTGTCTCGGAGAAAGCAAGCGAGTGCAATACAAAGTAGCCTATTTAACACTCGCTACGAAACGCGAAAGATCGCTATGCTACGACCCCCTTTCTCCTCCCCCCTCCCCTTCTTCTCCCTCGTTTCTTTTTTTCCATTGCACAATCAGGGTGCTCGTAATTTGCACGGATCGTCCCCGGGCAACGTGGGATTTGGCCCGCATTTGCCGACATACAAACATACGTTAGAACGTTGCCTGCCTGTGTTCGTACATGTGTCGTCCTACGTTTGTTGGAGTGCGTTTATTCGAGTCGATAAAAAGCGTTAAGAATCGACCGGTGAAATAATTCGACAATGTTGCAAGAACGTAGACAAAGCGTTTTACGTAGCGTTTTGGCGAAATAGAAACATTCGTTGTTGATTTGTAGAGAGTACTTTAACAAGCCAGAGGACGTTTTGCCTTTCAGGCGAATATAAAAGAAACGTCGTTAAACTCTGTGATTGTTCGCGTTTCGATATTATACTAAAATGTCTCTTGGAACGTTAACGCGCGATTATTTGAAAGTTGTAGAAAAATGAACGAATCAACGTGAACTCGAAGATTCTCGAAGAAGCTAACTGATTTTTGTAATTTCTTCGTCCGCTTGTATTACGTTTAAAAGCGTATCCGACTAGAATTTTCAATGCTACTCGTTC
Source organism: Bombus soroeensis (assembly GCA_014737365.1). Classification (NCBI taxonomy): domain Eukaryota; kingdom Metazoa; phylum Arthropoda; class Insecta; order Hymenoptera; family Apidae; genus Bombus; species Bombus soroeensis. The sequence continues at coordinate 214,078 of JACXIL010000188.1, forward strand.
GAACCTACCCTACCTATTTGAAATACTTTGGTACGTCGCTAGAACAGGATAAAATTGCTTCCTTTTATCTTTTCATACTGGATAATGATTACGGATATACGTATGCCTATAATATCCTCTTGTCCAACTGTTTTCTCCTGGCAGTACGTTTAATCCCGTAACAGATTTTTCTATCGCCTTTATGGTGCGCTCCGTTTCTTTGATCCCTCCGAATTTTTGCCCGTGAATACTTCAACGGTCTGATATTTGCATAGAAAGAACGGAGGAAAGTTTGAAATAACGTAGGAAAAATTCACCAACTGTCAGCGATAAGATTGAAAAAAAAGGAAAGCCAAAGACTCGGTTGAACGTGTCGCGTCGCGTGGCCAAATGAATTTCTCGCGGAATAGTTGTATCTTTCAGATGTCTTCTCGTTCGCTGAAAAGTTAATGAAACGTCTCTGGGAGATTTAAATGTGAAAACACAGCTATTCGAGAATATTTAACGAACACGGAAAGGATAAATTAATTCACGAAAGAGTAAGCGAATTTCTTCGAAATTAAACTTGCCGGTATCATCGTCTATTCTACATTTCTGAATTTTATTTCCTAAATACGCAACTGATATCGTATACTACATAAATATATGATAATAAAATTGGAAGTTAATATTTTATAAGCTTATTTGTCGTAAGAAAAGAGCATAAGAGAGTAATTACGAATTCCGGAATGCGCGTAAATTTAAAAAGTACAATGTCTAAAATCGATCTTTTCCGGCTTGCAATTTATAAAGTCGGTCGGTAAGACTTTTAAACTACTCGAATATCGATTGAAAATTATTTCAAAATATTTCTCGGAAAACAAGAGAAACATATGGGAGAAAAGTTCATATAGAACGAGGCATTCGCCAAGACGCTCGAGGATACGTAAAAAATACTATCGCCATATTTCAATTAATATATAATTAACGTATAACGTGAAAACTATTACGTACAAAAGAATGCAAGTGAACAGCATGCAATTAGATATGTATGTAAATGAATGGGGAACTCTGTGAGATATTTGCGTGTGCACGAATGCATCGTGTGGCGTTTCGAACTTGATTAAAATCTAATAGTGTATAGTTGTGTGCGCGCGTATGTAGAAAAGTATGTGGAAAAGAGAATTTAATAATTCTATCTTCCTTTTTCATTCTTTTTCTTTTTCGTTTCGAGTCGAGAAAATGGTAACAAGTTATACTATGTATCGTGCTGCGCTGAAATTTTCTAGTAATTCTATCATCGGTTCTACTATGTTTCGTTTCGTTTGTTACGACCGAGTCTCTCAATTCCGTCATTAACTTTTCAATTATCTTCGTACACCTAGAGCGAATTAAAATTCCAAGCATAAAGTCCTTTCGTAAGCCATAAGATTACTAGTTGGAACAATTTCTCTCCGCTACACCGCCACGAAGATAGAAAAGATCAAGAAAACCTTAGCCGAAGCAAAACTTAATACATAGCTCGAGTAAATACGTGTCTAAAATCAAAAAGGATTCGTTGAAAATGTTAAATAGTTGTTTGAAAATCGATATTTACCTAGAATATAAAAGAAATTTTCTATATTTCTATACTATAGTACCGGACTATAATTGCGCGCGAACGTCCGAAACTCCAGTTTTATCAGATAGAAACGTCGCAAAAACGTAACGAAGTAACCGCATCGGCGTTTAATTAAGATTCCGCTGGAAGAAGAAGATTTCGTAGCAGCTAGAAGTACACGCGCGTTGCTCCATAGTTTCTCTGGATGGAAATGCAAACACGTTCGTTCATCTGCTCGTGGTGTAGATAGTTTCCCGTGTCTACGATCGACGACCCCCGCAGTCGAGCGTACGTCGAGGCTGCGAAACGTTCCATCGGATCAGCCCCGCGGAATCGAAATCGTCGAAAACGTCGCGAGAGCGGATGATCGAAAATGCCAAGTGTTGTCGAAGCGTATACGAACGCTTTTATGCATATCGTGGCAGATAAAATACGATACAATTAAAATAAAGGAAAAGAGATGCTCGCTCGACTTATTAATAACAAAAATTTCAATTTTCAAAATAAAAATGTTGGTTTAATCGTGTTATCGTGTTACTACGAGTATATTACTCGAATAAATATGTATTTCGCGAAATGAATTTAGCAGAGATACTGTTGCGCGCAAGTGTTTCGGGTGGAAACATGCATAATGCATGGACAACATTTCCAAACGATGCTTCATCGATGTATTCGGTAAAATATTATTAATTCTACGTGATCCCATGCAAATGCGGAATGACGCGATGCGTATCTCTCGCTGCCCTCTCGATTCATCGACCCGTGTCGAAAAAAAGCGAGATAAAAAAGAGACGAGGAAGATTAAAAAAAAAAAAGAGAAAAAAAAGGAAAAAACTGGGAAAATCGGCTCCAAAAGATTCGTTTACATTCAAATGGGTCGTGACGAATGAACAATTGATTCGAAACTACTAGCCTATAAAGGCAGCTTTCGATGGTCCAGCGTGGAGATTCGAACTGTAATCGCACGATGAACGATTTGTTTAATCTTTCAACGGCAAAACAATTTCATCGGAACGCGCTTAAAATATACAAAATATATCCCATACTATGTAAAGTTTCCGCGTTTTATAGAACAAACGTTTAGACGAATTGAAAGTTACGTTATTGATAGATTGTGAACGTTTATGCTTTTATGAGAATAGCCTAACCCCAATCTGGTGACGTCGATCGACTGCTAATCGAATATATCTCTCTATTGCTAAAAAAAAAGAAAACCTTAAACGAAACAGTTGTATTCAACGTGTTCCACTTATTCGCGCTTGTTCGACCCGGAACTAGCCAAATTTTTCCATGCTTGACCCGCGTACACTCAAATTTTCAAATTCGATTTTCTCGAAAACGAAACCTTAAACGAAAAGGTTACTACATATATATATATCACTCTGTATATCGGATTTATCGGTAGATCTAGCTGGCTGGATCTTGTAAACCCGATTTTCTCAGAAACAAAGTTTCCAACGCAATTTCCTTATTCTCACTTTAGGTCATAGAATTTCACTCGCCTCGCTTACACATGTATAATTAATTTGTCGTGTGTCAACACGAAGAACGAGAAAGCCACGCTCTATTCTACGAGTTAATCCTTGGCGTCATTCCGTTCGCGAGAATGAAATTCCAACGAGAGAGCGAAGAAAAAGCAGGAGAAGGAGGAGAAGGAGAAGGAGAAGAAGGGCAAGGGAGAAACGTTGGCGAGAGGCTCGAACGATACGATGATAAAGCCGGCGGAAAATCCTTTGTCATATACGTACGTATGTTTGAGAAATGCTGCGCCCGTAATTCTCCAGTTCTCGAATTGTCGCGTTTCCTCGACAAATTTTCTCGCGCGCTCGGTCTGTGCCTTTCTCTCAATTAAGAAATTCTCGAGAAAGAACGACTTTTCCAGCTAGAAAATCCCGAGCAACGAGAATTCCGAGAAAAGAATGGTTTCGGCGGACAAAAGTTCGAGATGTAATAATAAGAGAGAAAGACAAATCCCTCTCTATCCCTTTACCGTCTCGCCAACGAACACCATGGACGACGCGTCGTTTCGCACACGGGATACATCGCTCTCGCATTTATTTTGGTGCTCTTCTCTTGGCGATGATGATCAACGTTGACAATCGGGGATTCGGTGAATCCCTTAGCGACGTGATTTTCAGAAGATTTAGAGTGGCTCGCGGAAATATTTTTCCACGCTTGCCCAAGAAAACGTTCGATGTGCGCGCGTGTGTTATACACGTAAAACATTGAAATAAAGTCAACTAGTAGGCTAGTTTATTCCTAAACTAGCTTAATCTCATCGTGATCAAACATTTATTTTTCCTTCTACATACTCGTGCTAGCAAGCAGATAAACCTGAAATTTTCTTTATTTGAATTCGAAACTTTCTTTAAATTCTCCCTTATTCACCCACGAATATTATATATCCCGCTGCTTTAATTCTACCAACGAACGAAACTCTATACTCTATACTCTATACTGTATGTATAAACTCGCTTAATCTTATCGTAGCAAAACGTTCACCTTTTCTCTTAAATACTCCCGCCGCTAATTAAATAAAGATTCGCGCGACAACCATAATTTAAAACTATCCCCGTTTAATCACGAATATTACCGTTGTTCTCTTAATTTTGCTATAGTTTCTGGATCCGATATAAACGACGGATTACGGTTATACGAACAATTTTACTCAAACACCTGGTACTTGGTCCAAGGACCATGAGTTTCGGGACAAAGTCGGTGTATCATTTTTATAAAGCGATATTTCCACATGCTCGCCAACGAAATCACCTCTTTCACGGACCAACGTATATCCTCGGCTGTAACACGTAACGCTACTCCATTTTATCGATGTCTGTTTCGCGGCCGTCCAATTCTCTGAACACGATCCGTATCTAGCGGTATCGGCGAACCACTCTTCTAGAATTGTAACGTCAGCATCGGACGAGATGGGGAAATTTGTGTCCGGGCATCTACATGATTCGAAAGGTTTCCGACGATTGCCCGCCACGATCGGTCCTTTCTTCCTCAGGAATATTTTTACTCGTCGCGTATGTACGTTTTTATAGTTTGACAAAACGAGCCTTTCGAAACGTTCAACCGTATCGTTGGAAAATGCGGTTGCGACGGTAGATGGAGCAAAGTTTGAAGAAAATTGTATCGTTACGGAGGATGTAATAATTGAGAATTATTTGGCAATCGCTTGGAATCGTACGGACCTCGCCGATTTTTCCATATGTTGTCGAGGGTATAAAATAACAATTAAGTAGCCATTAGGGTATTAGAAATCACGTTGTTTCGATTTAACCAGTGCTAATTCGACGTTTGGCAAATGCTCGATTCGCAAGAAATTCGATGGACGACGTCGTTCCATCCACGAGTATCTTAATTCCAAGCAACTCCATTATGGCGAATGACAGCATCCTGATATACATTCGCCATATTGCTACGTAGTCTGCTGCTATACAAACGGAATTACCTATATATAACGACTTGCATCTTATAGATATTAAGATACCATCTGGATACAAGCAAACGGCTCTATCTGTAAATATTTTAAGCCGCGTTAAATATCGTTCCGTCGCAAATTACCTTCCGATTCTCTGCCCCCTTTAGAAGCACCCACCATCCACACCTGTTCCGTAAAAGCATCGATGCCTCGACCCACATTGCACAGCTCGTAACTCACCGTGCAAACCTTTGACGTATATATAAAACGAGACTTGTCACTTTTAACGCGACAACGCTGCACGATTTTCTTCCGCCTTATCGCTTATCAACTTTTTCCAATTTTTCCCGTTACAACCAAAAAATGTAAAAAAGGGGCACACGAGCAAACCTCGTTTGTCCTTGCAACGTCACCATTGCCCCTTCTCGGTTCCTCCATTTATCCTATTATTTATCCTTTGCAGAGAAACCAAAGAAAAAGAAAACAGGGAAATAAGAAAAACATGGAATCGAACATTTCTTACCTCTTGTTATATATAATGCTGGGAGGTTCTTTGCGCCCTTCTCGCCTTTCGACTCCTTTCGACTCCTTTCGATTCTTTTCGAACCACGCGGAGGAACAGGTAGAACGGAAAGCAGGGAAACGAAGCGTGCTCGAGAGTCGGCGAAAAGAAGGAATCCACCGGTCGAGAACGAGGCACGTACGCGTCGTCGCGATGCTCTGCCCATATAAAGGCGTCGACAACGAGGATGTCGACACTCTGTGGTACGTAGGCGGACGTCGCTTGGCGCGTCGCGCGTCGCGTCGATGCTGCGTGAAGCGAAGCAAAGCGCCTTTGAACGGGAGAGACAAGGTGAGCGAGACGCGTGGAGAACGGGATTCGCGAACCGAAAAATCGCAACGTTGAGAGTTGAGGAGGAACGCGAACGTCGAGCACGTCTTTCTCTTCTGCCAGACCTCTCGGTAAGATCTTTGCCGGAAAACGCGCTCTCCTTCGAAACACCTTCGAAACGTTTCCAATGCGATGCGAGAAGATGCTCGACGAGTGGCTATACCATGGCTTTTCTTTTATCCTTCCGTACAAAGAGAAGAAGTAGAATTTTAATATTCGAATTACCAATCTTTAGACGTATATTCGCTTATTCCCACTTGGTTGGAATACTTTAGAAATAAGTCGATCTAAAGCTGAATAAACCACTTGGTAGAGCAGTAAACCCCCATGTACGACAATTACGAAATGAAAATTATGAATCGTCCGAACATGTAATAATTCCGACTCGGCTATCGATTATTGCAAACTTGTGGCAAAAATAATCCAATCTAAATCAATTCGCAAGGCAATAACGAAAATAATTTTTACTCGACCGTCGACACCAAAACGACACCAAAACGACACCAAAACGACAAGAAGAAAATTCTGAAAACAATACGGCCAGAGCCATCCTATCCTGACGAATCTCCGACAGATATTACCTTCGTGGCAGGTAAAATCAAATTTTGAAGGGAAAATGCTCACCGGATACCAAAGATCTTATTTAGGTAAGATAAATCGTAGAGACGACGATGACGATGGCATCGTGTTACGAGGATCGATTATATACGCGAACTCTTCTCAAAGCGAATCGACATTTTCGTTGGCGATGATCGTGGTCGGTTTACAAACGACCAGAGGCGATCGTGTATCGAGTAAATATTATATATATATATATATATCGTAACGCGGAACCAAAACGATTTCGAGAGTCTTTGAGCGGAGCATATCGATCCAAAAAGGTCGACTGGCTTGGTCGTAGATGCGAACTGTGAAACGAATAGATTCGAAAGGCCAGTTGGACCACGAAAGCGGAAAATAGAGAAATAGAGAGAGAGAGAAAGACGGAAAAATGAATGGAGAAACAGGTAAGAGCAACGACGAGAAGAAGAATTTTATTTTCGATAAAGTGATTTGCAAGTTCAACCGCTTATTGGTATCTATACGTGTTTCATAAAGGAGCGTCTAACAAATAACAGATACACGTTCACGCGAGTGATTACACTTTGCAAACTACGTTGCAATCTCGCACTAGTCGCCACGAGCCTTAAACGCGATTATTCTTCACCTATATAATTCAAAGAGAAAGACACGCGCTATCTTTCGCACCGCATGTACGTCCTAGCAGAATATAAATCCAAGGATTTATTACTCTCGTAAAATGGGAGAAAAATGTGAATCCACTGATTCCACAAACGTGGAACTGATGTATCAAGATAACCAAGAAGTCGGATCGTTCTACCATGAACGTTCCGTAACGTCGATCCTTGTCCGAGTCTGTATCGAAACGTTGAAAGAAATACTGCCCGACGAAAACGTATTCTCTGAAAATCTGTTTAGACTGCAGCTACGAAATTTTCGAACAACCTGTTATGCGCGGTACTGCGCCAAGCAAATGGACGAAAATTCTCATTTTTTCTAAACAAATTTTCTAAAGAGATTCCATCTCGTTTATTCGACTTGCACTCTGAATCGGCGGTGGACTCGTTGCGCGAGAACCGAGAACCATTCGAATCTCGCTTCATCGAAATCGAAATTTAATTAACTCGATTTAACATTCGCTAGAAATTACTTATTTCGTGAGTTGGAGCGTACACGCAGATGATAGCACCGCGACTATTACGCCGAACAATCGTACGGCCCGTATTACGATATAACAGAGTACCATAGAACGTATCGCGTCGTTTTCTTCTTTTCCATATAACGTTTTGTTCGATCCTAACGTGCTAACAACGGTATAGTTTTGCAGTTCCAGATATACCGAATAGTCGAACGTTAACGTTTGCCGCGGCTTCCTTCGTTAGGCATACGTTGATTACGTAATTACGCGTGTAATTCGTCGGAAATTCGAGTCAACGTCGAGTAACAACACTGGATTTGCCTGATTATCAGTCGCATAACGTAAAAATTAACCCGGCTACGTAACGATACACGAGTCTACCTGCCTTCGAACTAGAAAATCTGTCGCGTTTTCCTTTGCATTTACGAACAAGTTCCTGTCTCTTTTCGTCGAACATCGGGTTTCGACTACAACCATATATAGAACGAACCAGCAAATATCGCAACTATCGTCTAAACTTGCAGTCTGAATTAATCATCGAATCAATAACCAAAGAGACGAAAGTTTGTACGTATCTCGGTCTTAAATATTCGATCGAGTCTGAACTAAAATAATACGCTAGAAGTGGAGATCGAGTCGCAGTGATCGCGTGTTTGCTCGGAATTCTTCTACAACTGTACGGTACGATGAAAACTAAATTAAACCAGGGAAACTTTAGCGAGATTGACGCGACGCGCGTACAATCACACGATTCTCTTATTCCTTGATATTTCCTGCAATCGTTACGATTCTTAATAATTGGTGGAATTTCTTCGCGGAGGAACGATTCCCCTGTTGATTGTACCGATCGATCGTAGAAAACTTTCGGTAGTGTGGAATTCGACGCGGATAGATGGATAGGCTGGTAGGGGGAATGATGGACGATGGATGATCGTGTGACCGGAAATGACTTGCAGTTTTGTTGGCTGTTGCACTTGCACGCCGAAGAACATGATCGATTTCGTCGAGTTCCGCCAGATGCCTGTAAATGTAAGCCAGGTGATTGTACAAGTCAATGGCGGCGACTGGTCGAAAGTGTCCCGAGTACCGTTTCGTAATACAAACAGGTATAGACAATTACTCGAATTTACGTCGAATAAAAAAAAATGTTCAATTCGACAAAGGATAGAGGCAGAAACGCGACGATCGAATCGCTTACACGGTGACTGTAATTCGCTGGTACTTCACGGCGAAAGTTTCGTTCGGAACGAGAATCCGACGCGAATTTATTTCGAGACACAATGGGACGTAGGGGATTCATTTTTAGTTCACTCTGATTTTACTTTAATCTTCAGCGTTAGTTCAACGAACGTAGAATTTGTCGGATCGAAGATGTCAGAAGTCTGACAGAAAAAAGTTCTTTCTTTCTTTTTCCCAACGTTATAAATACAGAAATGGCCTGTGAAGGGGAACAATTAGTAATTACTCCGTCTCACTGATGTCCATCGTCTTGGGATGAATAGATTCTTCGTAAATAATATAACGGATTTCTGTTACGAGTATGTACAAATAAAGTTATAGCTACGATGCCGACGTGTACGCATCCATCCTCTATCGCGAATCGATCTTTTTCAACGTTCTATTCTATGTCGAAAAATGGCGAAAGAGCGACGTAATACGTGCTAATACGTCGCCTTCAATTTTTCCGATTGACTGAAAGCTATCGATGCAGTACTACGTAGCTTAGGATTAAAGGATTAAAGTTCATCGCCTTGAGAACAAAAAGGAGAAGGAACGTGAAACACGAGCTGGATGAAAGACAAATTGTCTGCTTAACTCGAGTCTGCTAATTTCCACGCGGTCGCCACGCAACCGTCCGTTAATTAATCCGCGTGCGCGTCGGCTTAAAATGGTTGGAACACCTTGAGACGGGATTGTGGTTGGTATGGTGGGGTGACGATGGTGAAACAGATTTGGGGACGAAGAAAGATCGTCGCCGAAGATTGGTCGAAGCCGAGTGGATCGAGCTTTAAGCTCGTTCTCGCTAGGAGAAGGCGTTTTCGGGATTCGTGGTGCGGGGATGGAAATCCCTTGGTATGCCAACGGAACATGCTGAATATTGGTTAGCTACGTGCCTGACCTACCGCAACCCGCCGGATATGTCACCTCTACAAGCATCGTATCAGGAAAATCGAAGTAAGCTGGACGAATCGTTGATAAACGACCAACGTTTCGACAAATTACTTGAAATAACAATCGCAACTTTTTTTCATTCGAGACAAAATACTTTCAAGGGATATGAAAGTTAAAGGCACGGGGCACAGAGTCTCAAAGTAGTCGGGAAAACAACATTTCGATCTCTCTTTACAAATGCGACAAGCTTGGCAAATTCGATTGGGAATGTCGTAGGAAAAACGAGAGATCCGGCCGCAGTTTGAGATTATTTCGCATCGTAACGCGCGTAATACGCCAAGTCTGTTTCGTAAAGCCAGCTACGTGTAATTCTTATCGTATATTTTCTACGCGCAATTCGTAGGTCCTTTTCACAAAGGTTTCCCTATACGATCGTCAAGTCCCGGGAAGTTTCATAAATTCGACGATGTCTTTGATTCTGACTGATCGAAGCGCGACGACTCTCGTTAAATGTTCGAAGAGTACAGTGTTGGAAGAATTATCGCTATATTTGCCTATCACAGTGTTACCAAATTGATCGCTTTATAATCCATTACGATGAAACGCTTAAGACTCAAACTTACCTAGAATTTCAAATTGCAAGATTCTGAATTGCGAATTTGGTTACACGCCGTTCTCTCTTATTCTAACGTTTCGCAGAATCGCCGAATTTGGACGTGATCTCGGACTTTGACGGCGACGGCGTCTCTAGTGGAAGGAACGCTATTCTTCGAAACGTTAGTCCACGTTGCGTCCGGTCGCGTTAAATCTCTAAGCTTTGCCTTCGGGTTATCCGATAGAAACACCGATCTTTATTATCGTTCAATCACAAACTGGATGTACTTTCGCGGAAAGATTGGCCATCGAATAAAAAGGACAGCTAAAAGCTAAGGGTAATCTCGCGATAAAACTGCTTGGTCGCGAATGATTCGATCGATTAAGCCTTTCAGCATTGTGCTAAGATATCGAAGAGGAAGAAGAAGAAGAAGAAGAAGAAGAATAAAGAAAGAAAGAAAGAAAGGAAACCAGTTTCTCACGATTTACTACTACCACAGAAAAGACGCCTTCCTTTCTCTTCTTTCTTTTCTTTTCTCTTTTCTCGTCTACATACGCGTAGGCATAATGAACAATTGGTAGCATAAACGTGCTTTTCACCCTGGTTTTATCGTCACAAGGCGTGAAAATCCTACTGGTAAGAAGGATTGCATGCGAGTAACGTAATTCCAAATTACTAGTTTCCACCTACCAGCAAGAAAACTTCATCGACTTAAAAATGTTGTAATAACTAGGTATACATATGCACACCAAAAGCTTCCTTCCTTTCATTTCAAATCAAACTCGATGCATTTGTTCGGAACGGGGTTTCGTTTCATTCGCGTCACGACCGCGTTCCTCTCATTAGCTTCGATTTCTGTCTGTTTCACCGTTCCATGTTTCTCGCAGTTAGGAAATTTTCTTCCGGCCATCCTTCTCCCTCTTTCGACCTATCCGCCCATGTCCCGATACTCGTTTTTCGCCCTTTGGAAATATCACGCGTAGGTAGCCAGTTCCATTTGTATTCCTCGAGTTAAGCGGCGAGCTTGAAAGCACGAACCGGATGGTGCTGTAGCACAGTTGTACCGTGGGCGTTCGTCGATTCGTCGAGCGCCTACGGAGCCGAGTTTCTCGAAATCTCTCACCCTTTGCATACACATGGAGCTTTCTTTAATCGATCGCCCGTATTCGCTCTGATACGTTTTTAAGGATTGCCAGGGCGGCGGCGTTCGGCGGAATGATATTCCGCTTTCGAGGATTTATGCGGATTACGCGGATCGCAGCATCTTCTCGCGCAGCTGAATCCACGCTACTAGCGAAATTTCAGCGATTACGAGTAAAACGAGTCGTTCAGCAGAAGTAAACGCTTTCACGTAAAATCGACATTCTCTTATCATTCTCTTATATAAACCAAGTCGAATTCTATTCGGTGTGAAATTGTAAAATTATAAAAAAGAAACGTATAATCTATTGGTGGAAACTCGTCGAGTCGCGAAAAGCTGGGAAGCATGCTATATCCGTGGCTCGAAGAGGAAACCTCTTTTTGCCTGTGCATTACCTCTGTAAGTTCGTCGAGGAATATTAAGCGAATGGAACAAACGGTAGAAGATACTTTGCCCATGAAAGGCAAGAAACAAGCGAAAGGTAAAGGAAGAATTAAAAAGAACCCAGCAAATGCCGGTTTCTCGAGGAGAAAAGCGAAACAAGAGGAAGCTGTTAACCGGATACGCGAGAAAGCAAGGACACCGGGTTGGAAAGCAGCGAAGGAAGAAGCAAGGTAGACGTTGGAAGGAAAGGAGGGGGAAACATGGCGGAAAGTCGCCAATTAAGATTCGGAAAAGCGAAAGGGGTAATTCTGGAAACTGGGACAGACAGTAGCTGTTTTCTCAACGAACGTTGAGCGAAAAATGGCAAAGGGAAACGGTTGAACGTCTCGGCGATGGTTATTTTTCTCTTTTTCGATCGTTTTACGTTTTTCTCTCTTTTCTCTTTTTTTTTCTTTTCCTTTTTCTATTTCGACCGTCCGTAATACGCTTTTTTCTTAAGTGCGACGAGACGCGAGCGCAATATGCACTTGCCTCTTTAATGGAACTAAGCACCTTTCGCGATATTAGTCGGTCTTCGCGCAGCTCGTTAAACGATTTTACTCCCTCCTTCTTTTTCCTTTTTTTTTTTCTTTCTTTTCTCTTTTCCTCTTTTTTCTTCGTTTCTCTTCTTTTCTCTTCTTTTCTCTTCTTTTCTCTTCTTTTCTCTTCTTTTCTCTTCTTTTCTCTTCTTTTTTGCTTGTCGCTTGTCTGTGAGCGCGAGCAAGTTTAACGCGTCGGAATTACGTACTCTTTTCGAGGGAGAAGGGCGATTGGTTTTATTCGAGACCGGCAATGAGAACCAAAAATGAATTTTTCACACTTTTAGTTTGGAAAATTTCAAAGCTGTTTGAGAGGAATTTTAAAGTGAAAGAAAGAAAGAAAGAAAGAAAGAAAGAGTTGGTTGTGCAACAATTGGAAAATGTTGAAACGAAGATGATAATCGTAACAAATTTGAGACTCAAGGGCCGAAGAATCGGTTTATGAAAAAGAAGAGTCTGTTGGATGTGTAGTCTTGCGGCTGTACTATATTGAAAAATACTAAGTAAATGTTAGATCAATTTTATGCCACTTGTGAACGATCCTTACGTATAATCTCTGTAAATTCTTAATCGTCGCGTGCCAGATGGCAAAGAGAGACAAATAAGCGTTTGTGAAATAATTTAAAACGGTTGCAACCGTTTCTCTCGCTTTCTCGTAATTTCCAAAAAGTTGAACGTGAAATACAACGAAACACGTGCATAGAAAAACGTAACGATGAACGATAGGATACAAGGTAAATAGAAATAAGTAAAATACAGGAGAGGACGATATTTACACAGAATGGAAATTCAGGCCGAAATATTTTCCTTTCTAATGTGTAATGATATTAAAAAAAAAATAAATAAATAAATAAACAAAGGAATGACTGATTATCAAGTAAATAAATTGGAAATAAAAAAGGAGAGAGAAAGTCTGCAGAAAGGAAAGATAAAAGCTGGAGGAAAATCGGGTTGCCATTAAAACGTTCGTTTAAAGATTTAAACGCGCGTTCCATATTGTTATTATCGATTACGCGAAGGATATAGCGAGATCGTGGCTTGTATCTTAAAAATTCACCGACGCTGAAACCTCGCCGGCCGATATTCATCGGGAACAAAGTCGAAGCACAAAGTTTTCCTCGCGAATCTACCCAGTGCACGTGACTCGATACTGTGTTGTGGCTCGCGTCAAACACGATTGATAAGAGTATCTTATCACCCTTATCCGCCTCAAGAGATAGAAAATGAAATATTTCGTTCTTAACCTTCGTTCAAATCACTCTTGCGTCGGAGTATAATTTTAATGAACTCGTATTACGACGGAAGCGAACGATCGTTGGACGGAAAGGAAACAGCTTGACGAAGAATTTTAGTAGATTTTTGATCGGAGCAGATGTATTATCGTCGAAAGATTCGTAAGATCGTCTACCGGCAATTTTAATTGCATAAAAATCGCGGTCATCGATGTTGCCGCATTTTGAAATTTATTATCAAGAAACAGCGACACGCGATTAACGTAATTATTCTTCGATTAACAGGACAAATAACACGACTATCGACATTTTCCGCCGATTATACACGATTTGAATATATCCTCTCGTAGGAGCAACGTTCTCATAAAAATCATTCATCGATGATCTCTCCGATCCGATTGATCGAGCAACTCGATTCTCAACCTAAAAGCCCACTCCGGTAGATGATTCGTTTCACCGAAAACGAAAGAAAGTAAAAACTGATCCGCATAGGATCTTCTAAAGCACCGCATCAGCGGTGAAACCGTTTTGAACTAACTGGAAAGAAAATAATTTTCCTGTCGACGACAAAGAGACTTCCGGGAAAGTGGAAAGACGTTTTGAAGTAGAGGTATCGGCTGGTGGAAGCCAGCCCGAGCCAACGAAGAAACTGGTAAACTTTTGCCGTACTTATCTCGGCGAAATAGCCTTTACGGAAGAGGTCGATTTTTTTCTCGCCTTCGCGAGAACGACCCGGTTCGCGGTTTCGCCTTTATCTTCTTCGCTGCTTTAGTCTGCTTCGTCCGACGCGTTACGTACACACGCGGCGACGTCACGCGATCCGTGGATTTCCGGTTCTTAAGGAGGTGAACTGCTGGAAAGTCGATCTCGAGCCGATCTCGAGCCGATCTCGAGTCGAGCAGAGAGTAATCGTCGAACGATGCCGGCAACTGATTTTCTTTTCCCGTTCGTGCGCTGTTTTTCCAGAAAACAACGAGTCTCCTTTTTCTTCCATCTCTCACTCTGTTTTCTTTCGCGATGTTAGCACAGAGATTGTATCGTAAGTGGATTTAGCGCAGGGTGGTGAAAGAAGCTGGCAACTCGAGCGTCGATTATTTTAGCTCGGGGATTGCGCGAAAGACAGTTGCGTATATAATTAACGCTGTTGGGATAGAAATAATCAAGGAATTTGTTAGCAAGGTTAGTAACGCTGAGCCGATATCATTGGGACGTCGATGATCGCAACACAGCCTCGATCGCGTTCGATTTCGTTAAATTAATTTCTAGATATTTGTGTTCGTTTTGTATTGCGAACGAATTTATGAGACGGAGTCTATCGATTGTTTTTGACGTAACGCTAACGTAAAGGTAAAGCCCAACGTTATTCTAGTCTCTCGTGGCATATTTGATTAATTAAACGTATTGATTCGTGGCTTTGACGTCTCTCTCTCTCTCTCTCTCTCTCTCTCTCTCTCTCTCTCTCTCCCCCTCTTATTTTCGATTTTTTAACTAAAAGTTATAGAAAATAGTGGATAAGGAAAATATCGATGAAAAGCATCCGTATAAATAAAAGTAGAGGAACGAAGCTAATTTTATTAGAGATTAAAAACTTTTCTGCGACTCGACGGTAAAGATCAATTATAAAGACAACGAAGGAAGAAGGAGGAGGAGCTGGTCGAGTGGTCGATCCTTGTTCCGTTCGATTCAGTCTGCTCGACTATTGCATGCCTACTGTCTTCCTTTTTGCCGCTGGTGACTGGCGAAGCATCTACTTCGCTTCCGGAACGGAGCGCAGGCTGATTTGAATCTCGAGCGGAACAAGTCTTAAACGATACAAGAAGCGACGAAGAACGGGCAATGTGACTTAAATCACGAGCGGAAATTTTATGGGATACGAGGGAAAGAAAATGTACAGAGGGCTCGCGATCGGAATACATAATCGCCCCGTTCGAAACGTTTCCGTGGCAAAAATATCGCTCCTCTACTCGCCAGTCTTGTCGAACGTTCGAAGAATTTCATTCGCTTTTCTTTTCGGCTTTTCTTTCGAGAGTCCATCTTCGAAACAAGACAAGGATTTCTTCCATCGATTCTCATTTAGCTCCCCGTATTGGTCAGGGTTTTCTTTTTCATCCTTTTCATCAAACTATTTCATCGTTTATATATAAGAAGAGAAAGTATTAGTTACTCTTCGTAAAGTGGCAAGCGATAATAACGGTGAATTTTTTGACGATATATAGCAAGATTTGCATTTAGCCCTGCCCGTTTCTGAACGAAGAAAGTCCCTTTTATTTAAATAGGATACACCTGATGATGATGATGATGATGATGATGATGATGATGATGATGATCGAAACGGCGGAGAAACTTGAAAAGCATATTATCTCTTTAGGAAGCCGGATCATATTGTTAAGAGAGCTTCGTTTAGGAGGAAAAAATTTGGTTGGTTCGAGATAAAAGAAGGAACTCTTTGGGATATGAAAATAATCGATTTATATTTAGCCTCTGTTTCTTTCTAGTCTTTTTTTCCTTTTTTCTTTTTTTCTTTTCAAGATCAGTGCTTTTTTTTTATATAAAGATGGGAAAGATGGATAGCCCTTAATTAATAAGGCGAAGCGACATTACCGTAAAAATCGAAAAGGACGTTAGTCCAAGGTAAAGTGAATCGCGTGACAAATTGCGAATGAATTATTCATGGAACCGTGAAATATCCGGCTGATATCCTACGTGTAATTCCTGCCAGTTCATAGACTTTTAAGAATTTCATTGAATCGATCGTGATCCCTGTGGACAAAGTAAAAATTTCGCCTGGCGAGAACAGAGCGAACGGCGCAACGATTCGATCTCCTAAATGTGCTATACGTATAATGTAAAAACGAGAGAGAAAATTAGGCAACTCTGGCGACGATATAATTATTACGGATCTTTATCCTTTATAACCTTTTTATAACGAAGTAAGTAATACGAGTCGAAATGTTACGGAGAACGAGTAATTTCCCAGTTGGTAAAAGATATCGTGGAATTTTCATCGTAGCAAGCTATCGATAATAATCGATACGACAACGATGTCTTTCCATGCCTGTACGAGAGAGACCGCGTGGCACGACACGATCCCGCAGCTTTTTAAGTCGTATCATAAAGAATTTTACCTTTCTTCTGTTTCTATTGGTTTTCTACGAAGCTTTCGAAGCTGTTCTCGAACAAGGAAGATCGTTCTCGTCCGATACAGACTGTCGTAATTCCTATCGAGTCGTTTTTAGGGAATTTTGTTCAGCAAACTGAAGAGAATGTACAGTTTGATTCCCCTTTGTGAAATCTAGCCTTAGCTGTCCGGCTCTTCTTCCTTTTAGGTAGAGGCGATATTTGTTTCGGTCGACGGTATCGTCAAAATTGTAGGAACGTACGTGCAACATTTTTTTTCCTTGTTTTTTACCTGTCTTCGTAGATATCGAAAGGACTACGGAAACGCTCGATGCGCATCTAGCTTTTCTAAGAAACGCGCGCGAATATCTGTAACAGTTGTTCAATTCGACTCGCGCGAATCACTAGGCTAAAATATTTGATTCTGGGAAACAACGGAGAGGAAGTAAGAGAGTACAGAGAATATCTGGCACATCTGTCTTCCTCTCATTTTCTCTGTCTCTGCCTCTGTCTCTGTCTCTCCTCCACTTGTAGCTTCCATGCTGTTTTCATGCCTGGAACGGAAATAGGAAAACGAAGAAAGGACGTTCGGTGTTTGGAACGTGTCCTAAGGAATCGGATAGAGAACGAAAGGAAAAATGCATCTTCGATATTGCCAAGCTAGACTCGGATGAAAAGCCGGTCTCTCTCACACTCTCTCGTCTCTGTAACGGTGACGAAACGAGACAAAATTCTATATTCGTTGGGAGAAAAATGAGCGACGCGGAGCGACGAGTTTCGATTAAAACGCGGTTTCTTGCTAACGCCGATAGAGCGAAAGCAGACGCGGAATTATACCGTGGTATACCGTGGACTGTGCGAACAATAAAAAGAGGAGAAACTTTGCCCTTTACATCGCCGCAAAAAGACAGGTTGCCATTGAAGAGACGCAACTTTCAAACTCGAAATTACCGCCTTTCTGCTCCAACCGACAATGACAGTTCCGCCTCTATATTCGGATCTTATTACGAGAAAACGAACTCCTTTTTCGGGGTAAAGTTTCGTAGATTCGACCGAAAAATTAGTCGTACCGGTTTTCTTTCGACAGACGATTCTATCGATACGAGACCACTTTTACCGAATATACTATAATTCTTCGCTAATATTTCGATTCTCTGCAATTCGTTATACGCGGGATAATGGTTGGTCGATTCTTTAATTAATTCGAACAACGCGTTATTAAGTATCGTGATTGGAATTTAGACGGAGTAAGAAATATGCATAAAATGATCAACTAACGGGAGTAATTACGGGAATAATTACGGGATGATTAACCGGTGCGATTTAACCTTAACTAGCGTTCTCTCTCGACGAATGGTCGCGTTACCGATCGCACGATAGAAATTTTCGGTCACGATCAAGCATCGAGTAATTCTCTAAATATCTGTGTTCGGTTCAATCTTTGTACACGATCGTAAGATAATCATGTACGCGGTATATAATTACGATTAAAGAGAAACGAGAAACGAGAAACGAGATACTGTCTTGAAAACTAGATGCGTTCAAGTTGACGAGGAATATTAATAAAACAAAATGAAATAAAATAACAGGCTACGATGAGAAAAAGAAGACGGTTGTAAGAGGTATTTTCGAGAAGATTCGTTAGAATGGAATATTTTCCGTTTTATTTAATTCCTCCTATTTCCTATTACGGAGCTGGCATTGAAACGATCTTCCTTTAATATCGGGGTATTTTTGGCAGGGTGCAATTGACGTTGTAGTAGACGAGACCCATTCGCCACAGATGGTTCGTAAACGAATCGTCGAGAGTGCGGAACGCGCGTGCAAGCTTATCTTTTAACACGACTGCCCAGGTAAATCAATAGAGCCGCTAGAGCTTGAAACAAAAACAAGAAAGAAGAAAAACGTGGACACACACACATGCGCACACGTACTAAACACTATATCTGAGCCTTCTACTTCGCTGATTCGTACGTAGCTGGGTTACGTATAAGGCTGGCTTTCGTGCCATTGAGATGTTTTGAATTATGGCAACCCTCGATTTCTTACACGATTCGTTTCACCTCTTCCTCGAAATCCTTGAGAAATCACGGCGAAACGATCTGTTACGAGAAATGTTTCCTTCCATTTCCTAGATCTTGTTAAACGAACATCTTTCGTTTGTTTACATTTACGACAGTAACCATTGGAATTTATCGATATCAGTATGACTAACAGTTATTAATTTGGAATTATTAAATATCGTTATGGTACGATAATTTTCCAACTATCGCTCTGTATTCTATTACGTTTTTTTTTTCTTTTTCGTTTTTTTTTTTTTCTTTTTAGTGAAACGATTTGCGAATCAAGAACGTGGCAAACTAGCAAGACGGTGAAAGAAACGCTTGTGTAAAAATCCATTTCCGTACGACATTTCCACGATTGTCAAAACTTTCTAATCAAGTTTTAAAATGTATTTATTTATACAGCTATTTCTCGCTGCCAGGCCGGTAGAGCGAATAAGCATATTCTTCTTCGTAGAATAAATTTGTTAACAGAGTGGTAGCTCGAATCGATACGATCAAAGTTGTAAATGCGTGTTACGTAGACGTGTTTCATTTGACGTTCAAGATGGAGTTTCGTTGGAATATATTTATGTGTTTTGCCTAACGTTACGAACTGGAGGAAAAGGCGCCCGCTACCTTTTCATATCCTTTTGTATATAAAGAGTATCGAGAACGGTGGCAACGGTAACTGTTGGAAGAACGCGATTAATCCATATGAAAAGAGACTGGAAATAATAAGCAATGGAAAATAATATGTTAATGTGTTGAAGAATGTCTCTTCGTTCTACGAGATTATTCTCATATAATTGATAATTTTCTATGGAAAAGAATCGATTAAATTGTTCGGCAATGAAACTTAATAAGAATCGATAGGCACGATATAAAAGATTATACGTCGAGCTTAGAGAACGTTTATTTATATCCTTTAATAATTAAAAAAAAATCTACGTACGTAGGATTAAAAAGGCGAAACAACTGCTGGATAAAAAGTTGTCACGATTGAAAGTCTTTCTTCGACGAAAGGAAAGAGTTTCTTAAACGAACGCGGAGCGACGAAAATACGGGAGGACGTGGATGCTTTCTTCCGAAGAATTCCATTTTCTGGAGAAAGAGGAAGGAACGTGGGGAAAGCTCGTGAAAGGAAGTCGTTTAACGCGATTCGGGAGCCTCTTTGCGCGAGCTTGGAAAGCGGAAGCGGAAGCGGGAGCGCAAGCGAAAGGTAAAGAGAAAGAGAAAGAGAAGGAGAGCGTTACGTTACTTACGTTACAGTGTTGCGTTACACGGTGTTATCGGAGAGGAGGCTGCGCCGCGTCGGCGTGGTGTTGCGTCTAAACACGCTAATGTGGCGTCGGATAATTGGACGGACCCGGTGCTCGAAAGAAAGGAAGAGGATCGGAGAACCGCCATCTATCATCTCTATTGCGACTTGCTGGTTTGACAAGTTGTCAAAGTTTCGTTTTCTTTTCAAGAAAAATTTCGTTCCATTCGTTCCATTCGTTCCATTGCAAACTTTCTTCTCGGGGAGGGATTCTTGGACCGATAAAGGCAACACAACAGAAAATTTACATTTAATTTGCGACCGGATTTCGTCAGAAGCTAGCCTTAAAGAGGCACCAACCTACGGCGTTCTCGTCGCTCGTGCTTGTCACAAAATTTTCATGTTTCCAGCAACGAAAGCGGAGAAATACGTTAAATCGACTGTAAATAATATTCGTGCTCGAATTGGTTTCGTGCCGGTCGTCGATCAAGCGGCGACAGCGGCGGCTTTGTCGAGATACAAATTTACCGTGTGACAAGGTGTACGTAATAGTTAGCCTAGTGGCGAACTCGGAAAATCGAACCATTAACTCGTAGTCGATGGTTCAGGTAGAACGGTAAGCGTTAATACTTTGTGCAAGAGGAAAAGGAGCGATCCTATCGACTTGCTCGAATCAAATATCCTGCAAAATACTAAAATCCATAAGGAAGCGTACGCAGGCACTTGAAAAGTCAGTGCGTATTTTATTCGTATCGTTGTTAATATCGTTCGATATTAATGTTATTATTATTTACATAGAAATTGGATAAACATGATGGTCGATTTGCGAAAGAACACGAAAGACGGACGATAGGAAGTAACGACTATGACGAATCGATAACCGTAATTCAGCTGCGGATGATCGGAAAAAGTAGGTTAATCCAGTCTTTATCAAGGGCGATTCAGATTCGTTGGATGAGCCTCGTGGCGATAAACTCGCCGCTCTTGGGCCAATGTTAACCCACGAACGATCGGAATATCGCGATGAAGTATACGGTATAAAGCAAAGGACGAAAACGTTATCGATCGCGAGATGGCGATTTCCATTTGTCATTTGCCGCGTCACGTGCCGCGAGATCGCGAACGCAACGATCCACGTGAAAACGAACGTGCAAGTTAAGATCACGATCGTTGTAATCGTTTCGCCTAACGTGCGATCACGGTTTCAACGTGAAATCCAATTTTCAAATTACTACGCATCCGTATGGTACGCAGCATCGCGAGCCGAGTATCGTCAAGCGTCGCGTGTCTCGGCTTTAAACGGTCGCCGTTCGATCGAAAAAGACGAGCAAACTCGCGAAACACGCAAAACACGCTTGGATCGGAGAATCGATGGAACGGTGAAAAGGAGTTGCCTGGCGCGTCAGGCTTCGAGGATCGAAGGAAGCGCCTCGTTCGATTTCCAATTTTCTCGATCGTCGTCGATTCGTGCAAAGAGAATCGCAAAGTTTTCGCCGCCTCTGTTCCAGCTCTGTTCCAGCCTACTAGACTGGTCCGACCTCGTATCGCCGATACAACGGCTGCCTGATTCGCTGTCAGAAAGAAACAAATTGGTGAAAGGATCGACGATAAATTATTCTCTGCGATTATATCTCCCTCTGTAACTCTGCGAGCAGAGTTGTTCCTTCGACGATCTCGTACCTTATCGAACACGGTTCGATGTAGTATCGACGGTGAACGCGGTCGCAAGACGATCGACGTGTCAGCCGACTCTAACGATTTATCTTAGATTACCGAAATTCAAGCGTATATAACGTAATGCGTTTTGCGCGAAACCACCATCGATCAAATATCGAAAGTTAGACAAAGACGAGACGTAACGTCTCGTCGGCGAATGCGAACAAGCTACATATCGCATTGTTCTCACATCCACTACGTGTTTACACGCGCGTCGCTGTCGCGATGGCTCGTTAGCGCCAGGTTATTTGCTCGTTAAAAGCTAGCGCGTATGAAATTATTTGTTTGCTATCCACGCTGTTTGCGTTAATCGTTTAACCGAGCGTTTATTTTAGCTTCGTTAGGATCGAAGAGACACGGCCCCCGTCTCGAGAGACGCGATCTTCGATCGTTACGTTTGCCGCAATTTAGGCCCGATGCAATTTAAACCCGGAGGTGGTTGGAAAGCAAATTGCGAAGCAGATAGAAGAACGAGACCGAGCTACGAAATATGCTGTTCGTTCGAAACGCGAAAGTCAAAGAGAGAGCGAAGGGCCATGGGTTCGCAAACGTTCAACGTAAAAGTTCATTGTCGTTTGATTACGGCGTACAATGCCGTCCAATTTAACGACGAAGATCTGAAAGCGCGACGGAAGCTTCCTTCTGCCCGTTTCGTATCCCATTGTCGCCAAAAACAATGGACGATAGTCGTCTGGTTCCCCCTGTTTCTCCTTCTTCGTTATTCCCCTCTTTCTCGATCCGCTCGTCGTCTCCGAACTCTCCGCTCCATTCGTAATGGAAAATATCGGTTATATCGATTGTGTCTCGTCGATGACTGTTCGCCGTCTATCGAAAATTATCCTGCAAAGAGGTCAGTATCGAAGCTGTGCGTGATGGTGAAAAATGTAAGAAACGCGAGAAACGAGAGAAACGAACAAACCGTCGGGACGCGCGTCGATGGCGGTAGAGCCGTAATGGTCGAATGGCACCGACTGACTCTATGCGTGCACCGTGCACACGATACCCCAGGCCGAGATTAACAGCGCCAAGCTAAGCTAAATAGAATGGCAACGATGGATAGTTGACGATGGCAAGACGTTGATCCATTGGCCGGCTCGTTCGTTAATCGCTAACTACTCGTATTACACGCGTCTGTATACGTACACGTCGGGGGCTTTGATCGTTTATTTGGCGAATCGTGTAACCTCGAATCGAGCGAGAGTGTTCTAACGCGAGAATTCTTCGAAATTTAAGAAAACTATGCTACTTTTTGACGCGAAGTTAGGGAATACGAGTACTCGGATTGAACGAAATTATGCAACGCATCGAATCGAGCAAAAGTGCAGAAGAGAACAGAGAGATATTTCCATCTTTTTTTCCAAGCGTATAAACCGAGCGACCTTTTCTCGAAATCTACCATGGCTTTTTCTCTCTTACTTGTTTGAACCGCGAATGAACCGCGAATGAACTGGAACTGGAAATTCAAAGAATTTCCAATCTCCGAAGGAAGCTGCGGAGGATCGTTTTTTAGCGTTTTATTCGCGTCGTTTCGTAGTCGTTGGGCCGACTGGGTGGACCAAAAGCGGTGTTGTTCAATGAGGTAATTGGCTCTCGGAGCGAACGTGATCGAGCAGACTGCAGCGGTCAGTGGTCGGTGGTTCTTGACCGGTTCGCGACGATCGTTGGCGTCGATGCGATTTTACGGCGCACCTTGAATGTATTTTCAGGCGAATCTGCAAATTTCGAAATACGCACAAAGACGCTTGGGAAGAATGTGTCAAATGTGGAAGGTTCGCGAGATAGTCGATAATAAGATCGAAGGATCGAATTTTAGCGCAGCCGAATGGGTCGTCTAAACTGATTTTTCTGAACGGCGTGGCAAAACGAGATAGCATTCGCGATATCGCTTTTCCTTCTCTTTCTTCTCTCCTCGAATGTTGGACGAGAAGATGCAGTCCTCTCTTGCACGGACGCTCCTGTTTGCCGTCCGAATCGACGAGACTGCTTCGCTTCGAAATTAGTTGGGAACGAGCTGTCTCGGAGCGACGATCGCGGAAACGACATTTCGAGCGTTCCCGATCGATCGCGACCAATTAAAGACCGGCGAACGCACCGGACCATATTCCATATTCCATCGACAAAGATACTCCGACGTTAGGAATCGAAGCCGCTTCGATCCTATCGTTGAAACAGTTTTGCAAAATCAATGTTCGCGCGACTGCAAATTATATACGGATATGGAACGGATCCGAGCATCTTGAATCGGATAGGAAGATCGGACGGTATTTGGGACGAGACGCTGGAAAGTTTCGAAGAAAGATGGATCGATTATTTAGCCGGGGGTTAGTAGAGTTAGTTAGGTCAGTTTCCCAGCGTGCAAACGGAAGCGAACAGTTCGCTAATCCTAATCGACATAAACGACCCGTCTTCAACGCATCGCGATATCACGAAATCACTACTGCGAATGTTGCTACGTGTTCGTCTGTTTGATGGAGCGCGTGATCTGCCGGTGAAAGCCCGTACAATTATCTCGCATCTACGTCGAGTATATCGTTGTTATAGCAACGATTCGATCGTCTCTATTTTTACATGCCGCGTACTCGTACGTTTTTATTCTGATAACGCGTAAAACTGCAAGCTGTAAATCCGCGTAAAAGATGTCTGATCGGACAAACTGTGCACGTACTCCGCGATCGTCCTCGAATCATCCTCGAATCATCCTCGAATGGTCCTCGAACGGATCACCCTCGAATGGATCATGCTCGAACGATCCTGGAAAGCGAGAGAAGGCAAATTTTTGCCGCGCGAATCGCTCGATCGAGTACAGTCGATCCCGCGCGATATAAGACAGTGTGTTTGTTTGTTAATGTACGGAAAGGGGATCTGGCAGACTAGACGGGGTCTGATGCACGTCGTAATATCGGCGTTGCTGGCTGTCGCTCGCAGCAGGGATACCGGCCAGCTAGCCGGCCAGAGTCAAGAGGAAGCCGTTCTAACGAGCGCATTTCCCGTCTAACGACGCGTTCGCCGGCTTTATCGCCGCAAAAATAACCACCGGTGGCACCGCTCTTGTTCCACGTCCTACGTTCTACGGCCTTCGGTTTTCGCCTTTTCCAAACTCGTCGACGCAGCACGGTACTGCTCCGTTAAGGGACAGGTACGAGAAGCAAGAGAATCCGGATGCGTACCCAACACGCCAATCCAGTTTCCACGATCTCTCGCATGTCCGTTCATTCTTTTTTCCCGATACCGTCAGCGAACAGGAAATTCGGTAATTGTTTAGAAAATTCGATGATTCGCGAATCACGTCGTCAGAGCCATGGCCCTGGGCAATTGTTCGTCTATACGCGTAACCGCCGCTCGATCTTAGCTTTCGAGGTATTGGCAAAAGATTGTCGGTATCGACGACACAGCGAATGGCACCCGAATTTAAAAATCTACCCGGAATCCGATTCTTATCTTTTAATTGTATCTAGTATACGCGTACAAAGGAAAGCCGGCCGAGCTTGGGCGTTACATTTGTTATGTTGCGCGTAATGTGATGATAAATACTGGGTATTTAAAAAATGATTATCATCGATAGCCTGAGTCGGGTTTAGACGAGTCTTTTAAATCCGATCTTCGTTCGATTAACATGCCCGAAGACGTTTCTCGCAGACTCGCGTACGTAGTTGCGAGTGATTATTTAGATTCGTAGAGTACGTACGGGTGAGTGCGTGCGTGCGTGCGTGCGTGAGTGCGTGTGTGTGTGTATAGAGAGAGAGAGAGAGAGAGAGAGAGAGAGAGAGAGAGAGGCAAGTAGCGAAATTGGCATTTGCGGCGGCAGTATGGAGCAGCAAAATCATGCCGCTCTGCTTCCTTCCATATTTCCTCCGCCATAGACGTTCGTATTTCTATAATCTTCAGGGTTATCTCGTCGTAAAATCGGCCCACGGTGCACCTCAGAAACGTTATGTGCAAGATTCGATATGAAAATAATGCTTGGTATTCGTCGTTGCCGCGGTATCTATTTGCCGCTTGGATACTTGTTACGACCCTGGCTATACGAACCTGCCTGCGAGCAACGTCTTTCCGGTTTCGGCGTGCGCGGCATGTCAGAAGCTTCGCGACCTCGCTCTGCGACGATCGGTGTCGAGCCTATAGAACGGACAAAGCGCCGGGCGTAGACCGCGTAATATCAGCGAGTTTCGTATAAATCTAACGTATCGTTCGTCGCTTTGTCGCCGCTTGTTTCGCCGCTCGTCGCTCCCATTAAAATGCGAACGCATCTCCAAGCGGCGGACGCGTCGGTTACGCTTGCGACTGTTAAAAATATAGAAAGAAAATAAAAAAACAGAAAGCTAAAAGATCGTCGAAAGGCAAGATGCCGGTCGCTTTCTAAATAATAAGTTATTAGCAGAAAAACATTACTCGGTATACACTGGCTGGCAAAAGTGTTCGAAATTCCAATCAAAATACGTATTTATGTAGATTTTGCAACGTTAGCAGCGCTGTTGCAAGAGATCGTTAGGGATTGGTCCGAGCGAGAATTTGGTAGAAACGATACTTTTCTGTTGGACGGATGGAATTTTAAAGCTGATCGCCCTCCGGGGAAAAGAGCCTGGCAACTCTCCCCGGGGAAAACAGGAACGCGTGTTACAAGTTACAGACGTATTTTCGTTTGCTTTTGAGAAAATAAACCGTGATCGAACGTGATTTATTTTTCCTTTTTTCGTATCGGATCGATGACGAAGACGCTGAAAGTAAAACTGGCGCTAGTACATTTTCTTTCTCGGCGACAAGCCGCTGGTACGATTTCATTTCCTTTTCCTGATTTTCTTCGCAAATGAGATAAGAACGAGGAACCGTCGAGTATTTTATTACGTATTTTTCTTTTTTTTTTCTTTCTTTTTTCCTATCAAAGATCGACCTCGAATTAGAGGATTCGCGCGAATTGGAGCACTTTTCTTCCGACGCCCTCGATTACGTCGTATCGGATGAAACCTAGCAAAAACCAACTACGTACTTGCTAATAATGGTGACGGCTGTAGTTTTCTATCTTTTATTAGGTAGCAATTTTACATTTATTTAGGTAGCATTTTAAGACTCGATAACTTTGTAAACTTCTAACTCCGCGTACGGTGTGCCGTATAACTCTCAAGCTTATAGCACTCGATTCTATATGATCGTTGACTCGAGTCTCGATACGAGTCTCTGTGCGACCGTCAACTTTAAAACCCAGCCCTCTGGCTCTCACTCTACAGACCGCAACTTGCGGAACAAGCTTCCCTTACGAGCCACGAAAAGGTTAAGACTGTCGATCACGCGACATTTCGAAGCATTGCTTTCCCTGTTCTTCGACCTTTCGCCTAGTAGCTGGCGAAGCGAATCACAGTGAGTGGAGCGCGAGCCTGTTATTATTATAGATTTTACAGAACAGAGAGCGTCGATAAACGATTCGACGTCCGTTGGAAACGAGTCCTCGTCTCTACGTTGCAACGTGGATTTCAACGATACACATACCGATGTTAAACGTGGAAAGTAGGAAAACGTCGCGGCGGACGAGATCGATCGTCGATCGATTTTGAAATTTCAATTGCACGCGACGCGTACGTGCTGCTCTTTCTCTGATTGTCTCTTTTTCGATGGGTCGTTAATGGGTGGATGGAATGCAGGAATTCGCACGCCAAATAATTATTTACGAATTACGATATCGCTCCAATTTACTAGCAATTTACTCGACGAACAATCTCCACTTTTCTTTCGTTTCGTCCGGTCTCGTTCCTTTATTGCCGTTATCGATCCGTTTGGTCCTTAAATCGTTTTTCGACCTGATCGTATATTCCTAATCTAATTGCCAAATATATGTGCACACGTACGAAGCGACGAAAAATGAATTATTGGCGCACCGATCGGAAAAACAGGATATAACGACGTTGTTCCAAAGACCAGAAGAGCTTACGCGCTTTCGACGAAAAGAACGAGCACAGAGAAAGGGGAAGGGGATGAAGGAAATTGCGCCAACTCGGTTTGCGTACTTAAAAACTCGTTAGCGAGGCCCAACAAAAATTCCAACTCACCGGAAGCTGCAAGAACCTCGACGAGACTTGTAGTTTCCCTGGCGATTCTCGTCGACTGGGCGGAAAAATCGAAATTACACCGCTAATTAGCCGGTGAACGCAGCCAGGCTGACTTCACCGCTTGTTCTCTATGGGTGAAAATGGCCGTTCGAGTGGCCGATTCTCGCTCGATACCGTTTGTCTTTCGCGATTCACGAGTATCCCACTCGACGACGAAACAACCTCGAGGATCGTGATCACGGGTGAAACGCTTCTCGTCGTCCGGTCACGCGCGAGTGTCCCAACGGATGGATCGTTTTTAACGTTCGTGGAAGAATTTTTCTGGCTAACGACATTTCCAGAAATTCTCCTTCCATCTGTGTATTTTATTAGTTATTTATTAGTTGCGAGATCGAACAGTTCGGTCATTGTTTTCTCTTGTTTTTTCTTTTTTCCTTCTATCGCTTCTCCATCTTTCCTTATCAATTTTTCTTTTCGAGTATTTTCAATTTCGATCCGAATCGGCAGAGATTTCGATACGACCAGTGGAATCTCTTTCGATTCGATCTATCGGCAATTTTGATTGTCGCTGAACGCAAGCAAGATCGGTGGAATTTTCCTTTGGCATATTTTTTTCGATATTCGTCATTTTTCAAATCTTAATTTCAGTTGAATTTGATTTATCGATCGGGAGCCCAGCGAATTTCAAGATATTTCGATGAAAGAATCTTTGAACAGTAATGCCGTTTTCCCCTCATCTCTGGTTATAACTTTTAATAATTTTCGGAAAATCTGTTCGTTCTATAGCATATAGCAGCGAAGAAAATTCTAGAGCGCGGTCGCGGCCAATTCGTGAAACGTTTCTTCAAACAGGCAAATTTCATCCACTCGACGTACTATATACTGCGTGCATTATCGATTTATCTCGTAGATCACGGCCTTTATATCTATCTATTCGTCGCACGATTTCCCCAACTAAACGAACCTCTAGATCTAATCGCATCTAGTCGAGCTGCAAAATTCGATCGTTCCTTTCCAAAGGCACACGCTTGGTTGATAGTTTCGTGACAACACCGATACTATGCGTGAAAAACGGTCGGAGATGAATTACGCTTCTCCGATTCTCTCTTCCTTGTCGTTGAATGCATCCACGCACGCACACACGCGCGCACACACGCGCACACACACACACACACAGACGCACGCACACTGTCACGGTTATTATTAATGGGACCACGTTTGCGTTTCTTAATACTCGGTTACGAAAAGATAAGATACGCCCGGTACTTTATCGGAAAACGAAACGTAAATACATTTCACAAAGAAAATACAATTAACTGGTTGACAGTAATTGGATAAACGACGCGATCAACGTTTATCTCGAACGATTTCCATGGACGGAAACGTCACTGTGTAGCGGATTCCGTCATCCGGTATGATAAATTCGATAGACCGAATCTATCGAACGTTCGACAAATCCGGTTTCAACGATGGAAAAACGCGACGGTACGACGCGACGACAACAACGAAAACGAAAATAAAAACACTCGCTCCCATTCGCTCGGACGTTCGTTTCCATCTAAATGTAAACCGCAACATTCGTCGACATCCCGTTTTTTTATTTTCACCCTGTCGACAATTCCACCATACAATACACGCACACGCGCACGCACACGCCCGCGCGAGCGCGCGCGCGCGCGCGCGTACATACGTCGTTTATCGTTTCAACATCGATGTTTTTCCCGCTAATTAAGATGCGTGGGTACGCGATACATCATTTTTCAGCGTGTAAAATTCTTTTCAAATTTAGTAGCAACTTAAGCTTTGGTTAAAACTTTTCGGTGACTTGGCAATGTTGCATTTAATAGATCCTATTTCCTATCGAATAAAGATATGGATCGACGTTTCTTTAAAATTTATTATTTCATATTATTTCGTATACCGGTAAACGATTGCACTTGAAACAACTTGCTTAAGTAAGATATTATCACAGATATTCACTCTTTAAACCCTGGAAGAGTCGTTTCCAACGTTGTGCTCGACGATACACATTTTATACGATATTCTAATAGACACTGTTCTCTGTTTAAACCGGCACTTTTTCAACTCTTCGATAATTTCTAATACTCGTAAGAGGTGATTCTCTTCGATCGAAGAATATTCAAACATGGAGCGATAGACGCGATTCTTTCTACCGAAAAGAACACGGGAAAGGGGACACGGGAAAAGAGACGCAAACTTGTTTTCACCTTTGGGATTTCATCGACCGTTGAATCAAGAATCATCGATACGTAATAGAAGTGGAAATAGTGGAGCGATGACCGATCGATTCGCGACAAGATCCTCGAGGTTCTTGGAATCGTGTATGCGGTCCCGATGAAGCGGAAGCGTGACGAGCCTCGGCATATCCGCTCGCAACGACGGCCGGCGTCGGACTGCCATCGGCCGCCACTGTTAAGGGGTTTTATCGACGGCGGGACAGATCGGCCGCCGCGGATAAACGCGACCCGGATAACGGCATAACGAGCGAAACGTGTCCTTTTCCATCATTTACCTCGCGTACATTTACGTACACGCGTACGTACTTTGGACGACGCGAAGAAAATTTGCCTCTTTGATATTCGACTGTCTCTTCTGGATCAAGGTCAAAGTTGTGAGAACAGCCCGAAAGGGAAAGGAAAAAGGGGAAAAAGGATGGAAAACGTTGAAACACGGTACATTTTGGATATTTTAGTCGAGGTAAAGAATACTTGCGTCCTTCGCGTCCCAAGATCTCGAAAGAACCGGATTCGTTTATTCCTATTATATATTATGCAAACTGATTCTGTAAAAGCACGTTGCCTCGAACTTTTATCGAAATTTTTAATCGATACGATACGTTCGCGCTCGGTTTCCTCGTTTTTGCTTCGACCGCGTTTAATCCGATGCTATTTGCGATTCCGTTTCCTGCGTGTAATTTCCCTTCGTTACTCTCTCGTATTCTCTCCAAAGATAATTCTTCAGTCTCGTCGATGCCGCTAATAACTTTGCGAAGCGCGTATATTTGGCGCAGCATTTCGTCAAACGTTGGCAGAAATCTCCGTCCGGTACGGGGTGTCCTCTGTTCGCTGACAAAGAACCCTGCGAATCGTGGGTCGGCAAGGCTGACCTTGCCTCGTCACAATACGAGCAATCGTGTTTCGTCCAACGAGCAACAAGCTTTAGAAAGTAACGCGTTGCGAAAGAGCCATCGGCTATCACTATCGGCCGATATGCTTCGCCGACGAAATGGCAAATGTCGCGCTAAAACAACCTTCTTCCACGGGGCGGGATTGCAGGTTGATGGAGGGTCTAAATTTACGCGCGAATGTATCGCTATGATGCGAAAAAGAAAGAAAAAGAAGCGCACCGAACAATCGCAACATTTTCCAAATCGTAATCGAACGCGTGGCGATTTGAAAAGCTCGCGGATCGACTAAATTCCATTCTAGAAAATCGATTACTCGCGCCTTAGGCGTCGTATACGTGCACTTGACCTGTACGCAACATCACGATGGAAAAGGCAACTCTACGAAAAAAGAAAAAAGGGACGAAACGATGTGAACGTGTAGGTCTGCCAACTGTGAGGCGCAACCTGCCACTCCTAAGACCTAAGACCAAGAAGACCAAAGGCTAGAAGGCGAAAACGACGAACGAATAATTAAAGAAACGGGCAGATCGTATCGACGACCTGGCCACTCGCGAGCAGCGTCTGTTCGTGAAACGCGCTTTTGCGCGCTCGGCGACGCTTTGTCCCGAGTGTTGCAAAATTAAAATGTCCCCTGCGCGTCCCTGTCGCGTTTGAAAATACATTTCTATCGTATTTTTCTATTATATTGACACGTACCGATGGTTTGCTTCGCGGTTGTTGGCGGCGTTGGTTCGGCTCTCGTTTTATCTGGTCGCTGGTAACAAGGAGACCGAAACGGCGAATCACGCGAGTCACGGAAGTGGCACTTTTTCGCATCCGTACTGGTGGAACGAGTCTTGCCACTTGTTTCGAAACTCTGTCCGTGGCGTGATGCGTCGCGTCGTGTCGCCTCGCGATTTCTCTCGGCTGCCGATTTTATTATTTATCGATCCGAGAAACACGGGACGAGAGAAACGGACCGAGGCGACTCTTGAGACTTAAATAACCGTGCTACGCCATCTTGGAATGCGGTACGGACGAGACCGGGCCAAGCTCCGTCAACGTTCGGATTATTCGCCTGTCGTGGCTATCTGGATCGTCCTTCTCCACGCGAAACTTGGCAGATGGATTTTTATTTCGATGGGACGCGATGGAAATGCCGTTGCCGCGTGTCTCGTCGATCCTCCCATCGGTGAGAAACTGTCGAAATTACGTTCGCAAGTATCGCGAACGCGTCTTGCGGGTCAGCTCGACGATCGAAGATCCACCTTGATCGTTTTACCATCGGAAATGTTCCTTTATCCACTATAGGACAAGCTTTGAAACAACGAATCAAACAACAAATCTTGGACCGTTTTTGATCGAAGCGAATTTAAAGCAAAAGATATTGTAACGCTCGAGTATGACTTTGGAGCAAGTTGGCATTCTCCGCGAAATTCTCTCCGATTAGCGCGATCATCTTCCGTCGACTGGTAATTTCTCGAGAGTACGCGGTCCGACCGGTTCCATCATCGTCCGAAACAACGGCTGTGCCGAAGAAAAAAATTGCCAACCGATGAAACAGCTATCGATTCTCTCGTATCGCAGCCTGAGAGGAAAAGGAGAGAGACTCTACTCGGGAATTCGGACGATCGTCGAGCTTCGTTTCGTCGATTGCTTTCAACGAAATTGTTTAAAAAAGAGGGAGGAAGAGAAAAGTAAAATCAATTAATCGTAGATATTTTGCTGCGAAACGGTTATCGTTGGCGTGACTGCAACCACGCGCGAGAATAGCTTTATCCGGTGACGAATGAAAATGAAAATGAAAAAATTCTGCCGAGTTGTGTTATAGAAAAGCGTAGAACTGTAACATCGTTCGCGGTTGCGCGTGAAATCTTTCTCGAAATTATAGGGCAAAAGCTACGAGGGAAAAATGTTGTTTTTATCCGAGGCTCGAATTTTTAATAGGCCAAAGTTAAAAAATCGTAGCGTGGGATATTTCGGAACGACGAAATATTCCATTTGTCTATATCTAATTTCTGGATACGTATTTCCTATTTCCCCGGAAATAATTTATCGGAACGAGGTTCGCTATCGCTTCCGTGCAGTGAATTTCACAGGGAATACCAGCAACTATTTATAATAGCGTTTCCGCCGAGCTTGGCTGCATGTCAGCGGCTAATTACGTTCAATTACCAGGTACCGGTTAATTAAAACTCCTAATTAATAAGTCCCGTAAGCATCGTTGCGACGCGGCCCACCGCTTCTCTTCCAACTTGCTCGGATTTTCATATTCCAAGCCGTCTGCCACGAGATTCTTCCCTCTAATCGATCGAATCCCATCTTTGCAACAACGTAGAAACTGCGAGAATCGTCCGATCGCTGTAAAAGTTGAAATAATCTTTCCGTTATCGATAATCTAATCCGTTATTACGCTGCAGATGTTTACGCGGTAACGACACGATATATCAAGAATATACATGCGACGCAGCTACGTACAAAATATCGAAGGTATACATAGTACCTGCACGTAAAATACAGTAGCCTAGCCCGATCGAAGCTGATAACCCTATATACCGGTTCGCAATTCGTTTGTATCAATAACTTAAGTACACGAAGCTAGATCGCTGATGCAATAGTGCTTGTACAAGTTTCGGTCGTAACACGGTTGGTTCAAAGTCGCTCGAGTCTCCGTAGAATTGGCTAAAGAAAAATTTCACGACTTACGAACCAAATGAGCAAAAACAGTTCTCGCCTGCGAAAGGCAAATCGCAGTGACCGTGTGCATGCTTGAAACGATGCTTCGTTCGTGGTTGCCGACGTTTGGAAGCGTTTCCAGACGCAACAACGGTTCCAGACGTTTGATAACCAAACGTTATCCCTCTCGTTCTGAGAGGAAGAGACTATGCTCCTTCGCTGCCACCGATGAAACAACCGACGCATCTCGCTCCTCGTTTCCTTTCCCTTCCTCCCTCTGATAGACTTACACGGCCAGAAATTATTATTTCTCTTTGCCGCCACTCCGCTACCGCTTAACCCATCGAACGTTTTACGAAAGAGCTCTCTTCGAACCTGTCGTTGGGCGGGGGGCTCGATGTACTTTAAACGCGAGAACCTCCCTCTCCGATGTTTATTTCGTTTCGTCCAATCTTCGGCGAGATCTCAAAGCGTTTGTATAATTTTGTTCCGAATCGATTTAATCCGAATCAATTAATATTTGCACGCTGATTGCGACTCGAAGAATTGGAAATTCAGGGTGAAGCAGATCCAACGAATCGGTTTTAACGTTTTTCGAAATCGATCGTAATTTGTAATTTGAAAACTTTCGGCCTTTTCGTCGATGTTAAGTATTTCTAATAACTAAATAATAGCGATTCCCAAGGATCGAGCAATAAATGTTTGGTTAGAAATTTGAAAATTCCGAATATTTCTTTCATCGGGACGCAAAAGCCGAAACGAAAATTCTTCTCGTCACAATTTACGTTTTATAAAATTAGACTTTCTAATAATCGTCGAATAAGAAATTAAAGTAGAAATGTCGGGAGCAAGTTTTCCTTACGTAAGAACAAAAGATTTTCATCTGTTATACCTATCTACGATGCCTACCTGCAATGCAATATAATATAACATAATATGATACGATATAATATAAAACATATATCGTTATCATGCCGATAGAACGGTGTTGGGAGTTGGAATGTAACTTTGTTGGCAATGTTCGAGCCCCGCGATCGCACGTCAAGTTAATTTTACACGGAGATGCGTCTGATAGGTTGCTCGAAACTTTGGCAATGAGTTTCAGCAAGAAAGTTATCGTAACCGTCGAAACGTGATAAGAAACGAGCATGCCGGATCGAAAGCCGAGCCACTCGAGGAAAGAAGCCTCGTTCGGTTACGTTTACGGTTACGGTTACGGTTACGGTTACGGTTACACAGGGGTATGGCGCATCCACGGGTGCGTTAAACCTCGTCACGGGGTGACTCGAACGTTAGCTTCCAACTCATTTCACCGATTCTAATTATAACGACGAATATAATATTTATGGAAGATAATGTGAAAATTTCCAAAACGCAGAATTATAAGACTGCTGAATTACTATCGCATCGCCCCGCGATTAATCGTAGTATAGAAGATTAATTATACGCGTATCTGAAATTTTCGATCGACGATAAGACGATGGATGGGCGCACAGTGATACTTACCACGTTACGTTACTTTAGCCTGCGAAAGCGTGTTTGTTTCGTTGAGAGCGAAACGTTGTGTCGCGGTTTCGTGTAAAGCGTCGGAAATATCGCTTTGGCAAATAGGGGAAATTGGATGAAAAAGAGGCCACCGCGGAAAGGCGGAAGGTTCTTCGCTGTGTTCGAAAGTTGATATCGGGTGGCGCAGTGGACGCGTTGACTCAGACGCGCGAGTACAGTGTTTGTTTCTCTAACGATTTTTCAAACAAATTTTACGAGCAAAGAATAGAAATAGAAAATAAAGCGAAATAGTATATCCTGTATAGAAATTCGTCAAACACGAGCTAGAAGGAACTCACCTCTTGGCAGACAGCGCGCCATCGCGTGGACGCGATGCGACGGAACGTCTTGGGGACAGCTTCCGGCACTCGTTTACGGTGAACCACGATAGAATTATCCACTTGGTTGGCCAACGCTTTTCTACTCCCCGCTTTCTACCATGGCGAAGGTAATTTTCTTTACAAGTATCCAAAGGGATGGAGAGAGAGGGAAGGTCTGCCCTTGCTCTTTGAAGCACCAAGATGAAAGAACCGAAATACGTATATAGTTTCTCGCTTATAAGCTTGTTTATTATCTAAGCAATTTATGCGGAAAATTAGTATATCGAGTAGAAGAAGATTTAGCGTCTTGACAAGACTGCGTTGTTACGAGTTTATCGGAACGATTAATATGTAGACTTTTGCGCGCTATACAATTTCTACGGAATCAAAAGACCGCTTAAGATTATCGAATAATTATAATTATCAAAAGTCTCTTCCACATTGCCCGATTACCTCGGAACGGAATATTAGTTTATGAAATGCAGCGTTTCGCCCCTTTTTCGCCCAGCCTTTGCCAGGTGGCAATAAATTGTACTTAGTTAGTTTATAGACAGTAGTAAGCTATAGTTTGTCGATAAAGTAACATGTGGATCACAGGAAACGGAAGCGGAGCGCGTTTCCTTCGACCGGATGTTTGGTGGAATCGAACAGAGAATGGACCGTTCTTAGGCAGCCGAATTTAACGTATTTAACGAATCACGTTAGTGGCGGATACGGTAAAACGAGGGGCAAGACAGTTTTCAGGGATTAGCGACTGGCGGGCGTGCCAAACGTTGGAATTAGGGGTGGCCGGGGTTCGCGATTCGTTGGAAAGTTCCGCGCAAGTTCCGGCTTTCGAAGGAATTAGTAATATCTCGACGATTCCAGAGATTAGGTAAATAGCGTAGGATTATCCAGGGATAAGATAGAATCTCTCTTTTCTCTGCGATCCGTGTTTCAAAGCAGAGATAATAACGTCTATATCTCTGCAAAGAGAAATTAATCGTTTCACCCATAAACGATAAAAGTAAGCAAAAAGAATACCACGGATTTACGATTCGGTCGCTTCGCTTGCTTCCGCTTGCCTCTTATTAACGATTAATCGCCGATTTGGCAGAAAAGTTTGCCACACTCTGTATCTTTTTCATTTGTTATCCCCGATGTCCTCGTCCCTTCGAGAAACTTTCCCAAGTAGGTGAGAAAGCTACGAGAAGAAGCGTGACTAAAGTCGCAACGTAAATGTGCATCGAAAGGAAGAAAAACGATACGATACACGAGCAGTACGAAAGAAAGATGCGAACGCAAAATGAAAAGCAGCGCCTGGAGGTCGATTAAAATTGTATTATTTGCCGAATGCGTTAAAGCTGCGGGAGCAGGCCAACGTGAGAGGCGCTTTCGCGCGGTAATTATGCGAATCCGTTTGTCCGATCCTGAGAACCGAACAGATGCTCGCCGACGGTGATTTCGTATTTTAAAGCAATTCGTCTGGCTGTCGGCCTCGGCTACTCGCTAATCCTTGGCTAATTCGTCTCTGGATATCGATATTTTTTGGCAGGGATCGCGTCCGCAAAAGTTTGAAAATGTTGCGTTATCCCAAAACGAAAAATCGGTGGGACCGAAAACAAAAACCGGTAGCTGATAACAACGGCTAAATTTAAAGACGCGAGAGCGACGAGCGACGAGCGACGAGCGATACATTTATATTACAGAGGTTTAAAAGTTGATAATTAATAGCGCGAACGTATAAAATGTCGCGGCTCAGTCCTAGGTAAGATCGCTGGTCAAATTGAACAAACGGATGGAATTGGAATTTTGCCGCGTCATAGATCGATAACTTTTAATTAAATCGTACACATTGTTCCCGATTATTTTCTCGAATTATCTACTAGAATTGCTTTCAAAGCGAACAACTTTACGGATGGTTAATCGAGACAGGAAATACCTACGTGTATCCTGGGCTTGTTTCCGTAATAGAATTTGTTCAATTACGCGTTTTAACTGTACTACGAGGTTCGTAAGAGAAAAAAAGAAAGAAAAAGAAAAAACAGAAAAGAAATGGAATTGAGAATAATTCTTCGAGTTACCTCGCTAGAAGATATTCGTTCGATATTTTGTAAAAAGGCGATACAAACTCGATTGTAGATACGAGGGTCGCGTCGCTTGTCTGGAATTTCCTTTCTCATCCGTGTCCGATCTATCTCGTTATCCTCGGCTGATTTTCATCCTGGATATTGTTCCGGAAACAACGATAATATTTGCTCGTCTCGTTCTGTCGGTTGGAACAAACGGGCTTTAAAAGACCGATTATAACCTCCGCGTGAAAAGGACAAAAGTTTATTCGCTCGTTGCACGCTACCGCTTCGTTATACCGCACGATACGTAGAGAGAGTGCGTTATTGGAGACGCGTGGCATATCGCGATATTTTATTTCGTAAAGAGCTCGATGTAACTAAAATCGCAATCGTCGTTATTGCAGAACCAAGCGGAATTCGCTACAAGTTTGACATTTTGCATTAGGATGAATTTCATTAGGATGGCGAATGAAGATGGAACGGATGAAACTGGAGGAAGAGGATAGCAGGATTATAGGAGGACGCGGTATGGCATGATACAGCGTCCACAATAGGGTAGGATTTATCTGGAGAATTTGTTTCGTGAATATATATATATATAGGATTTCTTTGTGCGCTGCGTCCGATTAATTCGGTAATCTCGTACTCGACCATCGTGCTATTTCTCAATGTCCGTTGAGCGTTAGCGACAAAGGTGACTGGTGGAATGGACGCGACGTTATCGTGTACACGGCACAACGGATACAGTTATCGAGGAAAATCTTTCGGCCCGTCGGAAGCCCGTTTTCATACACGTATGAATAAAGAAACGGAACGACATATTTATCCGTCAGCGTGTAAAGCGGTAATAAAATAGGTAAGGCGTGGGTGGTTTCGCAGCGAAATTTTCAAACATTCTACTCGAATAAATTGCTATTTATTTTAGCCTACACCGAAAGTAAGTTTAATCGAATTTTAAATTAATAGCCCGTTGTTGGCCGAGCTTGGATACAAGTTGAATAAATTTCGTAATAGGGTGGATGAAATTTTCTATTCCTGTCGCAACAATCGGACCAAGTATACGCGATAACAGGAATAATTTCTAAATACCTGCCGCTTTAAACTTACCCGGTAATATCGTATGGAAATTCGCTGGAAATTCGCTGGAAATTCGACGACTACGAAATTAAAGGTAAAGCGTTTTGGCGATAAACTGACATTCCGCAACGATGAAAATAAAAGGAAAAATACGGCCAATTAATAAATGTGATGTCGTATGGATAACGTTGGCTTTATAAATCTCGGCCTAATTAAGGAAAAATAGGTAATTCGATCGATACATCGTCGATTCAATATAACAAAGAATAAAGACGTTTGTTCGAAAAAAAAAACCTTGTCAGCCAATCTTGCTGCATCCTCGAATAAATTCCCCGTGCGATTGCGTGCGATTGCGTGCGATTGCAGCCTTGGAAAATCGACCACCTAGTAAACCGCTACTCGAGCAACTTGTTCGATTCGCTCGGAAAGACTCGAGATGTTTACCCCAATTACTAACGGTGCGGTGCGTGGTGGCAGGGTGCAGAGATTCGCAAATTCTAATTACGAGAATTTCGCGAGTTAGCTGGCACCGCTGCAAATCATCCGGGAGTTTACGAGGCGGTCGATAACTAGAAACTGTGGCTGCTTGTTTGCTAGGTAAACGATCGCATCTCCGATACCTTCTGTTCGAGTTGGCTCGCCGAGCGATCTTCCACTTTACAACGTCTACCACGACCAAGCTGCTTTCACCGCCTACTCCATCGAGAATTTACTCGCCAGAGGCATTCGTACTAATATATTTATGTTAGAACGCGATCAGTATTTTATTAGAAAAACTGGAAACCCGTTTAACGGGCAAACTAAAGACGCGCCACAGTATCGTTCCGTATCGCTAACTTTTCTCCCGTGGCCGCCGCGATACAGGCAGACCAGTTACCGGCGGGTAAAGTAATCCAAGAATAAAATAAATTTGGAAGAAAATGAACATGGTCGATTCTATGCTCGACTCCACTGCCACACGCACGTTCAGCGTCTTTTGCACGTTGCTCTTTCTTTAAGGTCGAGAAAATATTTGAGTTGGAGCCGCGCCGAACTCTCGGCTCTGCAACAGCCGTTGTATTCCAAATTTTTCTTCTTTGCTTTTCGCCCCGTTTTTCCTCTCGTTTCGGTATACATCGTAGTTGTCGACAAACGGGTAAACCGTCGGACTAACCAAGGAAGCCGAGGAAGATCGGTTCGTTCGAACGACTAACGCGTAAGGAACCTCGATTTCTATAAAATTACGATTTCCTAAATATTTGATCGGATTTATGCAAAGAATTACGTTCATACGACAGATACCGTTTCCGATCGAAGCGATCGATACTGCTTCTTCGCGAGAGAATTGGTAATAACTAAGCTCGTTTTTCTTTCCAATTCTCGGTTTCTCTACGGAAGCTTCCATAGAACGCTAAATTACAGGGAATTTTGTTAAACTTGTTAATTTTCTGGCATAGGTTGAAACGACGATCCGACGGGCACGTCAATATGGTAACATTAATATTCGAGTAGTCCGACACGAAACATCGGGAACAAAACTTTCGGTTTAACCCGATCGGTTAGAAATCGATTTTCCCCGTGACGAAGGGGTTTTTCAAAATCCACGGAATTTTATATCCGGTACTCGTCGATATTCGTGACCGAAGGTCTGTCGAGAAACGGGCCCCCCGATCTCGTTTTTAATTCGATTCTGTTCGACGTGGATGGCGTGTAGCGGTTTTGATTCTCGCGTCTGAAAAGACGCGCGTGCCACGTCCATTTGTGGAATGAAAACTGTCGCAAGATGAAAGGAAGAAGATAGGACGGCCGGTATAAGCTATCTCGGCGAGCAACCGCATCCCCTTTTTCGCTCGTCGTTCTGTCGCGGATGGCTTAATATCCTGTTCCTCCGACTACCGTACCACACGCCCGTTTCAAGTCGACATTTTATTAAAACCCTTTGTTCTCGCTCGTTTCGATGCCCTGGTTAACGTTGAATCGTCTCTGCTACTTGTTTTTGCAAAAGAGAGGAGCGTGGTGGTGGAAAAGAGGAATTCACCGTGCCATGCTAAACCTCTCGATTTAACTAGCTTTTTCTACGAATCTTGCGATACCAAACGGAGATACGACCACGGAACGATGCACGGAAGAATCGTATACGCGCGTACGTACGTATACACATATAATCGTGTACACACACGGATAGGATAATACACAGCGACGAATAAACTAACGAATTTTAACGAAGAGACTTTATGTATATCAACTTTATTTAAACAATATCTGTACGTTCGATATAATACAATACATTTTCCTCCGCTCCTACATTCACACTCGTACGTGTTAATAATCTACGATACAATTTCTCTTTCGCTTTCCCTTTCATCTATCTTCGTTGAAATTTTCAGCACAAAAATACGAGCGTGATACGTGCCTTTTCCCTTTCTTGCAGGGTTCCATTGAAAAGAACGACGTTTGCCACTGTTTGAAAAAGTATCGTCATCGAACCACATCGTGACAATTCTCCGTAAAAGGAACGTTTCGATCTTTCCTTTCGAGGTTTTGGAAAATTTCGCATACGTATGTGGTCGTGTTGGGCCACGCGTTTCCACGTACGTTTCAATGTCTCTGAAAGATAAGCGATGAAACGGAGCTGAGCTGGTATTCGTTCCTTTCGTCCCTTAATCCGTCCGCTCCGTAACAGTGACGTTCTTTTATCTAGAAGTTTAGTTGCGTACGATAAGGTTGGAAAAACGAAAGGAAACGTAACTACGACGCGTTACGGTTTCGCCATGCGTGATACCTCGTTCATGTGTGTCTCGAAAAGCGAAGGTGACAAATCTTTGAAATTGTTCGCGTTTATGCCATTTTGTGTTGGCGTTCGTGATATTTGAAACGGGAAGCTCGACGAGTTTAAGCGATAAGCGGCAAAGGTACGTACACGTATGAATTTATTACTAGCCGTTTCTTACACAGGCGTGTGCACGCTTTGGACGGTTAACCGTGCCCGTATAAGACAGAAGCTTCATTCCTTTTTCAATCCTTTTTCAATCGAGATTCAAAATAGATTTTCTTTTCGTGATATTCTTATCACTGAAACGATTACGAGGCAAACGTAACGCGCTAAAATTACTACGCGTTTCGTAAAAAACGAACGACCTTTGATCAATTTAATTGAGAAACGACACCTTTATCGTTTGGTTGACTAGTAATTTGTTAGAGCGAATCGAGCGTAAAAGGTTTGAAAGGTTAAATATCATTTGAAATTTCCCATAGATAGGTACGTATGTAAAGACAGACGTGCGGTATATACAGCGTACACAGCGTATACGTCATTGTTATTTAGATCCAACGACCGAGCGATTCTCGATCTTCTTCGATTATCGCATTCTCCTTGACGTTGCGAAGGGCACGCGACGTTAGAGCGATGGAATAATTAGTCGAACAATGAAAAAGAGGGCAAGAACGCGACGACGCATGAATCAGAACGCAAGCGGGAGAAACATAGCTTGCCGAAGAAACTTGGATCGAGTCGTTCGTCAAGAAATTGTTCTATTCTATTCTATTCGACGTATTATTTTCAGCGAACAAACA
Organism: Bombus soroeensis; assembly: GCA_014737365.1. Taxonomy (NCBI): domain Eukaryota; kingdom Metazoa; phylum Arthropoda; class Insecta; order Hymenoptera; family Apidae; genus Bombus; species Bombus soroeensis. The sequence continues at coordinate 256,218 of JACXIL010000188.1, forward strand.
ATGCGAAACCTGCCGTCGATTCTCCCGTAACCGGTACACGATACGAAGCTTCGTTTTCGCTTCGTTTTCGTTTCTCACGAGGAGGAATCGATCCCTTTCTTACGTTTGTTTGTTTTTTTCTTTTTTTCTTTTTTGCATGCTATTATTTTTGCGCACTAGCAAATTAGACGAAGAGGGAATAAAAAAGAAAGAGGGAATCGATCGTACACTAAATATAGTAGACGGAAGCCATTCCTGCCGTCTCGGCTGAACGCCGCAAATAGATTTCGATTACTTCTATATGTATGTACGTACGAATGACAAGACACGTACGTATAAGACGAGAACAATCGTAATCAAGCTCGTGTGATTTTAACAGACGGTTCTTGGAAGACTGCAAATGTCAAAGGAACGATTCCTACGGCCGATAAAAGAAAACTGATTATTTCTTCTGAATCGTTGATAAACTTTTCTTCTCTTTTCTTTTCTTTTCTTTCCTTTTTTCTTTTTCTTTCGTTGGAAGGGAAGATGAGAGAAACTTTGGCGGGTGAAGATTTTTCCGAAAGATACGACGAATAAAAACGAACGTCGCCGTAGAGAGAAAAATCGATAACTTTTGATAGGTTACAATTTTCGGAAATATAAAGCGTGATTTAATATATAGCGAATGGGAATGGCGTAATTTTATTTCCTTAACATTAACCGCTCAACCTCTTTGATACGACGCTGTTGTTGACCGACTTTGATCGAGACTCGTATCGCGTTGCATTCTTAGAGCGGGCGCTCGCGGGTCAACTAAATTGGTCGGACAGTTGGTTGCACGATTGGTCGACCAAATTTTTCCTATCGCACGTAACGACGACTCGAACCACGTTTTTTTTTTTTTTTTTTTTTTTTTGGCGAAACGTCTTGATCGCTTCAACCGTGGCCGTCTAACGTAGGTAACGTAGGTGTGGTTTGGATCACGAATCCCTTATATTCCTTTTTTGGGATAGAATTTTAAAATATGAGAAAGTATGTTGCCTACAACTTTGAAATAAAGTTTATCCGAATTTCGGAATAAAAGTATGTATATATAAAAGCATATGGAAAGCTGGAACTTTGAAATAAAATGTAACGATACGATTTAATGACACGGACGGAAATTCTTCGCCTTGCCGATTTTCCACCAATTAAAATATATCAAAATGCTGGTATACGATAAATAAATTTATTACCATTTTATCTAACATAAAAAAACAGTATGTAAATACATATGTATATTTTACGACAGTTGTATGTATTTGAAAACGCTATAAAATAATTTCAAAATATTCGATATACGTATGTATATATATTCGTCGAAACGTATGCAGAGAGAGAGAGAGAGAGAGAGAGAGGACGATAGTGTCGGACTAGCGACGGGTCAGTTCCACTTACAACGCCGGTAAGACCCTGAACTCTGACAATTGGAGTGCTTCCTCTCTTCCCAACAGATGACGTTAATGAGAACTATGACAACAAGGCAATGATAACATCCTGCGCACAATCTGTATCGCCGACTCAATTATCATACGCGCAACATACGCGTACATATACAGGAACGGCGAGCACACGTGTCTCAAGAGCAACGATTCCTCTTGTTGTTCTCTTATCCTCTATGCGTTGCCGTAGGTGTGCTCGTTTCTCCGTTCGTTAATAATCTACGTATGCGTGTACGATGATTTAAACGGAGCTGTACACGCGAAAATATTCTACGAATAAAATACCCTGCAAAAGTCCTACGTCGTCTATCTATTTTAATTTACATATCGAGGAGCAACAGGACAGAGGTACGTACATTTTTTAGATATTTCGTTATGCGAACGACTATTGCCGCAGAAAATTATTATCTGCTCGGCTATTTAACAGTGACAACATATTCCTCTTCTTTTGCCATTTAATCGCAAAGTCTTGGATTTCTGACAGTTTCCAATAAAGTATCATCGCTGAAACGTTTTCGTTTAACGGATGGTCTCTAGATTTTTGGACTTTTGCACAGTATTACGTATATACTTTTATTTTAACGTATACTCGCTACCGCATTCTCTCTTTCTCCCTCTTACAATTAATAATGTTTCACCGTTTTAATTTCCTTTAATTTCTTTTCTTGTCGTTTTATCAAACAGTACCCTTACGCTTACGATTGAATAAAAATAAATATTTTCAATTGTGTCCTAGAAAAATTGTTGTTGCAAGCTATACTCGTTATTGTAATATACCTACCTACCTGCCTACCTACCTACCTATCTACCTACCTATCTAGCTACCTACCTACCTACCTACCTACCTACCTACCTACCTATCGTACTTACACGTTAAGTTAAGTATTCTTAAACGTTAAACGCCAAACTCGGTTCGAGGCTGGACCGCGAGCTTACGAATAAAAATTCTTGTACGAATCTCGTCGATCGTATTCGAGAGAGAATAAAAAGGGAAGGAAGAAAACATGGAATATGGTGTAAATGAATGTGAATTATTTTTCTTTATCCTGTTTCCGTAATGGACGAACGGTCGCGTTTGTAATATGTCGATGTGGCGTCGTCTTTTCAATTTTCAAGGGTCTAAATGCGCGTATTTACATATAGCTAGGTTCTCCCGACAATGTAAAAATTCAAGAGACGTTGGAAAGAAATCCCAGTGATATCCTCGCTAGTTCCTAGAGGACGTTACAGGGATAATAAGAACTTTAGCATCCTCGGTTAATGAACGATTATTAGAAAAAGAAAAGTCCTAGAGATCGTAGAAATCCAACAAGTTATACGGGTAGATCTTAAAAGATGCATAGATCCGAGAAATCCTTCATACTCTGTTTAGAACGGAAGCATATTTATCCTAGAGGCATCTTACCAATCTCGGTGTCCAATATTCTAGTCCAGAAATTCTAACGATTCCGAAGATTACAAAGATCCTAGAGACTTTGAAAGCTTTCGAAGTTTAGCTCTCCCGTGGATCCAAATATCTCGAATGCCTTAAACGTTCTCTAGAGACCTTGGCTCGAAAGTCTCGAAGAGCTACTACGAATCCTAGACCGTGCACACATCCGCCATAACCTACGCCCTACTAGATACGGATCTTGTCTCTTGTAGATTTTCCAATCCCTTTAAAGTCCCACCACGGACATCCATATAATTCTGCCCGCTCCATATTTCCATCCGATATTCCTTTAAAAACGTCGAACAACTAAACTGCGCGTTTCCTTCGACCAACGATTAATACGAGACACATTATTGCACGATGACGTTGTACGATGACGATGTCTTCGTGTTTTCTGCTTTCGAGAGAACTCCAAGTCGTTTTGGAAACATCGTATTTATCCTGCGTACGTCCAACGCTATAATCGCTGTAATATATCCTTACGGACTAACGATCTAAGAGATTTCGTCTAGTTTATTACACACGCTGTGACTGAATTATATGAACGCGTTAACCGAACAACGTTCTTCGGAATCGTCGCTATTCCGTTCTTTCCCTTTCTTTCCCTTTCTTTCCCGTGGTCTCTGTCTCTTTGGTATACTACGATCGACCCTTGGCTTCTCCTATCGAGTGCAAACTTCTTCGCACAAAACGTAATCGATCGACCGATAATGTCGATGAACCGACGAGTCGCTAAAAGATCAAACCGAGCAACACCGTTTCGGAAAAACTTTTCGTTTCTTCGCGCCGTGTATCGTGCATTCGCGTGTCATTCGTTTGTGATCGTCCGACTCTCTTTCATATAAAAACTAAACGTTTAACGTCGATCGCTAAAGAGGAAGCGTAACCTTGTTTTACGATAGCGGTAAAGGGTTGAGTCTCTGGACGAATCAAAGGAGAGTAAAGATCAGGTGTGTATGAACAACAACGGTGTGCGATTTTCTCCTAGTTCAAGGTCTACGTAGTTGGCCTCGTTGCTACTTGGAGTACGAAGAATGTCATCTGTGACTTTCGAAGCTACAGCGTGTTCCAAGTCAGTCGTACACCCGAGACCATTTGTATATCTTCCCTCGCTATCGTTTCGATATTGTCTTTAATTGTGAAATTGGTACGGTAGAAGCCACGATATTAGCCGTTATTTTTCAAAGATATTGGCTCTAGAGGGGAAAAAATATTGTTTTCAATTTCAATGTTCGATACACGAACAAAGATTTGCCTGGTAACCACGCACCGAAGAAATATTCCTAGCAGCAACAGGTTCCAACGATTAAACGAACGGGGTGAACGAATGGTAGGCGGAATTTTGCATTCGAAGACGCAGACGAATCGTAAAGGTTAAATGAGGAATAGATAAAGGTTGGCAGTATCAAGACACCTCGACAAATGCAGTGGATAAAAAAGAAGAGAACGGGGGGCGAAGAGTATTCATCGATCGAAGCATCGTCCCCTAACGATTTTTCACGAATATTTCTCTCATCTTGTATATTTCTTGGCATTGTATTAAATACTTTCCCGTCGAGTGGACAGAAGCTTAGCTTTTAAATATAAAAAGAAAAGGGATCGGTAGAAGAGAAAACTATCGTCGAAAGTAATAAAGATGGATCTACTCAAAAGTTGAGCAATTTATCCAATATATGTACTCCTATTTTCATTAAATATAACGTAACGTTATTTATACTCGTATTATGTACAAGTAAATTCTCGCGCGGAACAAAGAAAGTTGGCAATTCGGAGAAAAGAACGCGGTGTGAAACGGACGCTTTTATTACTCTGTTAAAAAAAAAAAAAAAAAATAAGAAAAAAGAAGAAAAGAAAAGAAAGAAAGAGAGAGAGAGAGAGAGAGAGAAAAGAAAGAGAACAAACAAAAATAAAACAGTCGTATAAAAAATTAAATTATCTTTACGGTAATAAAATATACACTATTCTCTGTACGAGTGCAACCAGAGCACGATCAAGAGATAAGAGTAAATAGTTCTTATTCTCTTTTTCTGATAGGGTAATAACGATTCTCGAGAATAGTAGGGGTAACTTTGTCACAATTTAAATCGTGTACAACGTATCGGCTAGTGTCTGGTCGCACCCTCACAATAAGAGGCTTCGAGTATAGTAGAGAGAATGAAAGAAACTCGATGAGTATTATTACATGGTAAAACGTAATGCATTGCACTCGATCCTGTGCTATACAACGGTTAAAATGAAAACAAAAAAAAAAAAAAAAAGAAAAAAGAAAAAAGAAAAAAAGGACTACAAAAAAACGTCTACATCGCTCGTATTCTTTGTGAAAACTTCGAGGCCAAACCTCGTTTTCGAACACCAAAGATTCTTCGCCGGTTTCTATACTTTACTCAACGCTATTCGATCAGGCTCGACGAATCGCGATTAAGGATACTAATCTTAGGGTTAGAAAATTTATTTTTAAGAATTACGTTGGACCCTAAGCACGAGGATGCATTCACGAAACGACACGTTATAGCGTCGAGGTAGAATTTGAATATATCTCGATAGATTCTTCGATAAGTTCCACCGATGCGGCAACAATAATGCAGAAGAAATGATTGGAAACAAAATATCTGGCGAATCTGCTATTAGCCCTAGGGATGTGTATAAAAGAAACAGCTGTGTTCGTTATATATACTGTGGAAATATATGGAAATCGGTTAAAAATGTTTGGTGCTCTGAAAGAAGGTTCGGCCAAAACTTAAAGATGCTAAATCGACGCTCTTGGTGTACTCGAGTCTTATACCATGCGCAAAAATATTTACAGGATCCTCTGTTTAACTTACAGTAAATTTGAACATTGGAAGCTGATCTCGACCACGCGAATAAAAAGAAAATTGGATAAAAACAATTCTACAACGGATAATCCTATATTCGATATTTTTCCCTCGTTTCCGGTACTTATTTCGTGCAACAAGCAGGAGATCCCGTAATTATTACGAACAGTGTGATAAAATAATTGCACGCGCATTAAAAACTCTCTTATTGGAGCTGAGATTAAAATAGACGACGCGTGTACGCAAATATTCCGTGTGTATGCTGTGCAAGTGGTGGAGCTGGAGGTTTAAGTTATCGTAAGAAACTGTTTTGCACGGCAGAATGCACAAAATAATTTCTTTCTTTTTCATGGAACACGTGATAGTAAGAGCTGCTTCCATATTCAGAAGAGAAAGTAAGAAACGTGAGATCATCGTAAATTTCAGAACGGAAGCAGCTATCGTTTGTTGGCCACGCAAAAAGTATACGAAATTTGTATATATCGGTAATATAAACGAAAGAACGATAATACATAGTTAAATGAAAAATAAACCACAGCCACGTAACATATACGTTCGTTTGTCTTTTTTCGTTCTCTATCTGTTTTAAACCTATTTAAGGTTTACGGAGGAGCGTTCGCACGATCGATATTATAGTCGGCACGTACGGATATCGATTATAATATCGAGCGTCTGAACGTTGCTTTTTAGGCATGGTACGTGAAACAACCAGCACTGCCGTCTTCTAGCGAAACGAAAACCGTTATCGTCGACCGAAAAATAACCGCGATTCTTACAGTTTATTGCAACGTCCACGTCCTTCTTCTCCTTCCTCCGCTCCGCCCCGCCCCGCCCCGCCCCGCCATGCCCTCTCTCACTTCGTTATTACGTTAAAATTACGTTGGACGTTATACGATCGAAATTACGCTGTCGTGTCAGAAAGAAAGAAAGAAAGAAAGAAAGAAAGAAAGAAACCTCGATTCGTATCCTTCGATCGTATAACGAATCCTCTCTCTATGGAAATGAATAGAGACAAATCAACGAAAGGAATGAATTCTGCCGTGTCATAAAAATCCAAAAATTGGACTTTAACGTTTTAGTGACAATCTTTCGAGATTAAAATTGATTCGTCGATGAAAATTCGTGTCCACATCAATGACGTTCCAGTACCTTTTTTTCTCCTTCTTTTTTTTTTCTTCTTTTTCTTTTTTTCTCTTTTTTTTTCTTTTTTTTTTTTAATAACGATACCAATATAAAAATGCTTTGGCACAGTAGATAAATAGGTATACCGAATACGAAGATACGCCTCTATTCATTTCCGTTAATTTAGAATTGATTCATCGCCGCTTGCTAGAAAGAGACAAATACACAAAAGATGCTATATATATATATATTCCTTGTCACTCGCTTTCCGCTTCTTTCCTTCTTCCTTCGAATCAATTTCATATCTGTACAGTTCGCGTGTCTCGTGATCATGATCTTTCGCTTGGGATATACAACATACACGTATTTACACAACTATACAAGAGAAACGAAGAACGAAAATTACACGTCCGTACTACATCCGGCAAATCGAATTTCTCGATACGTATATTATTTCGTTCGCCGATATCTGCCGCTAATTTTCTTCAGCCACCGCTGCCGCCGATTCACCGAAACTTGTAATTAAAGGGCAGCGCTGAATATTAACTTTATTACAACGTTCGATCTCTATTCTTTTATAGCTATTCTATTCTTCGAAGACACGTCGCGATGATCGCGGGACGAACTCGATTCCGTTCGATCGCAACGAGTAAATGAAGAAAAGATAAACCGCGGAACAGTTCTATATACAACACTGTACATCGTCACGACAAAAACGAAAGAATCAAAACGATGATGAAAGGAATCTCGAATCCGTCAAGCGTGTTACGCCCGCGCGTTATGCCGTGCACTTTTACGATTCATGGACTCAATTTACTTACCAAATATCGGCTGAACGAAACACGGCCGGCCCCCGTTTCACAACGAGAATCCATACGCCGCTAGAACCACTCGACTGACCGACCCGTTGAGCATGACGGACGCGATTTTCACCTTGGAAAATACGGATCGAAACGAAGATTCGTCGCGGAACGAACAAAAATGAAAATGAGAACGGAGAGAGTGAGAGAGAGAAAAAAAAAGGAAAGAAAGAAAATTGAGAATAATAATTAATGAATAATTACACACTTCACTCTATCAGAGTTCGAAGAGTTTGAACAGTCCTGCCCGTTCGCTAAGGCAAGATCACAGAAACATGTCTAAGGCTCATATAGTCACCCACTTTAAAAGTCTCTACTTTCGTGCCCTTATCGCTAAATGCAAGTGGAATCTGGGTGTTGGCTGGCAGACTTTCGTGTTTTTGTCGGTTCCTTCGTCGTCAATTCCTGAGAAGGCCTCCGCGGACTACCCAGCGTGACTAACGCAGATGCTACGGCTAAACCAGCGCTCTGACCAGCCGGCGTGTAAGGTTCACCGCCAGTTGGCAGTCTGACTAGCAACGACAGGACCGCTGCTCTGTTACCGCAACAGGGCTCCAACGCGATCGGACTAGGGGCATCCTGTAAATATTACACCAACAAAACCAAATAACATCGAGTCGCACAATACTTGTACTGTGAGAATTGCTAAAATTTGCGCTATCGTGAATAAATTTGAGCGAGCAGGGGAAACGAGAATCGCGAGCAACATCATAGAATCGAAAGTATCGAAATCCGTGGCGCTAGTCACGTCTCTATTTCTATGGTACATTGAAGCCAACGCTATTCTCGTTTTTTTTTTTTTTTTTTGTGTTGTTTGAAAAATTTCGAAAAGTCTTGCAAAATGATAGATTCGAAGGTGGAAACAGAGTGATATCGATGTTTTATCTCACATGTTCGTATATAAATATACGATGATGTCCCACTTTCACGAGTTTATCTATTGTAGAAAATTACATTTTTATGCATAAACTTTTTTTTTTTTTTTTTTTTTTTTTTTTTTTTTTTTTTTTTTTTAGCAGCTTTGATATCTAGAACTAACCCTATAAATATGCCCTCCCCCTTCTTGTCTGCCAATATCCTGTATATGATTACTATATGTATTTACGTGCAGGATGTCTCGCTTAAATTGGGCATTTGAATTAATTTCACTGTTTCTAAGGATAAGAAAGAGCGTATATACGTGGCTCGACGATACGCATCTAACGATACTGATAAGAGCAGGCACAAAGTTTATTCCGGTCATCGACGTTCCTCTTTGTCCTCTTCGTCATTTTGGTATCGTCTTCGATGGTAAAAATCATTATAAATGTTCAATTTATGCGAAACAGCCTGTGCGTTATATAATTACTTTATCGGCGAATATAAATGACTGAGCGAGATATCAACCTTTTTCTTCTTGCGGCAATTGATTAACTCGGACTCGTTTCGCTCGGAGTCGGAATTATCGATGTCCCGCCTCTCGATTTCTACCAAAACCTGGCTAAACGCTCTACTGGCCATTTGCTCCATTTCTACGAACAATCTCTGTCTTCTTCTGTACATATCATATTTTTGTTTGATCTTCCAAAGGACAGCAGCCACCAACAGGAGAGCGAGGAAGCACCTAGGCATGTAATCTCTAGTTTACAAGTAAATACTGCCTGAGGCTTAGGACAACACAAAAGCGTGGGAAATTTTGGAAAAAAAAAAAAGGAAAAAAAAGGAGAAAGAATGATAAAGAAAATCACGAGACTGTCGATCTTGGTCGTAATTAATTCCTACACGCAACACGTATATCGTCTACAGGTTTGGCTAGATCTGACACGAAGTTTCAAATACTCACGTGCAAAATGTTATGAAGAACTGTTGCAAGTTGAGCTTGGAATATTGCGAGAAGGAAATTTGAATCCACACGGGCGGCTGGAAGTCGTACACGTAAACGTAGAACGTGGTCAATGTATTGTTGTTCTCGCTACCGAAACCGTAACCGTCTTTGATAAATCGATGCTTGTACATGCTGGTGGTGCAATTCGCGCCAAGAATCAACGGTATTTCGGGCGTGTTCCCTCTCTTCACGGTGATGTTCATTTTAGCCAATACGGAACACGTAATGGAAAACTCAGCATCGATGTCGGGTTTTGGCGGAGAGTTCTTAAAATTGATCGCTCGATACTGACGGTCCTCCTTTTTACTTAAATTGAACGTAAATTGATAATCGATCGCCAGATCATCTGTAGAAGAATTTTAAATTTCAATATAATCCTACGCTGAATTATTGTCAGTGGGAGAGGAATAGTTGGTACTACTAGAGGAAATATTCGTTTAAAAGAAACTTACAAAAACACGATCCTTTGTTGGTAGGATCTCCGTGATAAAGGCTAGACACGTCGCATCGTTCGCAATGATCCCCGATGATGCCTTTCGTTGTACAGAAACATTTACCCGTCTCGCTGGTACACTGCGTGCCTTGATTATTACAAAAACAGGCTGCAACGGGAAAATATAATTTAGCGAATTACCCGATGTTAACGACTTAACGATATTATTACTAGGAGTAGGACAACGAATGAATTTACGTTGACAAGTCGCTCCATTCAATGGATTGCCGTAATAGCCGGGAATGCATTTGTCGCAGTGAGGTCCGTATGTCAAATTTCCACACGGTTGGATACATGTGCTGCTATTCGAGAGACACTTGCTGTGCCCGTTGCATTGGCAAGCTAAAATTAATGTAATTCGAAGAACATCGGTATACACACACACACAATAATATATAAAGGTTGTTTAATAATTTGTGCACGCCGTATACGCGGTGACCATTAACAATTTACTTACTAGGGCATTTAGTGAAGTACCATCGTTCGAACGGGCATGCGTCCAAGCTTTTACTGCTTGGACCACGAGCCCCACCTGGCAAGCAGAGTCCCTTCCCTGTCCCTGAACCATCGTCGCACCATCCACATCCAGGATCGGAGCGACACGTCGTACAAGACGAATAAAACGTGCACCATTCTTTCCCCGTTTCCGTCGGCCGACATTTCGCATCGATCGTAGTCCATTCGCGACATTGCCCGTAAGGGAAGCTCGCGGGATACGCATTTTTGTCCACGCATTTCTTCTCGTTCTGACACCAGATGCAATCAGACTCTGTGCAATTTTTACAGGAAGTGTAGTCTACGCAAGGACTGCGACAAGAGTCTATGGACAGCCTCTGAGCTTGAATAGTTCCGTTTAAAATGGTCACTTGCTGCAAACATTGGTAAATTGATTTACTCCCTTGTTGTACAATATATCGGTTGTATATCGTTGTAGAGTGCCGTAGAGCACTCAGGATACAGGAAATTTATCGTAGCGCTAGCGAATGTATCCGGCTAATCGTTTTATCGGTCGTCGCGCGAGCAAAACCTCTAACGCGTATGCTGGTTACAAAATAGATAAGGAAGAGTCGCACTTTGTCTACGAGATTATAAGAGAAACATGGCTGAGACGGTAAACCTTTTACTGGAGGTTGAACCTTTGGAATTTCATTTTGACCGTAGCAAGTTTAGTGTACGATAACTTTGACTCGTATACTCACGTCTCGAGCCTTCGAGTACGGCTTACACCGATCAGGTCCGTTCGACCAAGACCAGATGCAATGCGGATTACTGGAGCACGCGTGGCACGTGTGCAATTGTAAGCACTCTATGCCAGTGTGAAGGTCGCACTGTACCAGATCGGTGATCGCCTTAGTCGGAGGTGCGTTAGCGTTGTCTCGGCAAATCTCGTACGAGCAACTCTTGCCGCACCATACGCAATTGTACGAAGTCTGTACGCATGCCACACAGTCTGTGAGCAGTTTGCATAATTCCTTGTGAGACGTCATCCCACGAGGTGGCGTATCGTCTAGGCACCTCATGTAAATTCCGTCGTGCATGTCGTCGTTAAGAAGCACGTGTCGGGGTATCTTGGTGATCTGTATACACCGATTCTCTCTCTTATCCCACACGCACTTCACGCCTGTCCTTGCGTTCAAACACTGATTCTGATTCATCAAGTGCTCACAGTTCCCTGGTGTGTACCTGTTGGTCATATACGTACGTTGTACATTAGTAAACGAAGATTCTTGCCTATCCTGTTCGGTAAAACGCTTGGAGAAAAGATAGAACGTTAGCTATCCGGTTTTTTAAGTATACGTATTGTATGACGAGACATCGTATGACGTATCTCGAAAGCGAAAGGGAAAGCAAAGTCCAAGTGTCCACGTGTCTCCTAAATATTTATAGAACCGATTTATTCCAATAAGCTGTATTTTAATTGTTGTAAGAAGAAAAAGACAAAAAAAAAAAGAAAGTGGAAGTTGAATTTTTTTCTGGGTTTTCGGATCTAAATAAGGTAAGAAAATCAATTGGCGCGCTAAATATTTTACGTTCAGACCTATTCGAGCGGCAATGTGGCAAGTGGCAAGCGGCAAGTTATTAAATTTCTATATAACGATGCTTGGCGAAGAATCGAAGCTGAATTTGTTGGTTAAAAAACGACAAGCTGCCGTTTGTTGAAAGTAAATCGTAATTTCTATGAGGAACGTAATATACGTGATACACGGAGTATGTAAAATAGGCGAGGGAGAGTAAGAAAGGCGCGAAAGGTACGAGAAAATGAATAAAAGTAGGAAGGATGACGTTTCTCGGTCGTACCTCGACATGTCGGATAACATCTGTCCATCGAATCCTCCGTAAATGTACATGGACTTCTCGAATACGGTCGCAGTATGTCCATACCTAGGCAAATCGGTCATCTCTTTCGGCATAGAAAACTGATGCCACGAGTCGCACGTAACGTCGTACGCTATCGTATCCGCTGAATAACACCTCGTTCCGTCCGAATGTTGCGTATCGTTGTGCATATTACCGCCAAAGACGATCATCAAGCCACCAGAAACGAATACAGCCGTATGAAAGAAACGAGCCGATGGCGCTGACGTGAGCAATCTCCATTCGCGATTAATCGGATGATAGGAGTATAGTCGACTGGTTAACACCTGTGTGATTTGCGTCTCCGACACGTATCCTCCGTACACGTAGATGAGATTCGTTAACGGATCGTAGGCGGATGTATGACCGTAACCACCCTTCACAGGGAATCCAGCAGTCTCCACAATTTGCCACTCGCGAGTACCCAAATAGCATTCTTGAACTTCGTTCAGATAACCGTACTGAGGCGAATAGCCAAATATCACCACCATCTTTTCTTTTTTTCCGTGCACCAAGGTTGCAGAGTGACCGGCTACCTGTGTGAAGTAAGACATTAAATAAAAGTATCCCGAGTCGACTGAGAAAGAACTTTTGACCCCTTCATGCTAAACTACATACGTATCTCAGATGGGGATAATGGGTTTGCGCAGGGTAATGCGAATCACTGTCCGAATTAATTTCTCGACCGATCGATTGAAAATTGAGATACTCGAAGATTTCAGATATCATTTATACCGAGCAAGGGTATTATCGCTCTTTTATTAATCGCGAAAACGAGCGAATACGAGCGAATACGAGCGAATACGAGCGAATACGAGCGAATATGAGCGAAAATGAGCGAATATGACAGTGTAGAATAATATCGAAATATTGGAATATTTTAGGTAATATCTAATTCATACCGAGAGAGTTTGCATCCTTTTGTTAATTATGAAATATGGTTTCCCAATCCGAAAGTTTAGCTCTTTACGTACAGTTTTTGCGTGGCGGTAATCAGCGCGGCAGAGTGTTACTCTGAGAAGAAAGGTACACCGGCGGTAGTTTACATCCTATTACAGAGAAACTTTACCCAACATACAAGTTATAACGTTTAATGAATAAAAGGATCGAGTGTCGTTGCAATATTTAGAGATATATTAGTTCGCCAAGAGGTACTGAAGAAACGAAAAAGGTACGAGACCAAGAATCGGTAAGTGAACAGCGATCGATAGAATTGTACGAAAAGGAAAAAACTGGCCGTTCCGTAATAAGTTTTGCGTATCGCTGCGTATTAAATATTCCGATTGTCTACAATGACGCTGTCGTGTGAAATATTTAAAAATGAAAGAAACGAAAGAAATGATATAGGAAAGATGTACCACCTTTAAAGGACCACCGCGTATGGTTTTGTTGTTATGGAAGTTATCGTGCACCGTTACGTTCTCCCAGACTTTTGCCGACACGTCGAACGCCCAGATCTCGTTGGTCACCGTAGAATTAGGCAGTACACCACCGTACATGAATATCTTGTCGCCAAAGAGCACGCAGGAGTGAGCGTACCGAGGCAGAGGAACCTTACCCTCGACGTGAGGGGTCTCCCAGACGTTTCCATTGAAATCATAAACGTTGATCATTTTTGCGCGATGAAAGCTCTCACCGCCGACTACGTATAAGGAATCCTTCCAAACGATGGAGCAATGACTAGCCGAACCTTCCGGTGACAAATTTTTGTAGGATACGCTTTCCCAGAATCCACGATCGCTTCTTTGGCTGCAGTCGGAACCTGAACGTACAGACAGTCTATTTTAATCGTTTTATGCAAAATCCAGGGATTAATCGTTCCCGAGTATCCGAGTTTCCGAGTTTCCGAGTTTTCGTTCAGGCTTCATTCGCTAATAATCAATCGAAAAATAGTCGTTGAATTTCTATCGATCTTAAAGATTCGAACGATTACGGACGATACGTGAATACACGTACTCGTACCTGATACATTAGTACTAGTATCGAGTAATATACGTTGAATCGTTATGAAATGTTCGTTTATTTAAGATAAATATAAAGATTCTTCCAGAGCCGTTGTAGTATTGTATCGCCAATTCAAATACGAATAACGTTGGGAAATTAAATCGCGCGTTGGAAGACCAATCTCTCTATTCATAACGGTTCGGTAAACGCTTTTGACGAAAATATGTCACCCTTGAAACCGTGCACGCAGTCACAGTGATGGCTCTCGCGGTTACACTCGCCCTGTCCGTGATTATCGGAGCAATTGTTTGGACAAACTTGAATCTCGCAAGCTTCGCCGGTCCACGTGGCATCGCACGTGCACACACCGTCGATGCAGACTCCGTGGCCGGAACAGTCGGTGTGCGAATACCTACGAACACCGAAAATTATATACACAGGAGGAAAGTAGGTTGAGCAAATCTTTGAGAAGCCAAGCTAGCGTATCTCGATGCTAATAGACACGGTACACACGCTCTTATCGTATTTGTACGCGAGGATAGAACAAACGCGTATGGCCAACGATAGGGCAATGGCCAAATATCGCGAACAGAATGGTCAACGATGAGAAGAACACGTGGCAACACGTTACTCAGCCTCTCGCGGTGTAAAATATCTAAAGAGTGAAAAAAGAGAATTCGGAATGAACGATTTGGAGAATGGTTGTTTCTTTATCGTAGAGATTTCATACGTTTATCAGACCGAATAAAAAGAATGTGTATTTTCGGATTTTACGAGTAATCAAATTGAATAAGAGTATCTCGTGTGTAGCAATATTTGAGATACGGTTCTGGTTCTTGACCAAAGACAATAGCGATAACAAGAGAGCCTTATATCTTTTTCTGTTGGTCGAATGAATTCATGAATGGGCAACGCTAATAAGATACCGTGCATTTGGATCAATGAACTCTCGCACGATTATTCTCTCTCGTATGTCAAAGTTCGACGTGAATATGCGTAAATAAAAGAGGTCTCGCTGTACGTAGACAAAGAAATACGTCAGATACGTAATAAAAGCAGTAAAAAGTACGAATTACGAAATTATAATTACATTTAGATATTAATTTTTTATTATATGGATATTGATTTTTGCACATTTAATATCGAACATTTCGCGATAAATTGGAAACAGATCCGAAGATTGCCGCGGAGAGAAACAAAAGGAAGAGAGAAATACAAAGTCGTCGAATAAATTCCTGAAAAACATAATAATCCAAATCGTGGAAAGATGAGAGAAGAAAATGAAGGAAGCAAAGGCAAAGAAATAATGTAACGGAGATGGAAGTGCGAAATGATCGGAAAGCGACGATAGAGAAAATGAAGACAGAATCGTTCGCGAGGAAGAAGAAGAAGAAGAGGAGGAAGAAGATGTTTCACCTGCTAGGACAGGCGTTGATCTTGTAACTGATATTGAAGCCGCTCATGTTGTACGCTACGTCCGAGTAGAAGTGAAGCAGCGCGGTTCCGGAGCGCGCGATCACTTCCGGCACGCGCCGTATGTGGTAGCCATCTTTGTGCATCAATCCGGAGAAGACGGCAACCAACGGCGCCTCGACGCTGTCACCGTCGTAGATGTACATGTGGTCCCAGCCGCATTCTGTCGCGAATTGCTCCACGTGCATCCGTATCGTGGAGTTTGGGTTGCTCTCGATCAACCAGGAACACTTTACGTCCGCCGTGTAGTTGCCGATACCGTCGTGAATGTTTCCTGTTGGTTCCGTCAGTCTGCGAACGATAACCAAATACGCTTGGATCAATCGGCCGCTATCCTAGGCGATGAAAGCACGATCGATAGTACGTATAATCGACGTAACGTTACGGGTACCGTAACGATGCGACCTTTGCTTCGTTACACGTTATATCGTACGTCGTATCGTGTTATTACGATATAATCGCGCGTTTCGCTATTATAACTTACAACGCGGACAGGACTTTCGGCTTGGAGAGTCCGTTGAATCGTTTTTTTTTTTTTTTTTTTTTTTTATACGGCCTTCGACGATAAATGGTCGAATTTTCGAAAAATAGAGCAATCGCGATAGTAATACGATAAACCGTTAATATTATCATCGTCGGGACAAAGCGGCGAATAGGTGCGTTTGGCGAAGAATGCAGCATCCGAACTATCGATCTCCGCGTTCTTCGAGGCATCGCGTCGCGTCATGCGTCGCGCGTCGCGCGTCGTCGTGGTCAAGGACGACGGCCACGCGGACAATCCACGCACGCGACGACGATGCAACGCGAAGAAGACGGAACAAAGCGAGAGCAGCGTGTAAAGTCGAGAGCGATAAACGAGGACGAGGCCGTGCATCGATAATTATTGTACGCGTGTACGGGATTAAAAGATGAGCCGGTGGTGGATTAGGTCGGATAAGACGATAATGGAGCATAGCTGCTCGCATACCACCTGGCTTTTTTTATCGTTAATCGTGAACCGAGCGCGGTGTCGCGGAAAACTGGAAACGTTTCGATCTCGAAAATGCGTTGGAAGAAGAATCGAGACGAGGCGAGATAAGAGTTGTTCTTTGTTCAAGGTTAAAAGAAAATAATAAACGCCTCGTTATATATCGATATCGTTCTTTATATCGTACACATTCTTAGATCGATATAACAGATATCGTTCTTTATTTTAAAGAGCTCCTGTTATTTCTGTTCTTACGTCAATTGAAATATGACAGAAAGTTGGATAATTGGGAAAATATCGAAACTGATCTGTGGTTTGGCAACTTTTATTGGATTAGCAAGATGTACGGTGTACGTATAAATTGGACAACATCTGTTGTTACACTTTTAGTACAATTATCGTAATTGGCAAATTATTTGTAGCCGCGTTTGCTACTTATTCTTGCAAGAAAGATAACGTATAGATAGTATGCACGTAGTTATCGGACAAACGCCTTTTCGTCTTTCGAAATCGTACTCGAATTAAGGACAAACTAAACTATACCTAATTACCTAACTTAGGAATGCGGGTATCGGTCAGGTGATCGAGAAAGTGATCGAGATAAACGACGATGCTACGAGGAGTAGACAACGCGCACGAGATGTATTATACTTGTATGTGTATCATACGATAAATAACGTAAAGTGCATGATAATTGCAGTAGGCAAAGTAGCTTGGGTTGTTTAGATAAACACCAACAATTCGCGACTGTTTCCATTTCCACGCTGATTCGTTCGAATCGGCGTACAGGTACGAGTGGTCGTTAACGATCGTAATAATCTTACGAATTACCGTACCTGCTGCTTGTGTGCATGTCTCGTCCTTGTCGCAACAAAATTTTACCAACGGGTGCTATCAACCATACTGATCGAGATATGCCTTGGACGCGATAATTTATTTATTTGAATCGTGTGTATTTTAATCTTTGCTAAAGATCGATTTTACGATAAGTACGATACGCGTATCTGGAAAAATGTAAGCCGGCAACTTTCGAAATTTGCTTGCCTTTATCAACTCTTAATTTCAAGAATATAGATATTTTTGACTTATCGAAAATTCGATCGGCGACGCGGCACAAGCACCGTGTCAATGTTGACTAATAACGCGCAATATGTGTGTGTATATATATATATATATATAAAACATTGCCCCTACTTCGTTACTGTTTAAATATCGATAGTTGTTAAATTTTTGCACGAATGTAACGACAATCGTACTTGCGTTTTCTTAATTGCAAGTATGAAAATTATGGCGGAAATTGGCCATTCGTCATAGCGCTAATAATGAAAAGTACAGGATCGAGCAAACAGGTTTTCAAACGAGTAAGCAAGAGTTACGGCAGCAGAGACTGAAAACGCGGGAAACCGCGGATCGGAAGGGGAAGCAGCGTATAAACACCGTAGACGAAACATGGAAAAAGGACGATCCATCTCGTCTACGACGCTCGAGGAATAATAATTCCAAGGGACAAAGAACCGTGGCTACGACGATGTGCTTCCTGCTTCCGGCTTCCTGCTTCCTGCGTCATAATAGACTCTTGGCGAACGTATCGGATCGTTCGACTCATCGAGATCCTCGATATGAATTAAAGATAGAGGTTCCTCTTTTCAAATTGTGTATGTAAATGCGTAGTAACGCAATCGAGCAGATATAAATTATCAAATCGATCATAGAAATGAAATGGAAAAATATAAATGTCGCCGATTGGATCGGCAACGTTGGGAGCACGAATCGGTCATTGAATCGTGAAAAAAATATAAAGATATCTCAAATCTTTCGTTATTCCGATCAATTTGTCTTAATAAAATAGTAATCTGTAAAACCTAATGCGACACAAGCGTCGGCGAAATGAACGAAAGCAAAATGAAGGGACGAAAGTTAAAAGAAAATGAACGGCAAACATCTCGTTCGTTCTCCGAGCCGTATTTTCTCGCCTATGATTATGCGGCGGTTATGGCGGCGGCGATATCGCTTAAACGGCGGAAAAAAGGTGAGAATTATCGATCGCAGTGAAAAACACGCGAACGCAGAAATTGCAGCACCAAAGTGGATGGATCGCATGCCGAAAAGGCCCGGATGCGCATTGTCGTCGAGCATGTTGGAGGGATAACCATATCTTAGCTTGGATAGTGCGGAAAAGAAGAGAAAATTAGAAGGTGGGGAAGGGGGGGGGGGAACAGAGGGCGAAACGGAACGAGAGGAAAAACGGAGTGTGCGAGAGCCGATGCGCGGCGAGGGCACTTGGCTTCGCATAAATTCTGATCGGTGATTTACGAGCGTAACACGTGTCCCGGGCCAGGATGCCGAGTATTAATATTTCAACGCGAAACATTTTTGCATAAAATAGCGGGAAAACGAGCGGAGAAATCGGATCGAAGCCGGAAATGGGAATCGTATCGTCGAAAATGCCTCTTATGCCAGAATACAACAGAATATTTATCGATATTATTCGTTATCATTGTCGTTGCGGATTAAATGCGCAAAGTGCCGGAAGACGATTAATGTAATGTAAAAAAATAACGATACGAAAGAAATACTAAAAATGGAATAGGAGTGAAATCTATAGAAATATATAGGGAGGAAAAAAGAGAGAAAAAAGAGAGAGAAAAGAGAGGAAAAATAGAAAAAAGGAAAAAAAATAGAAAACTGCCCCTGGAACAAGTGAATTACGAATGAAACTATACGAATGGAATGGCAGCTTTATGATAAACTAATTAAAAGATAAAAGTAGAAATACCGCTTTGCACTAAAATATTTACATGTTATAGACTTATCGTACCGCTCTAATTACGATCGACCATATCGCAACTAATTACGATAAAATAATCCCACGTATATATCAACATTTGCGTTCTCTTAATCGTCTTTGACTCGACCCGAAATTTTCTATACCCAACGAATTTCTCAAATTCGACGAAAATACGACGCGTGTACGTTTTTCGTCTCAAGTATTTTTTATAGAACCGCGATAGATCGATCGATAAGACAAACGCGAGATCGGCAAGAAGAAAGTCGTAGTGTCGTAGCGTGAATGGTTCGAAGTACGATGTACGATGACATTCGTTTCATGATATCGTTTATATCGCTGCTCGTTCCGTCGTACGAATCTCCGTTCTCTCAAGCTTTTCAACCGAGAAGAAAACCGTAGAATTACGTATTTCGAGCAATACGCATCCGCCTGATACCACCGACGACGAGTACGAATCACTTGATAATGCTCTCGGGCTACGTAATAACAGCGTACCGCTGTTCCTTTCTCCAACGATTGATTCGTCTCGCGTTAATCGCGCAACGATTTCTCACAGATATAATTGTCCATCTATACACCCGGCGATCGTCCTAGAATTTACGCAGAAAAATGAAAAGTAAAAATTAGCTTTGTACAAGAAACTTGCAAAGATAAGATAAACTTTGCGCGTTTCGATTCATCGTCTATTTAAACAACGCGAGTCCCTACGACTTTTCTGTGAAATTAAGAACAACTAGGTCGTTGTAAGGAATCGAAACAAACGCGATAATGCTTACTTTGATTTCGATTTCGGTGTGCCACAAATTGGTTATGAATCGTCGTAATCCAACTTGGAACAGGCGATATTCCGCGAAATCGGAATAAAATTTGAATTGTCTTTCGATTTTTTAGGGATAGGCAGCGGAATATCGTAATCTACTCAAAGTTAACGATCGTATCACGATATTTTTTATGGAATTAGAAAAAAAAACTACGTATTTGTGAAAAGAAAATTTCGGCTTCAACGAGTTTTCACGAGTGGACTATGGAACGGCGAAAGTCCATTCGTACGCGTACCAACTGTCGTCGAATTTCTACGCGAAGGAAGAGACCAACGTTTTCACGAAAAATCCACAGGAAAACGGAACCAACGTTTAGTTTAGATTTGCGTTTCAATTTTCCACAAATTGACAACCGTCTTCGAATTTATATATAAAACTGGAAAATAAGCCAGATAAAGCGTCAAAGCTTTTCCTTAAAATTACCACCCATTGACACAACGTAAAAACGCTCGGGTCCCCGCCACTATTTCGTTCGCAGGTGTCGACAATATCCGTGCGTGTTTGGTTGGGTAGTCGCTGTATTATCATTCTCATTAGCACAAAATAATATTCTTATTCAATAAGGAGAAGACGCGCCGGCATGAGTCACGAGAAGTTTGACGACCGACGCGGCGCGGCGTAGCTCGGCACTGACAGTCTTTACGCGAGAAGCCACTGACGGAGGAAGCAAAGGACAACGGCGGCGACGGCGGCGGCGGCGGCGGCGGCGGCGGCGGCNAGCTATAAAAAGAAACGCGGGTAAATGGGACTCTTTCCATTTCATCGTCAGACAGTATCACGGACGAGGGAACCTCTTTTATTTCGTTCGACGCGTTATTTATTTGCTATCTTTCCCTTCGCTTTCATAGGCGATCGAATAGTCACCTGACGATATTGCCGTTTACAACGGAATACGAAGCAAACGGTCGTTTTAATTTCGCTCGACTTGCACTTAATCGTCTCGATACGTAGTACCTTTAAGGTACAAAGATGCTCGCTTTTATCGGATTTTCCTTTTTCGGTTTTATTGCGTTCTTGTATATACAATCTCGTCGATGCTAATTTATTAGGTTGTCACGATACATAGGAAATATATCTAGCGTTTGTCGTATCAATTGCCCGAATCTTTCCTCCCTTTCTAATTAGTGATATTTTTCGACGATATTTACGCATTATCGCTGGAATTCGACGAATTGAAAACTTCCTGACCGAACAAAGTTCCGATAACAGCGGTTTATCGTAATGACCAAAAATTCGCAAATAAGCCACCGTTCAATTTTCTATCACCTTTCCCGCGCTAATCCACCAATCAGGCTTAAACGAAAGTAACGTTAGTTCCGAGCGAAACAGAAGCCAGATGCTAACTCGCGTTAAAAAGCGGGCTCGTCCGCCTGCGTTCTCCTGAATAATTAGCGAACATTCCGTGAAATTTCAGGCTCGTTCAGGGCCGGCACAATTTACCGAAACGCCAAGACGACTAAGAGGCGCGGCAAGAATTCGTAATGAACCGTGTCCACGCGCCAACGAAGATTCTTCGCATAAAGCAGCGTGAAAACAAACTTGAACGTTAACTCGTAGCGCGACGGGAATTAAACGAAGAAAGAGGAGGAGAAATTAGATAGACAGATAGATAGATACATAGATAGATGGATACTTGGAAACACGGAACAGCCTTCAGGTTAGCTTTGCTTCTCAATTTTCCACAAATTGTCAAACAATTCGCAACTAACGAACTAATAATAAATAATTATAGGTATAGGCTGTTGCGGAATAATTATAAATAATAACGATACGTGTTTGTAGTTCTCTCGGTTGTTTCAAATAGAACATTTGAGCTAATCGATGTCTAAACATTTTTTCGCCAAACTATTACTAATAGAAAAATTTTTATTGTTAACAGACGAAAAAAGATTTGAACGTTAACTGGTCGCGCAACGGGAATTAAGCGAATAAACCGGACAAAGAAGGGAGAAACGATGGATATTTACGATGGAGCACCGGCGTGAATCATAAAGGGAAGCACTCGGAAGAAGAAGGTCTGCCGAAGGGTGCTCCAGATTTACAAGAAAATACAAGGTGATTTTGGAACTCTGGTTGCCTGGCCGGATCCTTATGACACTAAGGTGGTACTAAGGAGAAACGTCTCTCACCTTTTCTCCTTTTTTTTTTATCCATTTCTTTGAGCTATTCTTTTTTCTTCCTTTTTTTCTTTTTTTTTTTTTTCTTTAATTGACTTATATTCCACTATGTATTGTATTATAACTTACATTCCATTAAAAAAATTAGTTTGCACTTTCTCGTTGCTTGCATCGTTTGCCGCTTAACCCTGCCGCCTACTTTCGATCGAAAGTTTCGCAAATTTGGAAAAAAGAAACACGAATAAATCCTGGATCGATATGGATGATTTTTCGATACAATCTTACTAAATCTATCGTCGTCGATCTATCTATATCTATGATGAAAATATTAAAAATTTGATTACTTCGTTGAGATATAAAAGTTGAAAGCAAGCGTAACTTTCAGTTTCTTCGATACTCGAATAGCCAGTAATAATAAAGTAAAATACGTTTTCTTCTATTAATTTCGTAACTGCGGTATTTTTAGTATCTTGCAGACGAGATAATCCTTGTCCTCGATTCGTGAAACAGAGCGAACGATTGTGGTATTGAAGTAAATAAATAAGCCTGATATACGTGACAGTTAGAAAACTGCAATGTAATTTTCTAATTACGGTATTCGATCTATTTTCTTGGGCCCACTGATCTTGATTACCAGCACAGCGTGTCATTAAGTTAACAATACCTAAGCAAATAGACGACCGCCGTATAAAGTTTCAGCTTCTTTTAATTTGATTAATTTTCTAATTACAGATCATCCATCAATTTAAAGAACGATGCTACTTGTAAAAAGATAGTTGCGTAATTCGCTCTTTCATTTTGCTAAATTTTTTACTAAATTTTACTAATGTAAAATTACATTAGTAAAATTACATTCTAATTACAACATTTCGTTTAATCCCCGACTGCTTCTACGGTAGAATATACTTTTCGGATAAAATATAAAATTAGAGTAAATAACCGAAGGCCAAGTAACCGTAATATGATCGTAACTAATATGTTCTCATATACAAACATTACAAATATTCGTATCGACCAGAGAAAGTAAAATAACCAAGCGCAAATTAATGGGTTAATCGACTTGGAACAATTGGTGTTATGATTTCGATGTGTTTACATTTGTGCACGGGCCACAGAGTGTATCTGTTACGCTACTACACGGTTCGATAGCCGGATAATTGTCTATTTAAGTAGCGATCGATCGAATCGAAAAACGTGCCGAACTTAATTACCATTCTGTTTTATCGATGCACTCGTTAATAACCGAGCGCCATTTCCTTGGGCCATTGTCGCCATTGTCGCCATTGTCGCCATTGTCGCCATTGTAGCGGTAGCCGGTTAATTTACCGCCAAATAAATACGTATCCGTTGTTTCTTCGCATGTACGCGGTATTTCCGATCGATCGATCGATCGATCGATCGATCGTAGAAGCTTCCTTCTGATCCTTACAGTTACGTTATCATCGAAAGAAAAGTTCATCTGAAAGGACTTGAAAAAGGAAAGTCGACCGATCCTCTTCTTCTTTAAATAATTTACTTCAAATAATCACACTTAAATTAACTTTTAAAACGAACAATTTCAAAGGTTTTATCGAACATTCCCGATGCTTCCTGATTCTCGGTATATCTGTTATCGCGCTATTCCAGCGGGATGAGATATTGTATTGTATAAAGTTTCAGTCGATTCGTAATACAACGATAAGATAGAAGGGATAAAACCACGCCATTGATCGCACTCACTCGCCATATAGCTGGCAAGCTACGTCCACGCGAAAGGAAGACATAGAAATTCGCCGATTTTCGACCAGGAGGGGCAGGGGGCATTGGCAAGTTACTTTCTAGATTTGCGTCGTGCCGTATCCACGCGAATCACACCGAGCGTGATCGAATTCTACCGGTTCCCGAGCCGGTTTTTGTCCACGCGCCGCATCGTCGCGCCCGGTAGCTTCGTGGCGTTTCGACAACATCGAACGAGTGACCCTGTGGCGAAAGCTGAAATATCGTTCGATGGATCGCGATTCCGCGTAAAACGAATGCTCGTTGAAACGTCGAGTCAGGTGTCGCAGGCTGGCTGTTCAAATGTCGAGGTAACTTGCGAATTTAGGCATTCGCTCGGGTATTTGAAACGAAGGATATTCGTTGGATAGAACATGGAGCGAAATTTGCGGTTGATGGTTCGAAGATTTCATGGTTGTATATTAAAATAAACACCAATTCAAACTAGATTCTGCGTTGAATCGATCGTTGATTAAACTTTTTATTTTAAATTAGAAATTTCCACCGTACGATACAGAGAAATATCGATTTTATACAATGCCCTTTACGATTAAAAACTTTAGACGTTAGAATCTCTGGAACGATTGTCAAATTGTCACGAACAAAGATGACTATTGGTTTCGCGTGTGTAATTATTTTTCATTTAGAATATGTATATTAGTACGTGTTGTGCAACGAAGTAAACACGCAATCAGGTTGTTGCGTACGTCTATCCGTTTTCATACAAAAACTTTGATTTATATAATGAGAAACGGTGCAATGAGAGAGAGAGAGAGAGAGAGTTCTTATTTATACGCATAATAAACGAAACGATACATTGTAACGATGGCATTGTACTTTTCAAAGGATATATATATATATATATATATATATATATATATATATATGAGAAATACATAGAAAGATATTTGGAATATGAAAAGTTTTCTCGCGATTCCAGGATCGTCGTAAATTCGATTCGGAAGAATCCAGTATCGTGTATGTTCAAGAAGGTAAGTAGTCTAGGGAAATTGGAAAGCGTTCTAAATGCCACCCAGTCCATAAACTCCTCCCCTTCGTCCTCTAAATACTGCGCCATTTGTGCATGCATTTAAATCTGGTCGAGAATATACAACGTTCGACTCGGTACGAGATTCAACGTTCGACTCAACGTTCCAATTAATACTAGGATCAAGAATACATTTAATTGTCCAACACGATATTTATCTTTACAATGTACGATCTGTTACGGAATTTTTCAAACCGCCAGCTTAACTTAATAATACAGAACTTAATATTTAAGTCGTGTGACTTGGCGTTTATCTCAAAAGTTGCTTCAGTTTCTAACTCTAAGTAACTCTAAGTAAGAAACCTAAGCAAAAATTTATTTAATTAAATTATAAAATAAATTTTACCTCGCCCATTAAATATTATATACCGAGTATTATACTTTGTACATCTTACCTATTATGTATATGCGTTTGGATGTATATGCGATTTCCGTTATTTTTACCGTTTCGACCAAGTCGAAATTTGACTCAACTGCACTTTCTAATACTAATCTATAAACGGGTTAAATAGTGCGAACGTGTTGCAAAATAACCGTAAACAAGCAAGTCCGGTTGGTTCTGATCGAGGAACTATCATCTCGCAACATCTAGACGGTGGAACGAAACACAGTCATAGAACGATACACGTGTTACAACAACGCGAAACAACGCGAAACAACGCCGGCGAACGGGCCAACATGGGACGAATTGTTGGAGCGGAAACGGGAAGAGCAGGCTGAAAGGGCCGAGGTGAGAACCAAAGTTCTTCGTCGTCTCCCGACAATGGCGAAACGTCGTATCCCGTGAAACGTACACGCGTAACTGTAGATAACGCTACAACACCTACGCGACTATACTTCGTCCTTTCAAGATTCGTAGAAATAATTTCATTCGCCGGAACTTTGTTCGAACAAAATAACGAAACACGAATAACGAAACTAACGAAATATCGAACGAATAACGAAAACCTCGAAAGAGGTTTAATAAAACATTAAAAGTAAACCATTCTGGGCGCGTCTGTAAACTTGAACAATATTCATCGGAGCCCTACGAATAAGCGTTTCAAACTTATACCGAATGTTCGTTAATCTGAGATTCGAAAGAGGAGATCGAATTCGCTTCGAACAGCAATTAACGCTTAATGGCAATAATTAATCCCGCGATGAGGTATGCGAGAGAGAAGTAGTACAGTCTTATGCGTTCATCGGTTATCGATTAGGTTGGTCCAATAAATGATATCAAATTACAGAGAGACAGGGAGAACGGTATAAACGAAACCTTGTCATAAGGTAAATCGCTGATAAATGCCATCGATGGTAATTAATAAACGGAGTACGGTTTTCTAGCTAGGAACGCGCTTGTCTAGAAACCATGAAGCCTTTGACTAACTGGCACGTTGTAAGCTACGAGCAGATCTAGGTATTGCACAGAGTTAGTCAACTAATATTACGATTATCTTAAAATTTGCGACTACAATAGTGGTAGCCTCGTAACAAATAAATTCGTGAAACTGTATGACACAGTGAAATAGCGTTCTTGTATTTCACGCCAATATGCCGCTAGTAGTATAAACTACTGGTATCGTTAATGATACATATTAACGCATGAATGTAATATGAATCAACCTTCGAGTCTGTGCATACCGCGACTCGAGACAGTTAACAAAGCTAGCGTAAACCACGAGAGCAGCAGTTTGATCGCCTAACATTGACAGACTGTTTAAATAATGCGGTCGACCGGTTGCATAGGTGCGAAACGCGGCCAAACGGAAACACGCATGTCCCCGACAATTAGCGCGCGCGCACTTCAAATTAGAGCGAAGACGCGAGCAGAGGTAGAACTGACTAACGAACCAACGTAGCCGCGTCAGCGCTCATTCACCATCGCGCTGGCAACTGGATTCTGTTTACATTTCAGACGAGCAACATTATACGAAGTGCGTTTAAACAACATCGATTTTTTCCATACAGCGCGTATACACTTTGTCGCGCGCACGCATAAACGTATAAACGTTCGATGATTCGATGGATTCTTTCGTTGGATGAATTTCTCGAGGCGCGTGTCGCCATCACCTACGCGAGAAAATAAACACGATAAATAAACCGCTCTGCACTCAGCACCGTGCGGTATATCGCGAAGCATTTTCCTCTCGTTGGTCCGTGACAAGCATAGAACAATAATAGGTGCACACGATGCGTCAAGCGCGTGTACGGTTGTTTTCCTGGTTAAGAAACGCCCTCTTTTCTTCCTCACTGTCTTCTTTCCTTTTGCGTTCTAATCGAACGTAGATTTGTGTTCGCGTCGCATCGAAGGCGCGATCATTTTCAGCGCTAATTAATCGCGAGTGCGCGATGAAATTTTCAAACAACGTCGAGTTTCGAATCCAGGCGAGGTCCGTTACTACAAGATTTTTACGCGGTTCGATCGGCGTCGTTAAATTCGCGGATCGCGAACCGTAATTCACGACCCACGTGCCTTATTATCCACGGTATACATATTTGTATCGTTATTACGTTGAATTCTTCGTACGTGCATGCATATGTAAATACGTGCAAGGTCCTGTTTCGAGCTTTACACGCAATTGTCTGCTGCCAAAGTATTCGTTGCGGGCTCCACATAATGATACTACACTTTGCTTACAGCTTTGCCAACAATGCTCTTTACTCGCAGTTTATTTCGTACTTAATTACAAATTTATGAATGCCAATTTATGAACCAAAACTTTCGTTTCATTCTTATTACATATCAAACAAAGAGATATTCAACTCTTTCTCTTTATATGAACACTTGCTTTAAATCGTTTATGGTTTAAATCAAATGGATTTTCAGACCTATTTAAATTGCTGGATGTACGATTTTAAGTGACAATCGTTGTATATCAAATTTCACTTTATAACTCTTTCATAGCAGTGCGAAAATGAATTCTTAGTTTTGTATTGTATTATGCATTATGTATTATATGCACGTGTATTTAACATGTATAAATCACATAACGGGCACACATACATACGCGTGCGTAGAAAACAACACTAAAAATGTGTTCTTCGGTTTTGTTCAAAGTGAAAATACCAAAATTTCTAACAACCCAATTACGGTCAGCCAAGTGTCAACACTGCGTTCACGAGCCGGATATACGACTTTGAACTTTTCACGAGTATACTGCATATATACTACGTATTATCGCGAAGCACGCGAGTGTAACGTACAATGTATAATGTATAGTGTCCATTGGTGAAATACGATCGGACACGCGTAGGCGAATCTTTAGGAATTCTTTGCCGAAACTGTTCCTTCGTCGAAACCGGACAATATTTATAGAACTTAGAGAAAACGGTATGTACGTATTCGCGATACGTTTCATAAAAACGTAACCTGCCCACAGTGGGCTGTTTGCGTTGAAAACTAGAACTCGAAAGTCAATTTTCTAAATTTTATTTTTATATAAAAAAGTTGCACCATCTGCTTACTGTGCGTCTAAACCACATAGATAACAGATCATCTCGATGATCGGTAAAATTATCAACGACTAATGTAGAAAACTAATGTGCAATTCGAATGAAAGGTATACGGAGAATTATGTAACGTAAAGAGAAAAAGAAACATTCGTTCGCATATTATACAACAATTCGTTAAACTCTCTGAAACTGCTTCGTCGTGAATCTAGAAAAATGACGAATTGGTCACATCGAAAACTCCGATTAGTTGATTGATTGAGATATAAAAACAATGTTGTCCAATAGCTTTTCAATGCAAATACCCCAACGGTCGAGCGACCGTTATCAACTTGTCTGTATCCCGATACAACGAAGCAAAGTACAAAATGCGACAAAGAGAGAGAGAGAGAGAGAGAGAGAGAGAGAGAGAGAGAGAGAGAGAGAGTGAGAGAGTGAGAGTGAGTAGTTCCCAAGCGACGTTCGCCTCGGATTTCACCGCAATTGCTCAACGCACGACGGAGACGTCGACCGTTCTCGAGTGCCTCGAGTCGTAGTACGATTCTACGATAAACACTGCACAAGTACGCTGAAGCGCAGGACTCGATCCTATCCAATATGATTGTCGTCGGTGTTCGTTTACGATGGGATTATTACGTTAAGCGCGCGTAAAGAGCAAACCAGCCTTGACAGTGGCGGAAACCGTAGTTTCCCCGTCAAGTTTAAACCCGTCGCGATCGATCCACGCAAAATCTAATCCCCCGACTCGAGTTAAGTGTTAAAATACGACGGGTCGTGTATTTCCGCGGTCACTGTCACCGTTAGATTCGCTGATGTCCCGATTACTCGCTAACTCCTCATTGTCAACCACGGCCGCAGACAATGACCCAACACCCCCTCTTCTATCCCCTTTCTCAACGAAGAACCATGAGACGCGCACACACGGCACAGCAATTAAATCCGGGGAAGCCGCGCGTACGCACGTTCCGCGCTCTCTTGCGCTATTTATTTACGTAGCTGTTCGGTAAAAGGGTTTATAGGAAGACGATCAAAGCCTCTGAAGAGACCGAGTCGACCTAAAAACCCGTCAATACCGTTGCACAGGCACCACGGAATGTACAGTTAGCCTGTTTGTTTCTCCAGTCGTATCTTGGCACGTATAATTTCGTATAGAATTCCTCTATCGATGTATTTGTCAGAAACACCTATGTGTAATATTTCACATAATGACGAGATTAATAACGAGATTAGTAACGAGATTAGTAACGAGATTAGTAACGAGATGGGCCTCGAATGAGAGAAGCGAGAGGGACATGCTCGCGCACTCGATTCTTACCTTCCTGTTTATTTCTCCCGTCGTATCTCCAGATATACATACGATTTCATACGAGTTTCCCTATGAGTCCCTTCGTAGAAAATCAAATGCACGATAGTCTATACAATAATCGTATTCGTATTGGAAAGCTGGCATACCATGGGGTACGAGACGTGTAATCTATGCTCGCACATTCTTTCGTCACTCACCTGACTTTTCCGCCGCAGAATTGGCACGCCAAACCCTGCCAACCCTCGTGGCACACGCAGGTGCCATTGACACAGTCCCCGTTGACGCAACTGTCCGTGTCGCAGGTCGTTTCCGTCGTCAGCGACGACGAGGAGGAGGAGGCGGCCGCGGTTACGTGCACCACCCAACAGATCAGCGCCGCCCACAGTATCGGCCACGGCACTGCAATTACACCGCACTGATCCCGTACCACCTCACGGCACTGCCCTTTCCGACGGTATTTCGATTTATATAGGAACAAAAACATCTGCACGACCTCTGCCATTTTGATAGGCTTCCATGTCAGAGACAATGGCCGACGGCGACGCACCGCACGAGATACATATGGGGCACCTTCCTCGCTCGCGTTTTCGATGCAACTCGCTTTATTCGCTGCGCGACTGCCCAAGTCGAGAGTCGAGAGTGTGCGGTCTCCACCGCGCGGCTCTCACGGTGTCGCGACCACGGAATACGACACTTGCCGGACTTTTCACGTAGATGGTATAGTCTAGTGACTTTTCTGAAAGTCATCATTTCGGCGGCTGCCATCAGATGGCGCCCGTGATTTGCGCGCTGTAGCGACACCTGTATATAGTACCTATGACTCCTTCTTCACTTAGTAAAGCGATCCTCTAGCGATTCGCCGATTGATTCAGCGAGCACCAGTCATCCTCTTCCGCCTACGTTGTTACTCCATACAACTGCTGCCGCCACTCCACGAATCTAATATTTGCCCGACATATGCTCGTTTAATCGTACCTCAAGAGTCGTTGAATCTTTATACACAGTAAGTTGACACAACACGAAAATGCTAAACGTTAATCGCTTAATGTACGTCTCGTTGACGTATAGTTGAAAATTAAATATTTAAAATTTGTATGACAAGACAAGAAATATGTATTTCGATATTATACTAGATGATTATATAGAGTTGTTATTATATTCCCGTATGTTTTCTGTTCATCTATTTTATTCGTAATACAGAATAATGGGCAATGTTTCAACTATTTTTCCCAACTCGCGCGTTATCAGATAAGCATGTTCGTTTAAACCCCACTCTCGAATTGCTGGATCCCTTTATCAACGAAAGAAATTTTAAATTGTCCGATTAAAAAAATGGTAGGAAAGAGAAGGGGACGAAAAAACGAAAAACAGAAACGTATCGCTGAGTTTGAGCTTCGTAGGCAGTTGAGAAGACAAAGAATCCGACGAAAAGGATATGTCTAATATAGAAGAGGATATATTTAATATAGAAGAGCCAACAGCATATCTGGACAGAACTATAATTGCCGGCATCGATGGGTGAGTAATCTCCTTTTTGTCCTTTCCTATTTTTGACTTTCTTTTCGCGAAATTTTTATAACACACACTGAAAATACTAAGACTTATCTAAAATGAAATAACGGTATCGTGGAGTAGCAGTTGCAGTTAATAAACGTATTTCTCATTAATGTTCACCGATAAGATCCAATTAGAGTTCATCCATCATCCTTGTTTACGAAAATACATTATCATATCGTGTTCCGTGCTTACGTACATAAATGTACCGCATGATTTTAATTCTGGCGCATTCATATAAAATCGTCGTCTTATAATATCGTAGGGAATACATTTAATTATCTCGTATTTGCAATCGTGTTAAGAATTAATTTCCACAAGAAGAGGTTTGTTAATAGCATAAACGATAGTAAACATGAGAACGAAGTATTTCGAAGTAGATTTTTTCAATTTTTCTGTATGATTATCGGCAAATGTATGTTTCTTATTTCTTTCTAGTAAATCTTTATACGGCAATCACAAACTCGTTTTATTCGAAATATAAAATCAAATCGATTCAAAGAACTATTCGAATCACGCGTTATTTTAGAATTCATTAAAATTAACATAAAAACATGGACATTTTTCTTTTCAAACTTAAGAAACTCAGTATTACTACGTATGTAATTTTATTCTACAAATTTCTCGGTATAACTCAAACGTAGATGAAATGAAAGCAAGTCACCTTCCATTTCGATCATGATTACGTTAATTGATGCTTTCTATCTAGTTTCTCATGCACGATCCTATTGTCGCTACAAATAACCATATGATCGAAAACGGTTCAGAGACTTCATCAACTGTCAAAAAATAACGGATTAACGAATTGATGTGAATTTAATAATTCTCAGCGGCGGGACGCAGTCGACGCTGATCATCATGGATGACAGAGGCAGATCATTGTCGGAAATGAAGGGGCCGAGCATCAATTATTGCGTAATTGATTGACCCAACTTTTTAACAATTATTCGTTATATTATTCGTCCCGTTTCTACTAATTTCTCGTTTTTATTGTTATTAATTTTTTTTTAATTATTTTATTTATTCGTTTTTCGATTATGATCATATATATGGTAGGCTGAAAATCATTGGTAGCGAGTAAGTCAAGATTTTGAGGATCCGAATTTAATCGTGTATTCTCAACCAGCCGTATATAAAATATAAAATTTATGTATAATTATAAAATAAATAAGCAGATTACATATATAAGCAAGAAAGTAATAAGTTGCAATAATTAGTTTAAAAATTCTTTTACAATTATTTTATTTCGCTCTTTACTATTTCTCTTATTTCTCTACTCAGCTACTCGGAATCACGGAAACAGCTGAGAGAATCAACACCATAGTCGAAAGAGGGAAACGGAGTATAGGAATGCCTAAATCGATTCCTTTTGATTGTTTGGTAAATTTAAAATAATTATCGCGGTTCTTATCGTTTGATGGATTAAATGAATTGTTTAATTTAAAAAAATTCCAATCGATTGAACAATCAGAGTCTTACCCTAAGCGGATGCGGAGAGGAAAGGTCCGATCGTCAACTTGCGGAAATGATGAAAGAGAAGTATCCAAATGTCGCTACAGATTATTATGTCAATTCGGATGCCATCTGTAGTCTCAGGACTGCTGTGCCAAAATGTGGGATAGTTCTAATCGCTGGCACCGGTAGCAACGCATTGCTAGTGAATTTAGATGGAACAATGATAACGTGCGGCGGATGGGGACATTTCATGGGGGACGAAGGCAGTGGTACGTGATGGGAATTGTTTATGTATAACTCATAAAGATGGAGAGATATGACCTTGAATAGTTTGCATATTTCATTGAGGCTCTAACATAGGGGAATTCTTTATTTTTGTTCATCCATTTATTTTCTTGCATAATTATTACTAGATCCATGTGTTTATATATTTATTATGAGAAGTTTAATGACGCAAAAGTGCACAAAATGCATATAACGTGTGAAGATATATAAATTATCCAAGGTATAGTATTCGTTATAATATTTCAGGAACGTATACGAACGTGATTAATATATATATATATATATATATATATATAGTTGGAAAGAGGGTAAAATTTGAAACGTATCTATGAAATTTTGTAAACCATCGTCCTTGAAATATTCGATAGGATATCAAAACACGTAATTGTAGAATTGACTAGTGATTCTTAAAATTGTTTATCGTGTTCTCTTTCTATGCTCATTCACTAGATGAAACAAATCTACGCTTAAATACTTACTTTCTAAATTATGCCCACAAATTTTCAGCTTTCTGGATCGCCCATAGAGCTTGTAAATACGTATTTGACGATATCGATGGCTTAGCTCCAGCTCCTAAACCCATAAGCTACGTATGGTCAGCTATGAGGGATTATTTCAACGTAACTGATACCAAAGAGATATTGCCGCATTTTTATAAAGATTTCGATAAAAGCACTTTTGCTATGTTTGCCAAGGAGATTGTGATAGGTTGTGAGAAAAAAGATCCGCTCTGTTTATATATTCTCTCGGAAAATGGCAGATACCTCGCGAAGCATATTATAGCTCTTTCGGGAAAAGCCCATGATGTGAGTCGCTTATTCTGCTTTGCAAATTCATATAAAAATTTGAAGAATTTTGAGAATTTTGAGAATTTTGAGAAGCGTCTTGTTTGATTGTCTTATGTACGAGAAATATGGTTCTTTAGGATCTCAAGTTAGATGACGGTGGATTAAGGGTTGTCTGCGTGGGATCGGTTTGGAAATCATGGGACATTATGAAAGACGATTTCATCGATGAAATCCACGAATCTCGCGCACTGGACGAATTAACTATGATCTGCTTAACAAAAAACGCTGCATTGGGTTCGTGTTACCTTGCTGCGGAGAAGATCAGATGTCACTTTAAGAAACCCTACGAGAATAACATCAAAGTATTTCATCGATATAAGCGGCAGAATTATGTAAAACCGGGAGCAACGAATGATTCGAGTGAGTCAACAGGAGACTAAGTTGGGAGACTTGGCCGAATGTAACCAGGAATAACAATAGAAACACAACTAGAAACAAAATGATTGTATTTTAGATGTTTATTACACATCTTTAAAATATATAAAATATCTTCAACAGCAACAAATACATAGAGATGGGAAAGAATAAACCTATTGTTAATTATATAACAATTGATCACGTCCAGTCTTCCTTCTTTTGTTTTTGATAAATTTTTAAGTATTACAAACAATGATACTGAAAACAATTTGGGATTGGTTATTCCGCACCTTTCTGTTCATTCTTAAGACAATAGGATACATGTTTCTTTTCCTCGTCAGCTTGACTTTTTTTGTTACCTCTTCCTGCCTATTGATAATCATAATCCTGCAAATGCTTGGTTATAGATTTCCATCTGAGTATGACGACTGAGATAAAAGGAAAATAAGGTATTTATCTCTCAATTGTTTATAATTTATAAAATAAAAAACTAATTAATGATATAATAGTAAAAGGAATGAAATGATATCTTTAAAGTCAAATGTAACAAGTATCTGAAAAATATATTTTGACTCGATATCACAATTTAATATGTACATACTAACATTCGTAATGCGAATGAACATTATGCAGATCGTATCCTGCGTTCATTTGCTTGGATCGACTTTTTCATATCTTTTCACCAAGCACTGAATTCATGTTTATCATTACATGATTTTTAATTGATCTCCGCATAGGGAAATATTTTTCTGTTTATACATTTCAATCCGTTAAACATGAACGTATAGGACTTGGCTTTAGTATAACAAATATCTTCTCTAAATTTAACAATTTAAGGTACGTTTGTCGAAATATACATAACGTTTTTAACAATTGTTATTATGCTAACGCGTTACCTGTACGCATTTATCCCCGACAAAATGATGTGACACGACGAGATACTTTCACGATCGTTCGAGCTATGATCTCTGCTTGTCACAAAATTCAGTGTATCAACGGTTAGTAGCGGTATTATTATTATTTTACAAGCAAAATGCTTCTTCATATAATTACAATAATCCATTTACATTCCAACAGGAATTAGTTAAAATAATGTCCCGTTAATACCGATTCCCTAATTTTTATTTAGTTCAAACTAGTTCGATTAAATCCTTTCCATCGAAACAAGGTAAACAATTTTTTAAATTACACTTTTCGTCGACCGAATTAACGACTTATACAGTTCATCGGATTTAAGCATCTTGTACTCTGACATTTGGTTCGTTGAGTTGAACACAAGAAACCAAAAGGAATCAAAACCTTCCGCGGATTTGTTAATATCAATTTTGTGGATCCAACATTTTAACGGGGCATTGTTGTATACCGGTATACATACATAGATATCTTAATATACTCTATAATATAATATAGATATAAATTCTGATACGATTAAACTTTTGGCGACAGTATCATTCATATAATATTACAGTTTATGTACATTAACATATGTTTATGTGTGTGTGTGTGTGTGCGTGTGTGTGCGCGCGCGCGTACACACATCTATCTATATATCGATTCAAATTCTGATAATTCATAACGTTCCTTTCTTCAATATTATTGCTATATATTATTTATATGAACATGCGACTATTAATGCGAACCCATAACGGTTTTACGTTACTCCTACCATTTGAAGGGATAGTAATCGAAAATGTTACACAATTAATCTCTATTCGTTATGTTGAACACGTTCGATCAATGCTTCAGGTCGAATATCTCTATAAGAAGTGGTTCTACACTCGACGGATTTAAATTAAGATATACCCCAACAACTTCGTTGTTTAATCTATGAAGATCCGAAATTTTCTGGATTAATTTTAGAAACATAGATTTGGCTTCGCATCCGGGATATACACTTTCTAGATAACGTCTCAGCAAATAGTAATAAGAATTCTATAAACAAATATATATTATTAATATTTATTTAACGAGTTATACTCATATACAGAATATCATGTCAGACTTACTTGTTCCAATTTAATTACATCATTATGCACTACCTTCGGTCTGTCTGGCGTAAATAAAGCAATTGCGCTTAAAATTAAAATAATATTCTCATCTCTCCACCTAGGATCGAAACTTCTAATAAATCTTGAATGCTCTGTATAGAGATTCCCTTTTGCTTCTTTTAACACGTCCACCTTTATATTGGACATACTTTCTTGACTATGCGGTATCCACCACATATCTTTCTCAACATCGTAATTGAGTGCTGATCTTAAAATCATCATTTCCGTGGAACCACCCTTCAAAAGAGCTATTTGGTCCTCCTGACACATATTTTTGAAGGCGTTTATCTTTTTCGCCATCTTTATCAAGCGTCTAATAGCAATGGCAGTAAGATTTATAACGTCTAATAGTGCTGGGTCAGATCGGCCGAAATTGTTCTGAAACCGAATACACGTTTTAATAAATGTCAACGTATAAGTCTGTTTCTTAAGCTATAGTAACTATTACCTTAAATTTACAGTCTTCTCCGATTAAATTCGTTATATCCTCGTCTAAAGGAGCTAATAACGCCTTGTTGGCTACTATTAATTCATTTAACTTTGCTCTTTCAGCATCGTTCAATACCCTTCTGGTCTCCATACCGCCGAGGCCAGAATATGTTGAAAACTCTAATTTAATCGCTTCACAAAGTATAGACTCAATGGAATTCACAGCGATTGGCACTCTGAAATATAAATCACGGATAGTACGTCGTATAATTATTTTTCAGACATTAAGCAAATGTGAATCTCGATTATACCTTTGCACATCTTGAAGTACGTCTCTTGTGACGTCCGATAGATTTCTGTTCCAATCGCTGCTATTATCCCGTTGCTTTATACATTCCTCTTGGCTCGAATTCGTAATTAAATCGGTCAAAATTGGATTTTCTACTTGTTTCTGTTTAACTTTTAATATTGGTTTAAACGTGTGACTGGAATTATTGTTACTTGGTTTTACATCATCTTTATACTGAGTACTTGTTTCTTTCTCAGATGGTGCTTCTTTATCTGTGACGACACCGGTTTTTTTGAAAAAGTGCGAGATCTGGGGATCTGCTTCTAATTTGCTAATAACGACAGGATCTGACATAATCTTTATAAGTAATTCTTCGTTTTGAAATATTTTCGTGATAAAATTTGAATTATTAACAAGTTTTGTGATCAGCGTAGAGTCTTGTGAGAATTTATTACTGATAAAATTGTCTTCTTCTGAACACGTTTCCTTACTCTGTTTTTGACTAAGCACTGCTTCTTCTGAATTTTGCACGCTCGTGTGCATTCCTGAATTCATATCTATGCTCATTTTCCTACAATGCGATGTGTGCTCAATATATTGGGAACTCTGTACAGGGCTGCAATCAAACTTGTTGTAGCAAGATGCATTTTCAAATTCAGGAGAATATTTCATAGATTCATTATTATTAGAAGCAAACTCGGAATTCAGGTCTAATATATTTTGGTCAGATTTTCTTGAACCTATTACTGACTTCTTACTCTTTTCTAAATTACGAGATGGAGATTTAACTTTGTCTAACCTCTGTTGATTTTGAGAAGGAGAATTGAAATCCATTCTCAACCTTTCAGCATCGGCATCATTCTCTTCGCCGCGAGGTGAAGAAGAATGGTCATAATTTTCGAAGTTTGAGTTTGAGTTATGGGAAGAGTCTTTCATCATATCTAGTGTCTTTGACCCACTTATGGCTCCATTTTCCGGTGGACTAGAAGGACTTGGAACGCTTGCGGCTGTTACAGGACTCAAGCTTTCGGTTACATTCTGTCTATTTGCATCTAAATCTGTATATTTTCTATCGGACTCCCAGAAGTATGTGTCCGATGCAGTTGACGCAACTGAATTGACTGACATAGAAGTGTCATCAAAGTTACACTCATCCAAGTAACCTTTTTTTATTTTTGATGGTTTTGCACTCTCCAAGGTTGGTCTTTTCTTTGCACGATTCTGTTCTATTTTTTGTCTCTTCAGTACTTTATCCTCCTCAGACATAATATATTCCTTTCTCATGCCTATGCTGAAGCACTTGTCTAGGCGACATTTTTGACAGAAGCGTCTAGTGACTGGTGTTATATTACAATTTTCAGTAAATGGACACCTGAAATCCTGCAAAAATACAACAATAATTCTAAATGAGTAAATTAAGCAAGCGTATCTTTTAATTATCTACCGAGTAGTTCAAGAACATTATAATATAAATATTGATTACTCTTTTATTTTCTAATCAATGTACTACAATTACTTATACTATATTTGATATGTACAACTATGTCACCTCCGTTATGATATATCTAATATGAAAATCATTTGTCAAAATAGAAATTTTGAATTGGAACAATGACCGTGAAAGATGAAATATCAGATTAGTAGATACGATATGTAATCTTCCCAAAGATTGAACTTGATGCAGCGATACTGATTAAGAAGAAAATTCATCACAAAAATATCACTCATTTAAGCGAACAACAAGGATATTCATGTAATTTTACTTTATGACTTTACATTTGGCAAATATACCATGAAACACGAGGGCATGAATGTAGGGCATTTGGGGAAGATTAAAGATATCATCTACTTTAGCTAAACAATATTTCTGATAGATTTTGAATTCTAGAACTGGTCATTCAGAAAAATCTAAAATAACAAAAGTCATTGGAAAAGTGTATTGAATCATATGGAAATTGTTTTGATGAAATATGTATACCATATTTCGAAGGAACTACGTGCGGCTCAAGGTTTATTTGAAGAAATATTTTCTATATCTCAAGTTAGAAATACACGAGAATCTTTCAAATTAATCACCTTATTTTTCAAAGCATTTCGTCGGAAGAAAGCTTTGCAGCTTTCGCACGAAACCGCGTTGAAATTGTAACCGAGCGCACGATCGCCACACACACCGCAAATCTTATTCGTCTCTCTCGCTGGTTGTTCATCTTCCATTGCTCCCCAGACCGGTTTCTCCAGCGATTGACACTCTTATCTTTAACGCACCATTCGGTATTCCCGCTCGGAATTGCGCTTCTTCGATGACTGACTCATGTCAGTGTTGTTTTTATCGCATCGTCCGCGAAAATTGACGGAACGAAATCAAACGATCTCGAGCCGTGATTTTTCACGATTCCGAAACGATTAGCATTTTTTATACAACGCCCCGGATCCGTGAGAGATATCGCTTGAAAAGCTTTAAGTGACAAGCTAAATGGACCGCTCAATTGACATTCAGTTACAAGTAGTTAACCGAGTGGTGCGCACAAACCTGTCGTATATGTTTCACTACTCACTACTATGTAAATATAACTATATTATACACCCTCCCACTACGTCATTGTCCGCAAGCGACGTGACGTCACAAAAGTAACCAGGCCTGCAGCGGCTAGGGAATTTTTCAAATACATTGTCCTTTGCCTATGAAAAGAGATTTCTGACCACAGATTCCCGCGCAAAATGCATTCAAATTGCGTTTTTTCTCCATCTTTAGTGATTCAGCCCAGTCTATCACTGTTTCAGCAATACAGAATGGAATTTAAATGGTTCGTATATTAAAAGTATTACGAAGCGTACCGTATCATCGCTTATGCGAGTCGTAGTTTATTTTTCGTTAGAATATTATTATCGTCGTAGTATGTAGAGATAACGCATCAAACGTTTTATGATACACAATTTGCTTCTCACTCGTGTTAGCAAATTATATAATTACAGGATATTGAACGAGCAACATGCACGTATGAATCGAGGTTCATGTCTTGCGCCGAGCGCATGTCTTATCAAGGAATATCAGATACACGAGTTGTTTAGCATTGTGCTCTTCTTAATTGTGTTGCAGTTGTTAAGTAACTGGTTCAAAGTTCACGCGCACACGTTTACTGCATGGAACCACCGTCCACCCAAGGTTGATTTCAGAATGTAACTTCGAATTACGTTATGTACATATGTATAATGCATCGATTCGTTTTCTCCACGATCGAAAGCCAATTCACGCAATAAGAGATCTCGTGTAATCGTCTAAAATTCAACTAGAAAGCTTGGAACTTGATTACACGAGTGTTTACTTAATTGATGTTATCGTTATCAATCGCCGAACGTAGTTTCGAGATAAATACGACTGAGTAATAAATTGTCGGCTGATCAATTTGAATTTAATTTTTGATTA
This sequence comes from Bombus soroeensis, assembly GCA_014737365.1. Classification (NCBI taxonomy): domain Eukaryota; kingdom Metazoa; phylum Arthropoda; class Insecta; order Hymenoptera; family Apidae; genus Bombus; species Bombus soroeensis. The sequence continues at coordinate 296,939 of JACXIL010000188.1, forward strand.
ATTTCAATCGTGTTAGCATCGATAAACAGAAAACATAAGTATCCGTAAAAGGCATTCGCATATCATTGTACTTCATTATAACACTTACATAATAATTAATTAGGCTTTAGGAAAAACGCTTCATTGAAAAAGTACATAATAATACTTCTGTATGAGTACCGTAGATCGCATAGAAACAGTTAATTGATTCCACGCATTCACGATTCCACGTTTAATTTTCGTCTGATGTAGAAACGTCTACGGAATAAAGATTTTATCAAATATTTATAATAAATTAGGAAAAGAATTGCAATAGAAAACGTTTTGGTCTTTTTCGAAAAATTATCTTTTATTCTCACAATGACATGGCAAAATATAAATGCATAGATTACAATCTATTGGTTGATTCGTTAATCTGTATACCCACATATATATATATATATATATATGGGTATTATATATATATATATATATAATATCGAGAAGTATGTACGTCGGGTTCAAAAAATTTAGATATAAAAAGAAGAAAGGTTCCAAGGTCGTTTTTCGTGTTCATTTAAATATGGCACTTAACAGTCTAGCAAGTAATTCGTATCAATTAAGTCTAATTAAGTTTCGTTATCATAATAAAACTGAATACTGTAAAATACTGAATTTCTCTTTAACCCTGTGTAGCTTTTGATCTTTGTCCGTGATATTTTTAGACCTCTACATATGGCAATTAAAGAAAAAAGTAACCTTAAAACGACCTCGATGTTCTTTTCTGTTAACCTTCTTGATTACGATATTTTTTCTTTCATCGTTTATAAATTTAACATACTTTTTGAAATATATATCTACAATTGTCAATTTATCTCGAGTTACCTTGTGAATTGTGGTACAGATCACATTATTCTTAAAGTAATTCTTATGTACATAATCAGTTTTTATAATCAAACATGTTTTTATTTTACGCAACTAGCAACGATAAAGGGTAGTTACTTCTTGCTCGATCTAGATTTATTTCCTTAAGCTAAAATTATAATAAACCAAACAAAAGACGATACGAAACTTTCTCGGCAGTACCTCGAAATACTACTATTTAAAGAAAAGTTTTATTTACAAATCTGTAGCATACACACACACACGCGCGCGCGCGCGCGCCCGCTCGCACGCACACACCACTGCTTAACTTCTGAAATTTCAGTTTCTCGAATTATCTTATAAAAACAAACCTACAGCAGCAAGTATACAAAAATTATAATACCGATATGTGCACAAAGTGATTGTTCTTTCTGTTACAGAAATAACAACTACCATACATCGATGCTCCTCGAATCTCATTGCCAATTTGCAAATTCAACATTAAAGTACTTGCTTGTAAATGTTCGTATTAAAAATATATGCAGTTCATATCATCGAGAGATCTATTCCTTTTCTTTCTTTCTTGTAAATATCAAACGTTTCTCCATATGCGTGTCACAGTTCGTATAAATGCATTCGAACCTTATCAAAAATATACAAAGTTGATTTTCGTCGGGTGACGGATACAAAAGGCACTTGTTGAATAAATATTATACACGCAAAACCATCGTGTCTGATCTTTAATTCCTTTTGAAATTCTTATTTGGGCAGTGTTTGTATTGCACAAGCTGGTATGTGAGAGCATTCAAAGGCCTATTTAGGCGGAGTATCTGTTAATTTCGTACTCCCCATTTCCACGCCACCGCTATGGAGCACTAGTTCCTCTCGCGTGTAAAACATTACGATTTCCTCGACATTCGAAAACGATTTCTCATTTACTTTCGCCGATCCTAATGCGTACCTATTCGACAGATATATGATATTCAGTTTTACTCAATTCCTTATCAACTTCTTCTTACTTTTCTACTAAAACAAATATTATAAAAATTCTTTTAATCCTTAGAGACACTGTCATGTGTGAAGTTTCACCCTATACGGGCCTTATTTTAATATCGTCATTATATTATCAATATTAATGGTATCATTTAATATTATCAATATTATCATCGCAATGTTATTGAAGTAATTATTGCAAACAATATCGTTTCTATTCTTCATCTAATATTGAATAATGATAAATTCTCTTGTTTAATTGCTTAACTTTTAAAACTTTTTCAAAATACTAGAGTGAACTTTCACCCAAGATAGCCTTTAAGTTAATAATAATATTTCATCGTTTTTGGAGAGATTTATATATATAACTACAGATTTAATCATTTCTAATCTTTCTAATTATTTGTTTATTTATTATTATTAGAACAAGTCCGGTACTCAGCAGAGATATGTATACGGACAGGGAATGTTAGCGCGCAAAGCTTCCTTACCTATTGTCAGGTCTCTTCCTGACTGGAACGTTATACACCCTGTCCTTGTACCAGAGCACCAAAGCCAAAGGATTATTCACTTTTGTCGTAGACGGTCTCAGGAGAAAGTATCCGTCTTGAGGATTACTGTAAGTACTTTCTAAACATAGCAAATTCGTTCATAATTAGTGTATAGTCTAATAAAAAAAAAAAAAAAAAAAAACGCAAGCTAAGTGAAGTTGAAGCACTTGATTATTTTTATAAAATGTTAATGGTAGTTACTATTCTCGCTTTGAGTTTACTTGACCTATGACAAGGACTTACGTTCTTTGATAAGACACGTTGCTTGTTCTCTGGTAACATTGTGGAACCAAGGCTTGTCAACGTATGACTGTCTCTCAGGGGGCGGAGGTAATGGTCTCGTAGCCCTTTCCGATGACAAAGAAGTATTGCTATGAGAATGAGGCAATGTGGCAGATTTCTTCTCAGGAGATCTCTCTGAAAGCAACACAGGACACGTTAGGGTACACTGAAGTTTCACGCAACGTAATAATCTTTTGGATCTATTAAATATTCAATGGGAGGTTCATACAATTTATTAATGGAATATATTTTGAAGATACAGTCAAATTTATTATAGCTTGAGGCCAATGTTTCACTAACTTGATAGATTCAGGCGGGCTTGAGTGAGGGCTGCCTGAGTTAAACATTCTGAGAGACTCGCCTGACGACGAATCGCGGTGTTTAAGGACACGTTTCGTTTTGGGTCTCCAATTATGGCTGCCATTTTCGTAAAACCTTCACGTTCACTCAGAGAGCGAACAAACTATTTGCAATTTTATCGGAAAAATTTTAATCGCATTTATCAGAGGAATGTGCACCGATATATCATCGTCGAATCTCGTTCTATTCATTACCTGGCGATATAACTATACACAAATTTTCACGTTAATTGAATACGCTCTCGGTGCCGTCCAGTCTTGAATTCGAGGAAAGAACTGAAGGAGAAAACGGTGTTCTCTTGGTCGGTTTCGCTTGTAAATTATCCTAAACACCGTAAGCAGAGTGAGGAACAAGTATCAGCTAGAATTTTTTTGTATGTAACGTATCTAAATTGTACTATCGAATACGGAATTCTAAACAAAATTCTAAATAAAATTTATAACGAACACTGTTAGTCGATAGATTTGAAATTTGTTGTCCATCCGCACGAAATTGAAATCTTCTACTACAAACGAATAAATTAATCAATCGTTGGGAAAAAGCTGTTGAAGAAATCTCTCGCGATATTTAAAAGTTGCTACAGAGAGAAGTTACGCGACAAAAGAACTCCAAGCGACCCGAACTCTTCGAAATTAATACACGGACTAACGTCTAATCCAAGGCTCGGCCGAATAAACAACAAAGCTCGGCCATCCGTTGGTCTCTCAGTATGGGGCACCCCGTCTCCTCAAACTTTAAAAATATATCGCTTACTTCGTATTTATTTTCAGATTGCTCCAAGTCTTGAGGTATTTCCAATTTTGGAAGAAAAAGTCGAGCGCTTCTACTGAGAAATTTGATGATCATGTCTTTCAAGTATGTATAGTCAATGTGTATACAAGTATGCGAAAGAATGCGCAAACGATGTAGCACGCGAAGAAAATTTGCTTCGTAAGAGGTTGTTGTACCTGGTGGATCAGGTGGTTGGGAGTAACAACACCGTGAGAGCCCCCGTTTGATCCTCACTATCATATCGGAAACCTCATCCGCCAGACGAGCGCCCAAACCTCCCAAAAGCTGTTTGCTCAATCTCAGATAAAAACAGGAACACATTCCATCCCACTGTTTCCTCTTCCGTTTACGATGATAAGATTCGAATGTTAAGCTTTTGTTTAATTAGCTTTTAGGAAATCGTAATCTCTTCGAAGCGTTGCTCTTCTGTTTAAACAACAGCTTTGAAACACTGCACTTGTCCCTGTTGCTATTCATATTATTAGTATTACAGTATGGTTTGCATACAGTATACTTGATAATTCACACGCGTTCTTGTTTATCTTGACGAATTGTCGAATTGCCACTGAAAATTTGAATTTGTTGGTAATTCGAATTGTCGAATTTGATTTGAAATGTTTAAATATATCGGCAGAGAACGACTCGAGATAATGGGAACGATAGTTCATCCATGACTGGCTGCAATTGCAATGCGCATCAGGTTGCAGAGATATTGGGGGCCAGCCATTTGCCACGCACATGTTTACGAGAAGTTGAGACACCGAGAGTTTTTTATTATTTTAATTTAATGCAGCCTGCACTTTTTGCTTCGTCCCTCGTAACACGTTGCATTTTCTATCTTCAACGATTTCTGTACAATTTCCTTCTTTATTTTGGTATTCACACTGGTACGAGACGTAATTTTATCATATCATGGAAACAACTTTCTTAACATTTACCAGAATCATTTTGTACACATACAGGACAATTAAACAATATTGCTACAAGGGGTTAAAAAATTATGCGCGCGCGTGTGTGTGTGTGTGTGTTAACTAATTATAAATATTATACAAACCCTTTAGTTTGTCCAGGTCTGTTCGACTTGAAGTTGGAGTTGGAGAGGGGCTAGTTGATGACTGGGGAGGTTTTGCTGGTAATGGCGGGGGTGATTTTGTATTTATCGGCCTCTGAATTGGATTTAAATAGTACCCATTATCATCTGACTGGAAAAGTAACTTTCGTTCAATTCTTCATCGAATTAATTATCACAAAATGAAGATAGAATTTATATGCTTACTGTTTCCGTAATCGATTCATAGATCTCGTAGTGTTCTTCTTCTTCCTCGTAGCTCGTAATACTTGGTGGTTGATAAACGCTCTCCGCGGAACTTTGATGACCGCTGCTCAACGATTGCTTACTGTCCACCTTCGACATGTTCTTCTTTTGATTTTGTTCGATTATTTGTTCATCGAACGCTTCGTACTCGTCTTCGCTCTCTTCCGTTCTCGCAGGCAAATTGGCAACCAGATCGAGGTTCCTAAGCGTTGCAGGAGGCTTTGTTTGATCTTTGCTCGATTTTTCAACGATCGTTTGGTCTTTGTTCTTTTTTGGCTGTGGTGGCGGTGGAACTGTCATTCTTTCTGAAACCATTGGTTAAGAAAGAAATTATTTGTTAAATCATTCGACTTCGGTCTTTTTTTTTTTCAGATCACCTCTCACATCTTGGATAAAATAGCCTCAATAGAGATTAATTTTAAAGATAGAACGATAGAACGCAAGAATCATTTCACGAATTTACGAATTTACGAATTTCACGGCTATAATCTTTTCTTTCTTTTTCGCTGTTTAAAAAAACGCTAATCAGCGATGCTAAACACACGATCGAAGATTGAAAGCTTCGTGATCTTTTTCTTTTCTTACTAATATAACATTTACTAACTCTGATTAGAGTTGTTCGTCCTGGTTTTCGACGCATTATGCAGAAACGATTTCCGGGGTTGAGTAACATTCAGAACCGAGACCTCCACGTTTTTTCCTTTCAATGATTCAGACTTTGGTACCGCCATCGGTTTTTTGGTATTTCTAAATTCTAATTGTTCTTTAAGTTGCTCGGCCAGAGACTTTTCCATTTGGCTATGCAATCTGGACGTATTCTTTAATGGCACAGTGCTTGTCTCCTGACAATTTGCATACGTGCTCTCGTCATTCTGCATGGGACCACAATTGGCGTATGTTCCTTCTTCCTCTTGCCTAGACCTTGCTTCCTTTGCTCGGACATCTTCTTGTTTAGGGTCGGCGTTATTTTCTTTATGGTTGTTACTCTTGGCTCCATAATTTGCTCGAGAAACTTTCTGAGTTTCCGCTAAGGTATTTTCCTCGTTTGCTTCGTCTTCGAAGTCGGTCCCCCAGGATCCGGTGTCGCTTAAGGGGTCCTCGTTCGACTGAATCTCCAGTATCTTTTCTTCTACGAATTTTTCAGGCGTCTTCTTTACTTCCTCCACGAATGTCCAGAGACTCCTAAACAATTAATAGATGTTTCGAATGATACAATTTGTTATTGATATACTGTTTAGAGTAATCGAATGATCGTATAACTGAAGTCTTTGATAGACAAGTAGATAGAACGACCTTCCCCAATTTTACAAGTTTTTGTCTAAGAAGAGAGATCAGAGAGCAGAGGAACTTTAACTAACATCGGATATAAGGACATCTTATTTGCATTACGCGATAAAGATTGACTTTGAGGCAATTAGAAAGTTAGAAAGAAGATGGGTAGACCACAAATAATGGATATAAAAATCAAAATGACACGGAGAAGAATCTTGCAATTGTTCCGAACGATCCATAAATTGTACATTACACCACATGGAAATGTGTTATATTAAGCGTAAAAATAATGGCTAAATCGAGGCATTTAATATTAGCCAGAAATATTTGACCAGGCTCTTTCGCACGAACGATATCAAATGCTGTTGCAATGATATTAAATATCGTAGCTTTTAACGTCTCTGTTCTACGCCGTTCGAATTTTCTAGAAACATTATCTTCTAATTATTATTGGCAGTAGCATGGTAATGTCGCTGCGTTAACAGTCGTGTTGTTGTCAAGTGGAATTTCCTTAATAAAAGAAGATAATAAATTTTGTGGCGTCAGTGACGATATTGGATGATCGAGGGCGTCCCACACGATAGAATTACGCACTTATGGCACCGGTTTGTATAATCGGAGCCATACTGTCTTGTTAGCATGGCCTTCGGAAGTGCTAGCCGTGCCATATGTATTACGATTTTCGTCGAGCCGTTGAACCTTCCTCTCAGTATGCATACTGTGTCCCGCGACGCTTTCTATAGTATCGTCGCTCGCCAAATTTTTCACCGACTCGAGCCACCGCGATGCTTAGAATTGCTCACTCGAATAGCTGTTGTAATATCGATAGAATGCAAACAATTCTCAACCTCGTTGTATATGTAGTTAGAACCTGTTAAATACAATATCCAACGACGATACAACTCTTCTGTTCGTGCGAAATTCAACAATAGAATGGAAGTAGAACGCACGTCTTAATAACATCTGCATCAGGAAAGAATTCGATTACAAGTTTCACAATTTTCATTTTATCAGAATTAACGATTCGTCGATCAACGTTGCGTCAACGCAATGACATTTCGCTTTCAATACTTTTCCTTTTTCATCGAACTATGTCGTCAAATTCTATTGTTTCTCCCTATAAACTGGGTACCTAATTCTTGGTACCTAATAAATAGCCCTTATATCCGTAACGCTGATTCAGAAACATGTGAATTTTTCTACATGCTGACTCATAATATTGCTGCCTGCCCTCGTTATGCAGTTAAAATATTCTATCTGCCGTATCCAGACATTCGAGAAAACTAAAGTTTTATTACTTTTTTTCTACCGTCTTTGTATTTCTTTCTTCGATTAAAAATATTTAGCCGTTATTTCGTAACAGCCTGTATAATATATCTTTGCTTAAAAGCAAAAAGAAAAAAAAAAAAAAAGAAAAAAGAAAGAAAAAGACAGAAAAATGCAGAATATTTCAAGAATATTTCAATGTTAAATATAACGTTGACTTTACCATTGTGTAAGTATTAAAAGATATAGAAAGTCGAGGATGGAAGTATTTGCATTTCCAATTTCGATTACACGCAATAAGCAAGGTAAGTAAGCAGAGTGATCTTATTTTATAGATTTCACGAATCAATAAAATCACTGGTCCGAAAGATCTTCGAGTTATCCGGGATAGAGTCCTCTGAGAAATCGTGGATCACGACTGGATCGGATCACGATTCGAAGGTGTGTCTCGGGAAGATGATTCGTGGAGAAGAACCGTTAGACCGTGACACGGAGCTTCGGGATTCTACTTGGTCACGGGAACAAGTTCACGCTGTTCCACCATTTTTCACGAAGATATAAGACACGTCTGATATTTCGTTCTCTTACCATATCAATGGACGCGTGAGATCACTCTTCCACAACGCCAGCTTCCCTTCCGTCAAGTGCTGGAATAATTACAATTAATTAAGAAGAGTATAAGAGAGCACGCGCCGGTTGGAAACGAAATAACGACACGAATTATGAATGAAACCGCTCGACGCTCGCTACATTGTACGCGCATTTTCTCTTTATTCAAAGGGGCCAGATATTTCTTTTTCTTTGCATTGTACGATTTAAGAAAAAGATGTAAACTGATATTCGAGTTTCTCTATTAATTGGCGAAACGCGAAACATCTACAATATCTGGTAAAAAGTTAAATTAATTATATTAATTAATAAATTAAATTAATTATACAGCACGAATAATCATCTTAAGCGTATACGGTAACTGGTATTACAGATGATCTTCTGATATCGAGATATCCAGACTTGTTAATGTAGCGAATAATTTGAAATTTAAATATCCATATGTATCTATATCTATATAATATATAATATGTATGTATACACCTGTACAAATGTCAGAAATCTTGCAATTTCTAAATGTATACATGTACATTCAGATTTATTTCGAACTTTGGTAATATGATCATGACAGACACGATGGAGTTTCAGAATGTTCGAAAGACGTACATGCGCGATATAAAAAAAGTTTTGACGATTTCTTTTTTATTTGCATTCTATTGAGACGCGATAATCTTAATCGATCGGAAGTTAATTTGATTCGAGGATTTCAAAGTTCGTGGAAAACGAAATCATTATGTTTATAAACGTAGTATGTGTATCGACGTAGCTATAGATGGCACAGATGTTAATCAACGAGGCGTGAATGAAAAGAAGAAAAAAAAGAAACTGTATAGGAAGACCTTGCTTACCAGCAGCTCGTCGCCATCGACCTGCCGTTTCGTGATGGCTTTACAGCACTCCTGCAGGCCATTCTGCAAAAGCAAGGATAACTCGTTCTATCAAACAGAACGTGCATCGCTGATAAAGCGATAAGGAGCGCACATGTATCTTGTGCAAATATTTACATCGCGACGATAAAGCAAACCAGTTAAATATACAGAGCGTATCATCTTTTCTCATTTTCTCAAACCAGCATCTTTCACACATTTCCGATAATATATCAAGGAAATGTTTTCAAAATGTTTGCAAAGATTAAATTCAGTTTTCCGTCTGTTACACATTTTCAAAATTTCTTTTTTCCAGAAAAAGTCAAGGCCGCCGCCTTTCATCGAATCTAAAATATATGATGCCATTCTAAAAGGTTCAAGGTGAGTGACCTTGATTTTTTGTTGAAACAAAAATTTTTTGAAAATTGTTAATATCCAAATGCGTAGCAGACCGGAAACCGACTAACTTTCCTTCGAAACATTTCTTTACGAATGAACAGAGACAGCTGAAAAATGGTAGCTGATCTTACAATTAGGACAGGATGCACCCTGTATACAAACTATCTTTACTTTGTTGTTTGCGCGTTATTGTGCCGCTGTTTGAATTGACTAGAATCGATACGAGACATTTCTCAGAATTTTACCAAGTTTAATCTTGTACACGTGTATATGACAGCCTAAATTCTTCGATCATGTTAATTCTAGCATTGCATTTGTTGAATCTTCTATTGAAACAAACGCGTTGTCCTGCGTTGTCTGGCTTCAGCTTCAGAATTTGTCGCGCCAAGTCCGATAGAAATATAATAGATACGTGTACGCGATGTTCGTTCTACTAGTTTCCTTCGTTTTCCTCGTAAGTGATACACATTTGAGAAAGTTAGAGAAAGCAAGTTTCGCTATTTTTTGTACGTGATACGAAGAATAGATTTTTTAATATCCTATTATCGTCATGCAATAAAAAAAAAAAAACCATAAATATTTTAAAATTGACAATTATAATATTTTTTTTATTATATACATTATACGTTAGAACGAGTACAACGACTGACAATACAGTTCAAAGTTACTAAAATAAAATATCACGAATTTAACATTTACGATGAAAATGCTGACAACTAGTAACGTAAACACTCTGTATGTTCTCGTTGAAAGTTACATTACATAACTAATAACGCGAATAGTCTATGTGTTCCCATTGAAAACGACATTATCGTCTTATTTTGTGATTACATTACCGTGTTTGATATTTTATCCAGTAGGTCGTGTAACTTTAGTTTAGAATCGAAGTGTTTGCTTTCGAACGGTATACTCGGTCGGTATACTTTCGTTGCTCGATCATGTTCACAGGAGTTTCAGTGGCTTTTTGTATTCTAGTCGCATGATTTTATGACAAGAAAAAGAAAGTACGTACGACGTTGAACGTGAACCTCGTGTACTCGTTCCGTATTAGTTAAGAATACGCGCGTGAACCACTGTTTGTACACATGTGTTTCATATGCGAACTTTGATATTCTTAATGTGTCATGCAGTGTGACAGGCAGTATAAGGTGAACTAACCCGTTCTGAGACGTCACGAAGGGGGAAAAAACACATGTTTATTGATCGTTTCCCTATCTACCGATTTACACAAATAATTCAACGTACATTAACACTTTGCTTTTGCTGTATATTTATCGTTTTGCGAAACGTAGCGACAAATTATACACGCAGGATCTTATCGAATCGTTTATTGTAAACATTGGATAAAACATACTGAAACGAAACTCGTTATTAATAGAAAATATTTCAGTTTTTAAATTATAAATATTACGATTATTCAAATCCTTTTTATGACTATATTCCACGAATTCGTCTGAGATTTCGGTATCGATATCGAGTTCGTGTCAATCAAATCGCCACTGACAATTTCAACGATGACTTTCCACTGAATCAGAGTTTACTTACCTTACGGAGTAGGCACAACACATCATTGGTGCTCCAATTCGATATGTCCTCAAGGGCATCGCTTCGCGACAACTTTTTGAACATTGCACCGCGTGTTCACGCGACCGTGACAAAAAAGCGTCGCACGTGTTCACCGCCCAGTCGCATCTGCATCTGGCATCTGGTTTTTGTGGGCGAGGTGTCTTGAGTCTTGGGTCTTGACTCTTGACAACCCCTCGCTGCTTCGTATTTTCCTCCCCTGCCCCGCCCCGTTCTACTGACGCCCATTGACGACTATCTCATACATCCGTATGACGAGCTAGCCATCGCCATTCCGATTGGTCACTTTCTTATGGTGCACCTGTTTTATCCGATACGATCTGGTACCAGTGGTTCTCAGTTTGCAGAATTCCTCCCTTACGATATTTCGAGAGTTACTGAACGAAAAAAATCGGTAATGTCTAATGACAAATTAACTGGCTTCATGTTCCTTTAAGTGGCCATCGCTATACTTACTAGTTTTTTAAATTCCTTTTTGCGAAGCGAATTTCTACTATCTAAATAAAGGGAGAAATACTCGGGATTTCTTAGAAATCTATTTCTTTCCATAACCCGAACATATAAGGTTCCATTCGCTTGAACAATTAACCGAACATTACTGTACTGCTCGGCCAAGTTAAAGTCAACTTATACTACGATTTATCATAGCTTCTTTGCATGTTATTACGGTTAACATCTTAGAGAGAGATATTCATTGGGGAATTAATGTTTGGTAGCATAGCTTTCCATTTTATATGCGTTACAGACTATGAATTGAATTTTGCTTTCCCCTAGATTTCGATTACGTAATTTTATATACCTCTTCCGACTCGTCCCATTGGATAAACCATGATTATATAAACAGATCTTGCACGCTCTTTAGGGAGAACCGCCCGAAAACTGAGTCGTGTATCTAGCCGTGAAAAATCAACATTGAAAGATCAACAAAGTCCGCGCTCTTGCGAGACAAACAGAGATGAGTAGAGCGTCTCTGTCTCTACCTAAGGCATTCAAAGTATGTCACGCATGCACAGAACGAGAACCTTCTTGTTTTCCACGTTGATTTTTCGTAACTAGTCCAGACTCAATTTCCAGATTTTCCCTAGGCCTCGGTATGCGGGCGTCGAGATCTTATATAGACCGTGGAATAAATGATAGAATAAATTCTTGTTTACGTTACCTTTCGGTTGAGAATCACAGGCTTAAAGTCAAGTTCACAATGTGTAATATATTTGTCATTTCGTTCCATTTTCATTTAGAAAATTTTATGCCTTTTATGTTGGATTAAATGTTTTCTAAGTTGTTTAAATTTAAATAATATGTGCTTTCTTTATTGAAGGATTTAAAACGAAAATTGAAACAAAAATTAATGTACGTACATACGATATTTCCTTAACAACATTTCAATTTATTTTATTCGTCGAATAAAAAGGAAATGGTGACGACGATTAAACCATAAATTAATATTGTTCACAAATTATTAAAATAATTTAACGAAGTTTGCCATGCCAAGAATACCATATGTAGTAGAACTATTCTAATATAGAATGTAGGGGATTGGCGAACTACTGCACAGACGCGGTATTTGTGGATATAAAACGTTTGTAAGAGCGGTGCTAAAAGTTGCGTAGAAGCTGTCGTAGTGAATAAACGAATTTGCAAAATATTTCTTGACAATATTATCGCGTATTTATCAATTACACAAGATAAAGTGACAGGATGTCTATCACTAATCTCAATTCTGAACAGGAATACAAGAATTACGTCAAGTGAGTAATTCTAAATAATAAGTAATTCAGTTTCTAGAAACAATATAACCTAGTCGATGAATATCTTTCGTTGTTTAACATATTATTATATAAAAGATTCAATTAATCTCGATTCAATTTATCTCGAAATATTGTTCAAAGTAGCGGAAAAAAATATTTTCTATTTTTACTTTTATGATAAAATAGATTAAACATTGCAATATAACAAAAGACAACTACGACTTTATATTATTTTCGTTCGATGTGAGAAAGTTCACAAGTCACAATTTTTTATCGATGTAATTCTGTGATAAACCAGGGAAATTGCTAAGTCGATGATTTTCAAGGTTGTGTTCGTCTGTCGTGTCAGGTCACAAGATCTTTCTGTCATTCATTTCTACGCATACTGGGCCGATCAGTGTTCGCAAATAAATGACGTGATCGAGGAAATGAGCAAACTGGCCGAGTATCAGGGGGTTAGGTTCGCCAAGATTGAAGCTGAAAAAATACCTGATGTATCCCTGAAAGCTGGTATCAGTGCAGTACCAACAGTTGTTCTCACAAGAAATGACACCATACTCGATAGAATCGATGGAGCTAATCCTGCAGCTATAGCGGAGAAAATTAAGCGCCATTTGACCGATAAAGATTCTATTTCGTTCGATGCATGTAAACCTAAAGAAAAACTTGAAGAAAGACTAAAGAAATTAATAAATCAAGCACCCTGTATGCTTTTCATGAAAGGATCTCCTACCACTCCACGTTGCGGATTTTCTAGAACAATAGTCTCTATTTTAGATTCTTTTAAGACAGATTACCAGACGTTTGATATTTTACAAGATAACGATGTTAGAGAAGGACTTAAAAAGTTTAGTGATTGGCCAACGTATCCTCAATTATATGTGAATGGAGAGCTCATTGGAGGATTGGATATTGTAAAAGAAATGAACGAATCTGGAGAGCTGGAAAACATATTGCCTAAGAAGAGCTAATGCGAAAGAAACGCGAGTTTCTGTTTACATGAATATTTCAATACTTCTAGCTTAATAGAAGTGCTTAATTATGGGCACCTATTAAGGATCATATAATTAATTTCTTTCAATAAAGAAAAAAAAAAAGACCAGTCCCCATTTTAATATAATTATTTGTAAGTTATTTCGTATCAGTTGTAAGGATTTCAATATTTGTTCTATCGAAATATACAATAAATTAAATCACCTGCGTAAAAGAATCTTTTTGTAAGCGCTAATTTTTAGTCAACAGATTGCACAAGACAAATAAATAGTAATATAGGATCCTTTGCTCTGTAACAAAGTCACTTTATTATCAAACAATATGTCAATTTCTCAAGCGTTTATCTGTTTATATATTAATCTACATATATTATAAATCGCACCGATTTTTAATTCACTGTCATTTCTTGCACATCTTCATATCATGTATTTTATGTATGTACAAATTTATAGCCAGTGAAACCTAATCATAATTAGAGACTCGTACCACAAAAACATAGTTTTTGGAAATTTTTTATACTATATCATACTTTAGCTTTTCCTTTGCTTCGTTCCAATTTTCGCACCTTTCTTCGCTCCTTTAATAATGCCCTGAAATTTACTCGCATTCTTCTTCTTTTTTCTAAAGATAAAAATAAATCAATTCCATGCGTATCTTTAATTTAAATCAAAATTCATGGTATCATTATTTACCTTTTGTTTAATGCTGCTCTTGACAGAGGTACATAAGCATACGGATCTGGTTTTCCTTTCCTTTTAACATCACCTCCAGCCTTTGATGCTTTATATTCTGCTCCTGGTATATATTCTTTTCTTGATTTTTTCAATGGTCGATGTATTCCAGACCCTCCTGCTATAGATACCAAAATTATGATTATTAAACAACAGATCAAAATTTACTATAGATTATGTATTACTATTATACCTTGATACTTCAATGTGGATCCACTTCTCACGCTAATGTTATCATAACTATCGCTATATTTACGTTTTCTATCCATTGCTTGCGACATGGCTACAGACTGAATATCATCTTCTGATCCTGTAACATAAATTCATTGGCTTCGTTCACTCGTTTCTTTGAATTACTTTACAATTACTCTTTTCTACAATTATATATTCTTACCATAATCGTCTTCTGAATCACTGTGCAACAAAAGTGCAGATTTCTTCTTTTTCTTGGGTTCTGGTTCATCATCTTTCTCATTATCTACTGTGATAATAAGACGGCCATCAGACGCAGTCTTAAATCCACGATCTTTCCGTTTTGTAGCTGCTATTTTTGAATTTATAGCGACTGTAGGTTGCGTTGCTAAAAAATTATTTTGTAAATTTAATTCCAACTTCGATTAATCGAATTTTGAAAAATATCTAGACTTTACTTGATATATTTCGAGCAGCCGCAGGATCAATGAGATCAACAATCTCTTCATTCTCATGAATCCAGGCTTCCTTTCGCGATGTTCTTTTCTTCCTTTTCCTTGGCTCTTCATTCTCCATATCTTCATCGAACTCATCATCGCTATCCGCCAATATTTCTTCCATACTGAATTTTAATAAAGATTAATTAGAGTCGTTTCGGTTTAAGAAAAATTTTTCTTTAAAGTAAAATACGAAGTTACCTTTTAGGTTTTCTCTTTGCATTGAATTCAGTATCCTCTTCATTTTCTTGTTCCTTCGATTTCCTCGATTCTTTTTTCTTTTTCTTCGCTTCTTCTGCCTTATTCATATTTTTTAATCTCTTATGTAACATCGCATTAGAAGCTGGGATCATGCCAGAAATTGTTTCCATTCCATATTTTCTTATTAACTTTACTAGAATATCTCGCACCTTTTGTCTAAAATGTCTATGGCAGTCATCGTTCATTGCACATAAAGCGTCTATCTGCAAATTCATTAATTCATTTTTTTTTATCGAGCTATATGGGATTTTGTTACTAACTTTTTATTATTATTAATTAAACGCCTTTGTTACCAACCAACAATTTTAAATTCAAAGCAGTAACGTAAGATGGCATCACAGTAATATAGACTTTGATATATGCCAATGCGGCTTCTGCGATTTCTCTCGTCGGACTTGTAACAAAAATACAAGCTTGTCTCAAGATTTCTTTAACTGTCTCTATACCTAAAGATCCTGTTGTAATATTTGTAATATGCTATTACTTATTTTTATGCGAAATATTTATTTTAACTTTAGTTTGAAATAAACTGTACCGTTGTAATGATAAGTGATGGAGGAAAGTGCCAGCAAGGATGCGGTGCAATACTTCTGTATATTTTCTGTCGCACCACTCAAACCAACCATGAGCATATTAACATAATCTTTAAGATGTGTAAGATTTCCTAAAAATTTCTCGGCAATAGTGTTTAATAGTTGATATGCAGAAGTTCGACATTTCGTATTTAAATCTTTTAAATAGATTACTGCTTCGGGCACAATGGCTTCTAAGAATTTAGTTTTTTCAAGTTGTGGATGGATTTTGATCAGATGAATTAAGCATCTTAATCGTGCCTAATTGAAAAAATGAATAAGGCTTATTTGTTAAAATTTTCATAAGAAATTGATATTATAGAACAACGTTTATAAGTTAGCACTTACTCCTCTGCTTGGTTTTGCGACTTCAGTAGCCGAGGATATTAATAATTTTTGTATCTCGCGTCTGTATTGAACTACAAACTCTTTACACGTCTCCTTCTCACTGCCACATATCTCTTCTAAAAATCTGAAAGAACATACAAGTAAAAGATAATCTTTGTTTTTGCAGGGAATATAATTTATAATATAATTAAAGTATTTAATTCCAAATATATTAAAAAGTTACCTATATGCTTTCTTCTGTTCCTTGGTTTTAGAAATTTCTTTAAGAAGTGGTACACACATATCGTAAAACGTCTTTAATCTATCAATGTCAGTATAATTAATAAATAATCTTATTATATCGTGAATACTTTCTTTGAAAAAATCGTCGATGTCAGATTCTTTCAACTTAAATAACGCACGATCGAATAATTCGTGTACCAATTCCTTATCCGTAATTGTAAGATACACCTGTAATTATACAAAATATTAGTTAATCTCTTTAAAGAAAATTACTCCTTCTATTCACAAATTACCCTTATTGTATCATATGTAGCGAAGCGTTGTCCTTCCTCGTCAGTTCCAAGTGGCTTAGTAGTGTATAGATTTAAAAACAATGGTAAATAATTCTTTGCAAATTTAGCTATTTCGTGTATATCTTCTTTTTTGTCGTCTTCGACTGCTTTTGTTATTAATCTCCGTAAGGCAGACATTATCGACATCCTTAAATCCTTTCTCTCATTTAAATTTGTTCCCAACAGTCTAGCTATATTCTAAACAAGATAAAAGTTATCTCACGGATACTTGATATTATATCTTTTATACTTATCTCTGATGTATACCTTGAAATTGTCTTTCACATCAGTAGCGTTGTTGCATATACTTGGTAAAATAGCCCAGACTTGGCAAACGAGAAATTCGTAAGTCTTCCCGCCTACAGGTTCGGTTGCTTTTTTTCTAAAATTGGGTATAATTATAATTAAAAATATCAATATAAGATAATTTATACACTTATAATAAAGATAGATTAAAATACTTACTCGCACAATGCAACGATAGGTAGTAATGTTTCCGTGAAGAAAGTAAGTGACCCACCTAGCACGCAATCTTTCAATAATGGTAGTAGCCAAGTTCTTTTTAAATTAATCGCATTGTCCGATACCTATAGAATAGGGATTTATATTACTGTAGTTATAAAATAAAGTTTTTCTTTCTTAGCATAATCCGGTTCATATAGAATTATTTACTTTCAATGGAATCAAATTTAATATTGTCTCCGGTCCTAGCACTCTTATCGCAGCTCCAATAGCGTACTCAGCGTCATTTTTCGATGCAAAATTGTAAGAATCACGTAACTCGGCTAGACTTTTTAATATCTCTATTAATTGCGGACTTTTCGCTTTACCAGTTACCTGTAATAAGAGGGAACGTTCAATCGTACAACATTGACAAACGGGGTAAGAAGCAGAAAATCGATATTACCTGAAACAGTAGGGCTATCAAATGAAGAATATGATACCAAGCTTCCAAATACTGATAACCTAATGCTTGATGGATCATAAAAGTTATCTGATTGATAGTGTCCTTATATCTAAAATTATGATATAAATGATGAAATACAAATTATAGACACGAAGAATAATAATTAAATCTAATCTTACGTTTTCATTGATTCTTCGGTTTCACATATTTTACCGACACAGTCTTGTAATAGAATTTTTATCGTGTGCGAAGAACCAGATATAACCTCCGATTTGTCCGAAAGCCACAATTGCATGCATCTGTCTAAAATTCTTGGTAAAAGAACTGCGCATAGATTTAATGAATTACTATAAAGGAAAAGTACATTCAGCAATTACTATCCCTTCAATAAAATTGGATATAAGGAGTTTAAATATAAAAGTTCGTTTACTGGGCTAAATTTAAATAGGCTTCTTGCATTACAGTTAGCCACGCTAAAGTTGGTTGTGCATCAGTTGCTGGAGGTTGGTAATCATATAAGGCAGTAATGATTTGCCCATTTCTTTGCACTGGCAGAACAGCTTCTGACGGTCGAGAAACGAACAAACCATGAAAGCTTTGTAGACAACATGAAGTTATTAACACATTTTTCATAGTCATAAGCTTCAATAAAGATTCGCTGATAGTCTGGAAAACAAAGGTTCGTAATTGTATAATATAAATATACGTATTTCCTTAACAAATGTTAACAAATACCTTCACATGGATCTTTGGCAAATGATGGAAAATGTCTTTTAGTAGCGTAAGGACATGGAGAAGATTTGTAATACCATCGGACGCGGAGTCAAGTTGACCAATGCAGAATTTTGCGATGTATGGCGTAGCTGGATGATGTTGCGGTGGGTTTTCGTCCTTCATGATATCACTTCCTATAATTATTAACATCGTAATATTAAAGTTTATCAAAAATTGTCCAATTTATTCGGATAATTTCTTTATTCAAATTTGCGTTACCCTTTAATATGGCGCATATTCCATGTTGCGCTGATTTTCTTAACTTTGGTTTATAGTGTATAGTAAATGACAAAATAACATCCAACACTTGGATCGTAGATGAGCTAGACCATGTGGCTGCTTCTTGCGCTCGAAGGAGCACAGATAAACAATGAATAGACTGCGAAAAATGAAAAGTATAGATAGTATACCTTGGTGTAAAATATTTAAAATCATATAAAGAAATAGAATGAAAAACGACTTACATGTCGAAGTATTAGGTACTCCTCCGACGATGCATATTTAACAAGGATACGTAAGAAAATTCCACTTGCAGCTCCAAATTGCACATTTAGAACATTTTTCGGGACAGTTTTTAGGCCCATGCCTAATAACGAGAGCGTGGCTGCGATTGACATATCCGATTCAATCGCTTCCAAAGTGCTCATCTAAGATATTAATATTTATAATTAGTTTGTCCATACCTTTCTTAACCCTTTGCGGACGGGTGTCGGCGTATAGCCGCCCGAATCTGTTCACAGTTCCGGGTATTTATTTTGAGGCGTCTGACGTATGTCTATTTTTCTGAGCGAAAATCTTACGCGTATTCCTACGCATGGGTATAGTAAACTAAACAGTACTATGTTTTTGATGAAAGAAAATTATAGATGTTTAGAAATCTTATCTTCCGTTTAACGTAAACTCGCGATGTAGGATGATGGCCGAGTCAGCAAGCTTTTCATACATTTTACATACTTTTTATAATACCTTATATGTACACGATGCCTAAGAGATTCAGAAAAGGTTCAATAGCGATAGTAGTGACGACGAATATTATTTTGAACCTGACAAGATAGAAAACGACAACAGTGTTTCAGACAGTGGAAATGAACTCAGTTCAACAAGGATATAGCTCAGAGATTTCAATATTCTTAGCGATAGTGACGGCGATGATGAACTAAATATCGAAGAAAATAATGCAGGCCTCAACAATGAATAACGCAATCGTTCGACGTGTATATTTTCTCAACTGTGTGCGCCGATACCTCTCGTCCACAGCGACATCCGCTAGTCGTCGAGGGGCCCTGTCCGCAAAGGGTTAAAAGGTGTTCCGTAATACATACCAATGCAGCAAAGTATTCAGTGCTAGATTCGTTACCACCATGCTGTTTTATAATCTCCGTTACAGCAGACAACACAGCTAACATCTCCTTATGCAACAGTGATTTCGATTGAAAATGATTTAGAAACCTGTAAAATCATTATTCAATAATGTTCAATTAATCTCTCAATTTAACGTTTAACAATATCTTTGAATACATATTGGCGATATTTAAAACCAAGTTTGATTTAAGTACGATCATGTACTAACCTACTAAACGATATATTTGAACAATTACTATAATTGGTAGCAAAGGTATCAGCAGTGTTTTCTGTACATGTTTCCCAAGAGTTACCTTCGTCATCAAGTGTTTCTATCTGTGGTTCAATCCCTTGAATAGCATTGTGCTTTTTTAAATCTTCCTTCGTTATACCAGGCTTCGCAGAGGCTAAGAGAATTACAAAATTTAATATAATATAATATCAAACACAAAAACAAAATCATAAAAAATCCTAATCATCGATATTCGTAAGTTTATACCTGTTAAATCTTTAAAGAACATCCAGGATGCCTGTTCCCGATGCTTTTTAGTTTGTGGATTAGAACTGGAACTCTGACCTTTCGGCCAACGTTTTGCCTTTTTTCGGCTACTTAACCGCGGTCCCAATTTACCCATCTTCTCCTATCTAAGTTTTGAGTAATATACACTTGAAAGGTATGAAATTTATCAAGACGGATATTTCTCTTCTTTTATCCACAACGACAAAAAGATGTTAAATCCATGCTGCACGTGCTGCAAGTATTGTCAGGACGCTATTGATGGTGCTGTATGGCAAAATGCTACGATATTCTAATGGCGGTCAAAAGATGGCAGCATATATCCATCATCGTGTAGCTTAAATGCAAGTGGGAGCTTATATTCTACGAACGAACTTTTGACAGATGTCGTGGTAGACCAGCCGAATTAGCCTGAAGTGCCTTGAAAGGCACAAAAACATCCAAGTTACAAATTTCCAAGGCCGTAAGCTTTTAAGTTTTATTTTCTCAAAATTGAAAATTTTCAAGTTGTCAAGTCCGGAAATTTGTTAAGTTTCAAATCTATCTATCTAAGTTTGTTAAGTTTGTAGATCTATGAATAATAAAAATAACTTTGTCTACAAATCAAAGGAGACTCGATCTTGGAAAGCAAATCGAGAATCAAGAGAATCTAAACGTCCGTTGCCCGGAATTGTTATTGGCGTTATGATCTTTATCGTAACTATCGATGATTGAGCGTGTAATTAGGACGGCAAACGGTCATAGCGTTTAGGCGATTTGCAGAGTAGCCAATCGAATACTGTTAATGTCCTAGAGGCGACACGAACATTTTCAAATTTATCGTAAACCGTGTATGAGTTATGAGTCCAGACGGGTCAACAGTCACGTTCTCGTTCGATGGGGATACATATGTTATTGGATCGTGAAGGAAACGTTTGCCAGATGGAATCATTAATAGGTAGTAAAGGATAGATCCTCCTTGCACGAGGCCATGACCATCGTGGACGAATTCTCCGTCTCAAGAAGCGTTTGGTATAGTATGTATTATTGTATTATCATTAATTATATTAAATATATTGTAATTATTTTAGATATATGTAAGTATAGTAGTATATTGTACATTGTATATAGTATAGTACATTGTACGCGATGGAAGAATAGAATGTGAATATTAGTATGTACCGATTTATGTCCTGGAACGTGTTAGATTGATTAGACCGCTGATTTTTATGCAAATTCATATTCTTGATTTGGTCTACTATATGTTGTTTTGCTTTCATGGCGGGGCAACTCAAAAACTTTCGCATTTGCTTTTATCGCATACAAAGTTTACACTATTCTTTTACCAGCATGTTTTATCATGTAAAGCGGCATATTTATAATGTTTCACGTCAGGGGGCAAAATTATTACATATATCGTTATCAATTTGGCCTTAGTTTTACAACTACACGATAACATAAGATAGTACGGCTATGGTTCAGGAAAATTGGCTGTTTATAAATTTTAAAACGTTTCTTCTTTAAAGTTCACATTTTTTGAGTCGTGGCATTATTAAAACAAAAGCAGAGATAATACAAGCAGCGTAAAATACAAAAAACTCTACTTCCTTAAAGAGGGTAAAAATAAGGTAGACCTGTTGCTCGTTATGCTACATCTCGGTTTCACGTATCGAGTAATCAAAAATTCTCTCGATCTGTTTTCTAATATCCAGACGATCGATATTCCAAACAGGCAGCGTGACCGATCAAACGATCTACTAGCGAGAAACGCTGCAAACTGGGAAATTTTTCCAGAGAAGAATTTCCTGGAAGGATCACACTTCCTTCTCAACTACGATCCGAAGGCTACGTTTGCGATTTAAGAAACCTTTCTCACCAGAGATCCACGAATGAATAGAGCGAAATTAAGGAAGAAGGGTACGATCTTGCTTGCCGCGGTAATTGAACGCGTTTTGCCAGTTGCAAACGACGCCGTGCACTTGGCAAATTGCATTAGAAGAACAAGTTCGACCCACGACACGACACGGTACCCTCGTTTCCAGTAATTGAACACGGACAAGAAGCGATGGTGTCATTGGTGACGTAGGCGGTGGGCTGAGACTGGATGGCGTATTGATTCCGTGACGTCACGAGAACACGTCCCACGCAATAAGCGTGCCGCCGAATTCATGAGATTCCTCCTCGTTCCCCTAGCTGGCTTCCGGTTATCCAACCTTATCCAGGAATTTACGTTACTCGTAACGAAGGAATGACTTTTTCCAACATTTTCGATCAATATTTGGTGGACGGGTCGGCTATTTTTTGGCGTCTCTTGTGTTTCAGATGTGGATTTTCGAAAGTTTATATTATCTCTTAGAGTTAAGATACCAAGATGGCTGTGCTAATGTTGAGGATACCTAGTGCCATACCTCGAATAATAGCACAAGTTACATGCTAAATGAATAACATTTATAAACGTCACGAATCCTAATGGTATTCTCGACCTGTTTAATTTGAAGATCGTTGTGATAAAAAAAAACAACGATACAAGTTGATAGAATAGTTGAAAAATTTATAGCGTTACAAAAATTCCCCTTAGCGAAGAACATTAAATTTTTTAAATAACTTTTAATTTAGATCTGTGACGTTAAAATATTTCGTAGGTCGCGAGTTTCAAGTTAGAGCTGATACCACCGGTGCTGGCTGTTTAATATTATTAAATACCAGTTAGTCGTATCGACTGTAGCTACCGTAATGAGAAAAAGAATCTTTCTTTTTCTAAGCAAGCAGGCAACATTTTTACCTAGCAACGCAAACGAACAAGCTAAAAAACAAGTCTCGCATAATTACATCGAGGACAGTGATAAAACGCGTCTTGCGTCCATCTTTCAATCATTTGCTGTAACGATCCGAGCGGCTAGTTGCGTTATCGTTTATTACAGCTCGAGGTGCAAATCCGTCTTAACGTCAGATGATTTCCTTATGTTGCCACCAACTCGTACGACTAACATACCGCAAATGTCAATTACATTTTTGCATCGTTAAGCCCGCGTCTGCGGTGCGGAATTTTCAAATTCGGAAGCGAACTTGAAAAATTAATCGATCGATATTTCACGAGGAAAATTGCGTCACGCGGTACGGTTAATTCACGGTTCTACCAAGGGGACACGGTGACAGGACTACAAGAAATGCACCTGGCCCGACCTGAAACCCAGTTTCTATTCCAGACGATCTTGAACCCCTTTAAGCCAGCTTCTACCCCTTTGTCTAGTTTCTGAAGACCTTAGAACAGATCCAGCTGCTGGATCTTTTATGCTTGGACGAGTTTTCGCGCTCTAACAGGACACGTGCAACCTCGGCTTTTGTTTCCTTTTTTGTTTGTTTCGTTGCTTGGTCGGAACTTGCGCGTTTTGAGGCGTTGCCTATTTAGGCATAGATTTAATTTTTTTTTAATTTCCGAGTCTTTTTATAGGAATTTTATAAGAATTGAAGTTGAATCGATTTGCGCTTGTCAGAAATAATAATTTTTATCTTTTATTCTTTTTTCCAGAATTAATACTACTACTACTAATTCGTGTTTAGTTATAATGAAACAGTGCTCGTCGTTGCCGCACAGAGGCAAGATACCGCTAGTGAACAGTTTTACGAACGTTTATGACTTTATGGAGGAAACATAACGTAAATTGAAAACTTCATACATATATCAGCACACAGAAATAAATAAGTAATTATTATGCATAAATATCATGAAATCTATGTTTAACGTTTGCGTTAACAAATCTTGGGAGCTTTATATTTTTATTTAGAATCGAATTGTCTCTTCCGAAAGAAAAAGGAAATCTCAAATTTATAAAAATTTAGAAAAGTTCATCGTGCCTTCGCATCGTATAAGACGAGATTGTAGGAACGTCGCGTACCCTCCGATTTCAATGATTTTTTATAAATACATGCCGCGCAGCGTACGCGCCAGTATTGGTTGCCGGCCGCTTATCCTCTGTTTATAAAGGAGGATTGGGCGAGCTTTAAACGCCCCGTGCACAACGCGCATATGCATACGCGAGGCTGCGTCTGAGCTGCGAGGATGCGATCTCTTGTAACTTTACAACTTATATTACTATTTTTCGATTCAGCCGCCACGAGGCGGCCGTCGACGTCCGCGTGATATAACAACGAATTAATTATAAAAGTTACGGACGAACGAATAAGTAATGTTATTCCATGAAATAAAATTATAGTTGTCATTTGGTGCAAGCGTTGCCAAGGGTTACCTTGCTACGGTTGGATTGAAAAATCTGACCCGAACCTAAATCCAATACATTGACGATGTTCGCTCTTAATCGAGTTCCAACAGACACTTTTCGCAGCCTCGTACATGCAGTTGCGCCCGGGCCGTTTCGAGTTTACTCATAGTTATAAAGTTATAAAGCCAAAGTTCGTTCCTTTCCAATTTCCAAAGTAATGAACTACCGTTTATGAACGGAAGATTGGTCGGCAACCAATACCGACGCATTTTTCGCGAATATCTCGTAAACTAAGCGAGGAAAAAGTTGTTCGAAATATCGATTTCTGTAAAATATCCAGCGACCAGCGAAATCGGAGGGCAGGCAGCGTTTCTACAGTATAGTTTCGTCGATTTCATTTTAACACGTATCCTATATTTTACGTGATAAGATGCACGGACAGTTAAGGGTTATTATACGCATCGATAAAAATTGTAGTTATTCCATTGTTAGAAATTTGTATATTAAGCGTCATTTGCACGATAATCGATTATACGTATGATATCGTGTTTCAAATGATATAACGTGGAAAACTATTTTGATATAAACTATCTTGATATTTCTTTCGTATCTAAGTCATTTTCTACGATTTTATTTACGCAGAGGATTCGATTCAAAATTGGCAATTAATAATACTGAAATTTCTGCGATTAACGTTAATCGAGCGAGATTCCCAGGAATAATGGAGGAAAATTCAGGAAAAGAAGGAATCCGAGTTCGTAAGAAAAGTCTTGGGAAAGCACGTACCGTTCCATAATGACGTCGCGTCGGGTGTTCCCCTCTCTTTGTCCAGAAACTACATGCTATCGTCATCCTAGATTGCGTTCATTCCGTTTCTACTGCTACTACTACTTCCCGTAGCTGTAAGCTCTGTGTCTCGCTAGCTGAGTACCGAGTAATGAATTTTCACTTTTTCGAATTTTCGAATCTTTAAATCCTATCGAAATATTCGACATTATCGAACATCTAAATCGTCAAAGCTTGAAATTTTCTCAATCATTTGAGCTTTCAAATTCTCAATTTTATATATCCTGGAATTTGAAAATTTTGATCAAACAAGATATTTGCGTCGTCGCGTTAATACCGCTTCGGTATCTGCCTCCTCTCTCCATCTCACGTTCTAGGTAGACAAAGTCGACGTCATGAACCGTCACGATTCTGAAACTATCGCGTGCTCGTAAAGCCATTCATAAAAGTCGTGGCACGATCTTGTTTCGTCATTTTCATTATTTCATGCCACGCGTGCGAGGAATAGCTCGACAAGGATCTCTTGATCAAGAAACTACAGATCACGGTGAAAACACGATGAAATCCTGATCATAGATGCGGTTCTTAAATGGAGGACGTTGGAAGTTGATTATCGAAATTTTATCAAACCGACGTGACGCGTCCAGCGACGCGGTTTAATTACACGACAAGCGAAAACAGGATTGCTCGGCCACGACAAAGCGTAATACGATTACTCGTTGCTGGACTGAACGTTGATAGCGTTGGTCGATGCAATTTCCAGCGGAATCGAACGATCCAGCTTCGATTTTTCATTGCAGAAACAATGCAATGTTTCAAAATCTGTTATCGGACAATTACTGCTTATGAGATTTGACAAATCGAAGAGAATTAAATGGCACATGGTTATTAGAGTCTCTATATCAAAATCCACTATACCGGAAGTAGGCGCAATTTACAATAATTTATCGAATCAATCCGCCGCTACTTATAAAATCTACAGAACCGAGAAGAACATACGCGAAAGAATGAAATAAGAATTCAAACATTATCGGAACGATCGTTTATTCGCTATCGATATATTCAGTATGAACATCTGACACTGCTACGAGATCTAACGAATCGAGAATAAAAGACAAACAGCGTTAACCGAGAATCGAAAGGTTTCAAGAGCATTTACTAGTCGGAATTTAGTATAACGGAAACGAGGTTTGCGATATTATTGATCGTCGGATCGAAGGAAACGTCGTATGAAAATGGTAATTAATTACAATAGGCGCGTTAACAGGTTGGATTATTACTTCCAAGTTATTGCTTGTACTCGTTGTATCATGATGTAAACATACTTTACGAGCGGTTGAGAATGTAAATTTGCCACCTGCTAGTATGCGAGCGTGCGCCGCGGTTGATAGTCGATAAAGCGGTCGATATGGATTGACTGACACGGATCGCGCAGGTGCACCACTCTATATAGCATATCGCACGATCGACGTGCGAGGCATTAAATTTCGTTTGATAGACTCGCGTACCTCGTAATTCTGTGTTCTTAGTGTCTTTTTGATTTTACCAATGTACGTACGTACGTATCGATATTATTGTAATTGTTCCGTGAAGATAGATAGATTTTTCTTATCGTTTTCTTCGTTTTCTTCGTTTTCTTATGCAGATAGTAGCCAAGTACATTATCGGCGAAAAACTCGAAATCGAATTGTTAAGTTCTTCCGTATCGTCGTTAATACGAATTACTACTATTCCCTAAGATTCAAGAATTTAAGAAAGTTCGTTTCAAACGATTATGTAAATGAAAAGATTGTGTAAATGAAATTTAAACGAGTAATATTTAAAAATGACTTTCAGCATATTACGATAACAAGTATCGTTTGGATATTAGTTTACATATGTAAACGAAATTTCCAGCATACATATTGCAGTGGACTTTGAACTCGTAATCGTAATTGCTATGAATTCTTATCATTATCCTTATCAGGAAAATAATTATGTTAATTTGTTAACATCGAAGTTTACAGAAAGTAAGTGACTTATGAACTGTTTGACACGAGCGCAGCCGAGCACGTAAACGCTCGATTATTTTATTCGAGTGTACTTTAAGTACTTAAGTGCTGTCTTAATATAAATCTCCAAAAGTCTCAAGATGGCATCAACATTTAGGTATATTTCGCTATTTTCCAAGTAGTTTTCCAATAAACGAAGAACATCATACATAATACGCCTCTCTATACATTTTTAACTCGATAACTTGTACAATTTTGTTTTCTGTTATTTTAACTTATTTGCCTATGGTTGCCAACGAGTTATTCCATCCTTTCTCTGCTTCGCTTCTTCGCTGCTTCGCTTCTTCTGCTCATGAAGTTTTCGATATAAACCATATTTTAAGACTATATACTCGTAGCATAGTTCTCACGAAATCAACAATTATTTCAACGCACCTCTAATCCAAGAAACACACACACTTTTCCTTTTCTGGAACTTTAATCGTACTAACTCGAATCTACTAAAACTTTCAATCGTTGTCTCGATCGTTCCAATTCGGCCAACATCTTCGCGATACTAACTCAGCTAACCGAATTGTACGTAGTTGCATAACGTTTGCTCTACACCTCCGGCAAAGGATCCAGCGAAAGCAGTATCCCATTTGGAAACGTACCACCAACGATCATAGGATCCCCTAAATTCCAGCCTGGGGCAGCGTTCAATCACACTCCAACGTCCATACATCGTGCATCTGAAAAGAGAGTAAAAGAAGAGAACCAAGTTAACGCAAAATCGCTACTAAGAACGGTCGAGATAATAATAATTGGGAGAAAGGAACGACCGATAGACCGGTCGATAGAGCTGTAGGGTGGCGTAGCGTGGTTCGTACTCCGCGGCCATGTACACGCACCGTGATGCACGCGCGCACAAAGGCTTCATAGGCCCGCCAGAGAAAAGACAGAGAGAAAGAGACAGAAAACGTGGGGAGAGAGAGAGAGAGAGAGAGAGAGATTGAGAGAGAGTGAGAGAGAGAGAGAGAGAGAGAGAAAGGGTGAGGAGAGGGACGACATGCGCCGGCACTCGTTGCCGCGCGTTATAATGCTCGAAGCCCACGAACGGAACGAACGTTCGACGACAGTCATTCAGAGCTCGACCAGTGTGCTGCACGTTTCGTGGCTTCTCTGAAGAACCTCGTGCTACGTCGTGCTGGATCACATCCGCCCTCGGCAGTTGCCGGTGTCGACGATCGGACCACCCGAACCAACCGGAACAGGAACTAAGGATACGGAGAGGAAGAACGATGCTTTGAGTACGTCGCGTGTATACCGGACGTCATATCCCGGTGAATTTTCTCTGTGACGCGTCGATCGTCGATAGAGGCTGTCCTCTGTCTATACGCACCAGTGACCAGTGATATTCGACAAGAGAGCTGCACAGATTCTCTAAAGGTTGAGCATCGCGTTTCCTCCGAATATTGATTATTCGGTGAGTAATTTTCAATGGACCTGTCTTTTTGGTGTTTGTTGTTTGATGAACGCGGAGGGTTGTATAAGCGGGCGAAATATTGAATGAAAGTTTGATGGATATTCGCGCGAATTACTCTAAATAGCTAAAGCATGGGACATTGAGTAATCTCGTAAGATCGCGTCGGTAATGTTATTATGCAAGTTACGTTATGAACGACGACGCCAATCGTACGAGAGGGCTAAGTAAATTATCACTCTCCTAAGAGAACCAGAGAAGTTAGAAACGGGCAATTGATCGACTTTAAACATCATTAGCGAGTATTATCGTATCCGTTGTTATTTTTCTTCGACTGGATATTATTGTGACGCCTATGATCGAGATACGAGAGACACGATACACATTTGGATACGGTGGTTGATGAAATCAACCCTTCTCATAGAGATGTCGCTAGCTCCCTTTGACAATCATCTTTACCTTTTCTCCGCCGAATTGCGAAATTCTTCGTCTGACGTCGGATTATCCG
This sequence comes from Bombus soroeensis, assembly GCA_014737365.1. NCBI lineage: Eukaryota > Metazoa > Arthropoda > Insecta > Hymenoptera > Apidae > Bombus > Bombus soroeensis. The sequence continues at coordinate 326,410 of JACXIL010000188.1, forward strand.
GCATGATAACGTAGGACGAAAACTAGGTTCGGAAAACCCGGTCGGCGACCCACGTGGTCTATTGATTTTTTCGCCCGTCATGCCGCTACGTTCACGCTGGTGGAAACTAGCCTTTTCTTCCATCGGTTAGCGAAGCGGGTTAGCACACCCTGTGTGAATATCGCGTTAAGCGCGTCTGCCTTTTCACACTGAAATATTACACGCGAATCTTTTATGAAAACGGGAACGTTCGATGTGCCATGTCGTGAATCGATCTTAGCAAAAGGAGCTAGATGTTAAAGTTGTAACTCTGTTGAGATTCAGCCGTGATTCAGTCGTGATTCAGTCGAATTCGTAACGACTTCACGAGTACACGCACCACGTACACAAGTGTCCACTGGACATTTCTATTTAATTATGAAACTATCCTTCCGCTTCTTGGTGTATCTGTAAAATTGACCCTTTACCGAAGTAACTTCTAACAATGATGTGACTTGAACTCCTTTACATTTAGCCATCCTTCGGCTCCCAATATTAGCCATGTACTTTCGATTTTGTATTCAAACTTTTACCTAACCGTAAACCAAGGGTACACGGTAGTCATACTTGATCCCCGTTTCGACCCTCGTTTCGACCCTCGTTTCGACCCTCGTTTCGACCCTCGTTTCGACCCCCGTTTCGACCCCCGTTTCGACCCCCGTTTCGACCCCCGTTTCGACCCTCGGCAGAATGAAAAAAAGATCAGAAAAAAAATCAATAATGACAGAAATACAAATTTCTGTCTCAATTCAGCTGTCCTGTTTCAAAGAACGTTTTAAATCTATAGTACAAATCATTATTCTAGTTCTATATTAAAAGTAGTACGTACTATTCTGAATGCACACAGTTTTCGTTTCATTTTGATAGTAACCTAATAATACACGTAAAACATAGTAGTACACATAATGTACTAATATACTATACATGATTATATATATATATGATATGTAGAACGACGTAGCAGATAGTAATACAAAAATATATTAACATAGTGTATAGCAATATAGCAATTGATATTATATCTAATTATTGTGATAACTGGTCACTACACTCTGTTAGTAGTACAACTTACTGGGGTTTGTACGCTCCGTTTTATTTTCGTAATAATATCGTTCCAAATATATTGGTCTTTTATTCGGAGCTTCTTCTTCGCAATCTTAAATGACGATGTAGCACGCGTGATTACGATAAACGTTTGTTAATATTGTCAACGAATTAGGGAAAATTAAATGTTCCAATTGTATTTGTTCTCGTGCGATCGTCCGGCGGTGCTGCATTACAAAATACACTTCGTCCCTTATCGCAACAATCGACTGCAAACGGATCGATAACATATCCCCGGCATGATTTGAACACGTTTAGTTAACATTTCTGACAGGTATTTAGGGTCGCTAGCGCATCTCTGGTAAACATACCGTGTGATACCTACGGACAAGTATCATCTCTTAAACATTTATAAATATTTGGACTAACGAAAATTTGGAATCAGAAGGGAATACAAAATGGCAGTATTATAAATCACTAAACATTTTTAATAACAATATTAAAGTTTAGGTTATTTCGTTGTTAAAGGAAAGAAGAAATTTTCGAAATTTGTCGAATTATTCGATAAATCGATCGACGCTAAAATTATCTAAAAAAAAAAAAAAAAAAGAAGAAAATATGAAATTGGTGTAATTATTGAAAGAAACAACAAATTGTAAAGTTGATAAATTAGCGAGATTTGATTCGAATTCGTATCAGCGTTTTTGAGGTTTGACATTTCGTGAACTTTTTACAACGTTTAAAAGTTCCAAGTTGACGTTGGTCATGATCGTCGAGCGACACGAAGGGGACAAGATTTTTTTTAAATAATAATTTCCGTTAATCCGTGTCGCATGAAGGGACCGCGATGTCGCGTGGTTATCTTTTACGGGTGTCTTAAGTACAGGTTACGTTCCCGTTACACGGCGAACAAACCGACGTTGGCGGCGTAAGATCAATGAAAACTGACGTAATGTTCCAGGAAAGTTTCGGGATCCTCCAAACCCATTGGAATTCCTGTTTAGTTTTCAGTGCATAAAAGTATGTATAAAACCAGACAGATTTAACCATCGTATTTTTAATTCCTTAGTTTAAAAACCACTTTCACGGTTCTCGGTATATACGTACATATATGTTGATTCGCAAATAATTACATGGATAGAAGAGATACGATATTTTTTTACCAATTTTTAAATTCAATCTTGACGTAAACACGAGAGCAACGATAAGATGCATATTACACGATGACAACCTTTCAGAAATTGTTACTCTGAACGTGATTCGAAGTAGAAAATACATTGTTGAATTGTGCCATCCAAGATGAAAGTGTCGGCAAAGACCAGAAGACTAGAAAGCGGTTCTTAGATCGACTATATGCAAGTTCAGAACAAAGTTTTGCACAAAGCTCGTACAAATGACTAGATGGAAGGAATAGTACAATAGCGCATTCGTATACGTTTTTCGATACGTGTGCATACTGTACGTGTAGTTGGAGGAACAGGCTTGAAGCAGTACGACTGCCAGACTTGACGTATTAGAAGATCGCGTTAAAGGGGGTTGCTTGTTGAACGTTTCTTCTTGTTGGGAGATTGCTGGTAAAATTCTTCCCTTGGTGCAATTTTCTACGACCAATACTTTATTGCACGCAGAAACGATGAATTAACGTTTTCTGACAAAAAGAGAAGGAAAGGGATCCTTGGTTTTCATATTTAATCAGATTGATTATCATCGATTACCTTCTATTTTGAAGCATAAGATTACAGGATCGAAGTAACATATAATTATATAATTATTTCGAGATTTTCGAAACATCATGCGATAATACTCTCTCTTTCTCAATCCCAATTTTATAAGCATTCTTCCTTGTTTCACTTCTTATCGCTATACGCAGAGGAAATCCACAACTGTGAAAGCAATTATCAGATGACTGAAAGAATATGCTATCTCCGAACGCAAGATGCAAAGATACTCGATAATGCACGACTATAGGACGCGCGAGATGAAATATGGCACCGTGCGATTATCAACACCAGCTGTAAGCTTCACGTGGCGTTGTTTGTCGAAGCGACTTGTTTCTCGAGTGTAGATTCTGAGGAGCGTCGATTGAGGTTATAACTTTACAATTTAACAAGTAGTTATCAGCACAAACTGTCTGTCGGTATTTACGGTGTACAGGTTGACAGACGAGCCAGTAAAAATAGGGAGGAGAAGAGTAAATACGGGGAGAAAGCTCGGAGTTATATGGTATTCTATGGTATTTTTTCGAAATTTTGCGCAACACCCTAAGCGACACGATACAGGGACACTCTGACTAACGTTCATCGTAAAAATGGAATTGTATACTATATTTTTAAGGCTGTAGGCTCGATCATAAAAACAGGGCTTTATACCTATGTATAATCGTATTACAGTTGACTATTTGACAACATAGCCTACATAAACAAGGTTATTGTTCTCCATTATTACGGTTTCAGATCGCTACTAATCGAAATTTAATCGTACAGGACACAAGTTACGTGTAATTTACAAGCCACGTTCGCTTACTTGTTTAATGGTATGTAACTTAATATTTGGTTCAAGTTGTTACTAACGCAGTATCGTCGTAGTAAAAGTCTTTAGTCGGTTTAAACACATTATAAACGAAATGAACGCGTCGGGATAAAGAATAAGATCGATGGATGTAGTAAATACGATGTATGTACTCGCGTACTTGCTTACACTATATCCTTCCTGCCTTTCTTCTTCGATAGTTCCTTTGGATTTAGGAAAAATGTGAAAAGCATAGATTTACCAGCACTCTCTGTATTGTAGCCATTCTTAACTATACGAATATATCGGTGTATGCTAGCACACGTTCACTGAACTGATCGAAACGATCTATCCAAACAAATTTTCATACTTTTCATCTTTTTAGTAACAAATCATTTCTTCAAGATGAAAAGCGGACAAAACGGCGGCGATTACACCGAATATACTGCTTTCATCTCTGACACGCAATTTGTACGCGCTTTAATATCGACGATTAGCCTGATTATTTCCAAAACGGCGCCTCAAACTTATCGATTACGCAAGCAGTTCGACGCTCGAGCGCAGAGACGTTCGACCTTCGATATGAACGATATCGATGTGACAGCCTTGGGTTGAAAAAACGGCAATGAAAAAATTAAGTGACAGAAGCGTGCGACGAATTAACGAATCTTGTTTCTTCTAAGAGATTAATAAATATATTTACGATGGATAATCGATATAGGAAAATTCGACGGAAACTCACACTTTGTGCCAGGTAGCGAATTACGTCTTGCGGTTGGATGCAATTACACCTTATTTTTCAATCAACCGTGTAAATGCACGACAAGATCGACCATCGATCGTTATCGTTTCCCTTTCGATAGTACCTACGGTGGTTTCGCGTGGACGTCGTCGTTTTATTCTTCGTTTCTTTTTGTTCGCGTTCTAACAACGATTTACGTTGATCCTATTCGTTTCGTATATCCCTTGTTTATCGACACATCGCGCCGTTTAAGCATAAAGGACGGCTTCCGTCGGCTTGATGATCTGCATATCCAATAAGCAAGGATTTTGTGGCTCGACGAGATGCGACACGCGTATGGAACCTTTGGTATGTTGGAGAAAGAATAAAGTTTATCGATAATTTTCGTTTCTTACCGGTAGGATAGAAATTTGATAAATAAAACGATGGACTATCAGAGGTTACGTTTGAATAGTCGTTAGTATAATCCTAGAACGATATCGTGGGTCGAGTTTACGGAATTTTGAACTGTATATATACATATATACAGAGGTGTTAAATGAACTTTAGATTACGTGTCATACCTTCGTTTACCTTCTTAATTTCCGTGTGCGTGTGTGTGTGTGTGTGTGTGTTTAGTTTATGGAATAAATTGTTATTAATTTTATAAAGATTGTCGGCTACCCTACCGTGTCTTTAATGTAACGTAAATAAATCGTATATCAGTTGCGATTTTTTTTTTTCTTTAAATTTATGAATAGTTATTTTAAAAACATTGCTATGTAAAAGTGTTACACGATAATGATGATAAAATAATTACGTTATAACGTATAGAAAAATACCTAATTATAATAAATCTAGGATTAGAAATTGCAAAGTGATGATATTCTTCTGGGTTTTCGTAACATGTACTAGAAAAGAAAAGCAATTAAACGTACATCAGAGAATTAATAAAGATATATTACCATCGGTTACTTTCTACGCTAATGGTTGAAAGTTTGCGTGCCATTTTCCATAGCTGCTCGTTGATAGTGGATAGATGAATGACTTTGTTTGTGATCGACGCACCGAATTGCGTCGCTGTCAACCGAAGAATTAACATGAAATATACGCCGGTGAAGAGTTGCATTAGAGTGCAAATATTACGATTATCTATGTAAAACGACTGGCTTTCGAGGTTTCCTCCTTCGTTCTTATCCTTTTTTTAGCGATTTTCATACAAAAAGGAGCGTATATATATATATATATAATTAATGTTATGTACACAAGTAATTCGCGTTCGTTCTAATATGCTTTGAAATATATCAAATCGATTTAGAATCGTTAAATTTGTTTAATACATATACCGTACGTCTGTAATGTAATAAGTAAAATTTCGAGTATCTAAGGGAAAGTCGCGGAAAGATTATTATCGGAATACCTCCTATTTCCGAAGTGTGTGCTTGCAATAAATATCTTGTAATTTCAATACAGATATGTTTACATATTTCTATCGAACATCATGGTATATCATATCGTATAAAGCTTCCTGTGTAACACGCGCGATATATTGAAAAGAAGTTTCTACTTCTTAAGTTTATACTTTCATAAATATATCTGTTAGCACCGCGACATAGTTTGACGTGTATAGGCATTAACGAATAACATTTTTTCGGAGAAAAGTTCTTTTAAAGTTTTCTTTTTTTTTTCTTCTTCTACAATTCGATACATCCACAGCGAAAAATGAACACCAATCGCTTTGAAAAATCGGTCCGAATCGATATTGTCAAGTGCATTATGCGAAACATATGTATGTATGTATGTATGTATGTATGTATGCATGCATGTAGGTATAATGGAAGAATGGAAAGGCGAAGTAAAGGTTAGATAAAGGCCAGTCGCTTTCCATCTGACACAGTAGCTCTCAGTCTGGATTGGTTATGAATTTATGAAGCAATTAGGGAATTCGAGGTACGATTAAATCGCCGCTTTAAAAACGCGGCGGAACGGATTAAGAACTGGTTTTGCACCTTCGAATGTATTCGTCGTACAGGTGGTAGAAAGGCGTGTATCGTCGTTCGTGGATGCGATTGGTCGATCGGTACCGATTCGAGAATAAAATCGGTACAGGAGATGACAGTTGTTGCAGATTGGTCTGGATACGCGCGTGGTTGAATGAAACTGTTGGCCGAAAAATGTGTTCTCCTCGATGCTTAAGACGATCTTGGACATGGATATGACTTTGTTTCAGGAAATTTTCGTTCCGCAGTATATAGATTACCTAAAGGATTAACTTTCGATTTCGATGAATTCATTTCGTTATCGTTCGGCAAACAATGTGCAAGGTTAAACTTAACGTAAATATCTTAAGCGTTCGTCGAGCAAGAGGATTTTAGTTTTCTCCGTGAGAAACGAGGAAATTATCGATGTTTAAATGTAGCGCGTTCGATTCTGAAATAAGTTTATATAATAGTTTGATAAGTTTATGGTACTTTGGTGCAAATTATTTTACAGCTGGAGCAGATCACGTTGTAATTTCGTAGCTTCGCAGACAGTGGCACTTGGTTCGATCCACTGGTATGAAAATCATTGTAGCGACGTACGTGACTGAGTTTGCCTTGGGTTTTAAATATAGAGGAGGAAGGGATTGATGTCCTTAGCAAAGGGCGTAAGAAAATTTTTATGCCACGCTAATCCTACGATTAACGATTGTAATTAAAATTGTGAAACTAGATTACGAAGTATGTCCTTGCATTATGTTTGCAAGTAAAGTAGTATTAGATCAAAGAGAAAGATTCATCTTTACCGTCGTTTCATTGCTACTGAATCGTTAGAACGAGCAGACAAATTCATGAAACGTGATATTCTATAACTGTAATTCTAGAAACCTTTAATTAGAATACTTATCCCCGATTATATTATTATTGATAAAAATCATTGTGATAAAAAAGCTTTACTTTACAATGAAAATTACGTCTAAAAAAAAAAAAAAAAATGTTCACTTGGAAAATAAAAACTGAATTGAAAACGCGTTACTTATTTTACACAGTACCTCTTCAATTCTCTCATTTTACAGAAGAAAGATTCTTCTCTGTTGCTTATAGAACAACTTTGGACGATAAAATACAGTAAAATACCTATCGGCGAAACTCTACAACCGTACTTTGAAAATTTCTGGAATCCGGCAGACAAACGACGTTATAAAGGCCGACCAGGCGATAGAAAGGTGTGTATCGACGTTTGTGCACACCATTGGCTAATTCCACGGCTGCGAAGGAGGGTATTTCCACTCGAAAAAAATCACAATGACGCGATCAGCTTGCAAAAGTTACGTTTCAGACGTTGCTCGTGCAGAAAACAATCTCGTCTGACTGCATTCGGTGCTTGGCCGATAATCATTATTATTTACTATGCAAATTACACGCCAATTTTAATAGATTCTATTTAAAAGTATAATTTTTTTATGGATATTCTGTTTGTCTGACTTTACTTGAGATTGTTTTGTGCATTTTGAGATGGAAATTTTTTTCTTTCCACTTCTTTTTTTCCACTTTTTACGTTAATTTGCATTGATCGCCAATTTTACAGTATGTGTAATAATAGAGGTGACAAACAACAAATCGAACAAATCGAAGGATTATCGTTTCTTTATCCTGGCAAAAACATGTTTGGTGATTATATTCCTTATTTCAATATTTATTATATCTGGAAAGTTATTTACCGATTCGGTAATTCTCAGGGACAAGACAAAGAAGGCGATAACGCTTTCGTAGAAAAAACTTTATCGTACGCGAATGACTTTACATTAATTTAATTATCAGCTGAATACCAAAGACGGATCATTTACATTCGCCATGCAGGGCATAATGTTTGACGATAGTATATATATATATATATATATATATATATATATATATATATATATATATATATATATATATATGTAATGCATTATTAAGGTTAAGATATTTATTCAATTCCTTAAGAAATATTTTCTCAGTTTGGCAATGAAAGTGATGAAATTTTGTTAGATTAGATTAGAAAATTTTTTCAGACAGTTTTTAAGACATCGTGGTTTTCGTGATTCATAAAGATCAACGATTAAAATAGTCGTCTGAAACAAAGCGTTTTAAGCGGTTAAAGGATCAAAGCTACGTTTCGTTTGCTCAGAGACAAAAAGAAAACATTCGGCTCATTTATACGTTTCTCACTAACCAGTTTGTATCTTCTTAGGTGAAAAGTCGAGAGATGAAATGGCACATTCCGGCTACAAAGTAAAAGTTACACCGTATCGTTTCTTACCGAGATGAATTATTCAGAGACAGAGAAACGAAACGATGGAAATTCTATTGGTAAAAGTGGAGCAGACTGGGTGCGATAAGCTGATTTACCGACTGTATTCTTCAGAATGGCGCTTTTTGTCTAATGAATCGAACGTACGAGGATAAAAAATTGCGCGGTGGTTTCGATGTTTCTTACGATGTTTATTTCATGCCGTTCTTAATCGAGCTCGATCAACAGGTGGTGTTCTCTATTTTTCTTTCTAGGTAGTCGGTGGAAAATGGAAAAGCTACCGTTTTGCTTTAAAAGTATTCGGAAGAATGGAGAGGAATTTTTATTCCGATCCTATTTATCTTATTTGGGATTTAAATCGAACGTGTTCGAATCTGTAAGCTGGTAACCATAATAGATATTTGCGTTCAGCTAATAGGATAAATGTTAGAAATAATATATCAAATATAAAAAATATGAATAAAAAGGGTCGAATACATATTTTATGAACGAAGTGGTAAATCCGAGTGCGTCAATTTTTATAGAAATAAAAGAAACTCAGGTTTATTGGTTCGGTTGCAGGGAGGATGTCGAAGTCGGGAAGCATCAAGGATGACGAGAAGGGGCCGTATGACCCGGTTCCAATCGCCGACAAATCCAACGACGAGATCAAACTGGAGGCGAAGATGTCCCTATTGAATGGAATTACCGTGATCGTTGGCTCCATTATTGGTTCTGGCATATTCGTTAGCCCGACCGGCGTTCTCAAGTATACAGGAAGCGTGAACGCCAGCCTTCTGGTATGGACAGCTTCCGGTATCTTCTCCACGGTGCGTACGCCATTATTTCTTTTTTTCTTCTTCTTAGAGCCAGATGCAGCTCTGTTCTTTAAAATCCTTCCTTCCATAAACCGAGTACCGTAAATGAGTATCGCAAAATTGAGATTTTCTTAACAACTACGTACACGCGTAAGAAAGTTTGAATCTGTTAGAGAAGTTGGAGATTTTGAAATGTGAATATTGATAGAATTTGATATTTAGAATTTAGACGGCTTGTACTCTCGAGTTTCCGACATTATACGGTATGTGTACGAAGTGTGTCTCGCGTGATCGATCGATCGATCACTTAGGATCGCTGACTACGTTCTCTCATCTATGCGATTTGCGAAGTAATTAGCCTGGTGGTACGCTAACGAGTTCGATCACTGTCCGTGGATAAAGTATGCGTGTACAGTATACGCATGGCAATTCTTCCAAAGCGCCATTAGAAATATATAAAACGGCGAAAGGAGAAAGTCGATCGCTCATAATTACGAACATCGAATTACATGCATCTTATACGTACGGTCTCGCGTGAATATGTATTTTATCCGTTTAACCAACTCGAATAAAAAATTAACTACAGCCCGAAGAGAGTTAAAAACTTGATTAAATCTTTTTGTTAACTAAAAAACAAGGTACCAATTCGTCGTACAGATGTATCGAAACATTTTTGGCCTGTTAATCCGTTTTCCAATGCGTCATAGTATTTTCTATCGTCGAACGAATACACTTTTATACATTACGCTGAATTCTATTTTACACTTAAATTTATTCAAATTAAAGTGGATCCAGCCAAAAGCAATTGGTTTTCACGCGCTTTTAACGATACTTTGAACAGATCCATCCAAGATTGCAAGAGATATATCGACTGCTAAAATATCTAAGATATTATTATTAATGGCCTGTATTTGAATTATTGGTTTGTTGGTTTTATCAAACGACAGGTAGGTGCGTACTGTTACGCGGAACTAGGTTGCATGATCAGAAAGTCGGGTGCCGATTACGCGTATATCATGGAGACCTTCGGACCCTTTCTGGCGTTCATCAGGCTCTGGGTTGAGTGCATGATAGTCCGGCCTTGCAGCCAAGCCATCGTTGCCTTGACTTTTAGCGTTTACGTGCTGAAGCCAGTGTTTCCAGACTGTGCACCGCCGGACGATGCCACGAGGATATTGGCAGCGTGCTGCATCTGTGAGTTAATCATAATAATTGTACAACTATGTTTGCTTCCTGCGAACAATAACGCATAAAACCAGCAACGTTTTTAATCATAATTATTTTCTTCTCTGTTACTTATCTTTTCATTTTCTTTTACTATATTTTAATCTTTGGTTATATATATAACACGATGAAAGACGATCGAGCGTTAGAATCAAAGGATTTGTTTAATTTTTATTAATCGTTAGATGAAGAAAGTGACTTACGGGTTAAGACAGATTTTGTCTGAAAGCTGCCATCTGCCCTCCGGTTTCCGATTGTTTCACCGAAGTAGACGTAGATACACATGTACAAGCCGTTTCAATGCCGCGTAATATCTATTTCGAGGCCTAACATCCATTAAAACTTGACAACTTCTTAAACACTTCCTTCAATCATATGTCAAAGGAGTTGTCTTCACCGTTTAACAAATTTACTTCGACAATTTAAATACAAAACGATGATCGTTGATTTAAAAGAAATTCAATTACCAATGTCTATAAAAAAAGAGATAGAATGTCAGCCAGCAACGTCGTCACTGAAATATCACTCTTAGAAGAAGCGAAAGAAGTTAAATCCGGTAGAAGAAATTAGGTTTGTTTATTCTCACGGAAATTAAGCTCTCGAACGAGCGTCGTTTAATCGATGCGACGACGACGTGATTTGTTCTATCAGAGGACCCCCCCCCCCACCCCCCACCCCTTCCCCCTCGGCATGCTTGTTAATTGAACCGCCGGATTTTCTGGTCGTTCCAAGAACACCGTAGCACTATCCCTCGCAATTGGATGCTTGTTCCACCGTCATTCACTAGTACCAATCTCGACTAATCGAATTACTTTCTCCGCTTCGTCGTTATTCATCTTTCTAGCCGGCTTTTGATAGCGGCTGCTCCTCTTTATCGGACTATACCGGATCGTAAATATTAATTTCAATGGTTCGATCGTTCGCTTGCCGCAAAACATCGTACACTGAATTTATCTTTGAGAAATGTTGCTATAATCTCGCCTATTTTATCAGCAATTGTACGATTTTAACCGTCTTGTAGCGCATCGCAAGCATTTTCAAGAAATTAAAATATCTCAAAGATATTCTTTGCGGATACTAACGCTATCAAAGATATTTCGAAAATATTTTAATCCCCAGAAAATACTTACCGAGTAAAGGCAAAGGAGCTTGGTCGTTGAAAAATATTTCAAACTAATTGCTCGTTCCAGAGACGTTCTCCGGTGATCCTCTTAGAATCCCTTTATTCAGAAAGATCGACGATATTCTAATGGTCCGTGGAATTGCATCCTCGGTTTGTCCTTGGCCATTTTTTTTCTAGAGAGAAAAGCGAACGACTCGTTCTCCATTGTCCTTGCGTCCTTCGGGGAGCTTTCGAAGCTAATGCCGCTTCCCATTACACGAACAATTTGTAATTCCTCCAATAATCTTAGTCTTTGAGTCGTCTGGCTCTATGTTTTCCTCTGAAATAGTCGAGGATGTTCCTCGGAGACCTGGTAAACGCTGTTCTCCCGATTTAACGAATACTCGGGGGGAATCACGGCTTCGTTCCTCTATCTCAAACCGATGAAAAGTCCAATCCGATTGTTTCGAATCGAAGCTATGACCTTTCTTATAGATTCTTCTTGGAGCAAAAGTTCCCTTTAATTGGCAACATAATTGTGACGTTGTTTCTTCGGAATTGAAATTTTTCAAAATCGTTTCGATATGAAAATATCAAGTTACCTACACTCGCGATACAAAATATACTACTCGTCTCTCAAATGTCCGTCGTAATATCGAAGCTGTAACTAACTCGGTCGAGTACATGTAAGTACTAAAAGAGAATCTTAAAAGGAGCAGTGTTAATCTGTTAATCTCTCATTTTGTTGGAAATCTGCCATATCTTTTATCTAATCCATTGCTTAATCCGTTGCCTTAATAACTCCGACGTTTACTAAGAAAATGAAACAAAAGTTAATTCACCGTAAATTTAATCGCGATGAAATTCTGTTGCTAAAATCAGTCGGGATGAATGTGACGCGAGAGAGGGTTGACTCCTCTTGGTCGATTGATCATGTTGTGAGAAGACTTTGAGTTATTTCCTTTGCAATAACGAGTAACCATAGCGTGAGTAATAACGAAATGAAACGTTGCATGCCGATATCGACGACCGTGCAAGAGCATTCCGTAAACACCTTACCTACTTAGTTTTTCTCGAATCACGTTCACGTAGGAATCGTTTCGAGGGATCTTTAGAACAGATCGCTTCCTAGAATCCTAGAATCATGGTAGACGGAATATCCAATGTCGCAACGTTCCGTGATTTCCGGCGATCCGTTATAGGAAATAATTTTATGCTTCGTGGTAGTCAAATTTTTATGAATCATGCAACGAAATTGCGTCTCATACTTCTATTTGTGTATATATATATTTTTTTTTTTTTTTTTTTTTTTCTAAATAAAGAATACAATTTGAAACTGTATACACCATGTACATGTGGAATGTTTTAAATTTGATTAGACAATATCTGTAGAATATTAGTTGATTGAATTTGTATCGTTCGTTTACCATTTTCCTCTCGTATAATACTATAACCAACTACCAATCAACATTCGTCCAATCAAAGTTTCTTGTACAACGAACAAACGAAAGAAGCAGCGTTTCTCCTCGACGAATCCCGCAGGAATACCAATACCACAGAGGAGATATCGAGTTCCTGTGGTCGCCGGTATCGTTCTGCATCTACCGTATATTGCGTATGTCGTTTTATGAAACGGCGAACGCAACGCGTACCCGCAGAAATATTCTGTTCTTTTTCTCACCTTTTATTCTCTTTCTTCGTTTCTGTGGACAAAGCAAGATCCGAAAAAATTGCACGATCGAGTTGCAGCCAAGGAGAAAATACACGTAGTTTTGTTGGCGTAACGCGCTTTGTACTTCTCGCAGAGCGAAAGGTATGCGGATCGAGACTGATTCGATCGTCGACGTTTCGTAATGTCTCCTTATCATTTGGAATAAGTAGTCGTTGGGTTTTTGCGTTTTGTGTAATACGACGGTTCGCGAGGTTCGTTTAATTACGGTGGAATTTTAATCGATAGAATAGTTTTGATTTTGTACGAGGCTTTCGAGACTCTGGATATTTAAGCTTTTCGCTTGGTTTTCGCGTTTAGTAGATGGAATTATTTTTTATATTAATAATAATCGTAGTACGTTACAGAACGTGATCATCGTATTTCGCTACATAGATATTTATATATACATATATACGTATACACATATATTTTACTAGTTCTTTATCTGCTGACTACAAGTGAGATCGAGACACGCGATAAAATATTTATATACGTTAGTTTGTCCACTACGGTGCTAAGTCTAAATCTAACTTAACGCTATTGAGACGAATGCCAGTTTTAAAGCAATGAACAGGGTGTTCAGTGCGTTATCGGGAAAAGTACGTACTCATTAGTATGTATAGAATATACAATGGTTGCAGTTTGATATCGCTTTTCGTACCACCACATAAATGGTATTTGACATTAATGGTATTAACCATCGTACATAACCAACCTGAAATTACGCTAGCTTTGAAATTCTTTTATCGACACCGATATTTCTAGATACAACAAAGCTTTGTAGCTGTGTGTCTTTGAAGCGATCAACGTGAAATCACACGATCGCCGGCCAGCAGCCGGTCGATGATACGATAGTTTAGTTCTATTCGGAACGCAATCTTCTTACGCTTTACCCTGCGCAACGATCGACAAGTATCGTTAATTAGAAATGCAAGAGCGAGCGATAATTTCCTGACGACCGCAAGCGGCTTTACGCCGGAACCGCGTCTGTTCTACGATGGACGTAATAACTCGTCGAATGTCGCAGAACTGGAACGGCGAGCAGGATTTTCCGATAGCGCGAGAAAGCTTCAGGTGCGTTTGCGAAGGAAATGAGTTCCGTTCGATTTCCGAGAACCGAATAAAAGCGAAAATGGCGGCTTCTGATGCGACGTTCGCGACGGACGGAGCCTCGAACGCGACCTTTGCGGTTCTTGACCGTTTGTTCCGTTCTTTTCTAAAGATATTGTCCTTCGAAATTGATTTATACCCTTTTCGAGTCCTTTCTTTTCCTATTTTTTACTTTTCTCCCCTGTTTCTGTAGCGCAGATAGCGCGATTACAGCAATTTTATTTGGACAATGAGAAAAACCTTCGTTCTTTCTTTCTGTCCATCTTCTTTTCGTTTCAATTCTCCGAACGCGATAGCTCGTATAACCGTAAGGAAAGAATTTCAAGTTTGGATAACGGCAAAGCATAAATATATAGATTTATGTGTATATATAATAAATATAACGTATAATACTAAGCATTAAATCGATGTTTCAAAGCGATTCTAATTGGAATGTAAATTTCCTTTGTAAATATATGTTTATAAAGAAAGCTCGTTCGAGCGGTTAAAATATTTTATCGCGATGATCAGCTTCGTTTTCATTACCGTTTCATCGAGGTCGTACACCGGGGATCGTATGTCGATTATCAGTGGCGTATGTACCGGCGCGGGGAAAAATTAGTTCCTAGAACGAGCCGGCAGTGATGAAGATCAATAATTAAGTCCAAGGGAAATCTAACCGGCCTGACGTACAATTACTCGAACTACGAACGTTTCCTCGTACGTTGCGCGCTCGACCGACACTCATCCAACGAACGAAATTCTGCAACTCTCGATCTTACATTCGCTCGAGCGTTTAAAGCGTTTGAAAGAAACGTTAAGTAAGGAAACGGCAAAGTAAAGTAGTCAGGTACAAAGGACTGCATACTTCTAGTAAGAAAAAATCGTTTCTTCGAATATTGTGATCGTTAGAATTTTTTACGACTAGCGGTAGGTCTATATGGTAAAAAAGAAAAAAGAACGGAAGAGAAGGAATAATCGTTGATTTTTTTCATTCGTAACTTCTCTTTATCCCTGGAACTAGTTCTTTCCTCGACACGTACATCTCTTCCGCTATTCGATGATTTAAAGTAGACGGAAGGAAGATAAAAGACTACTAGCGCGAGCGATTACGAGGCCGCTGTCGTTATAGCCTGTCTTATTAGGTTTGTTTATTTGATGTACAAAAGATGTATAAAATCGCAACAAATTAGTATTCTCCGTTTTCAACTCCGTACGCTCTTGGAACTGAATTTTCTCTCTCGCGTGCGTAATATTCGGCAAAGTAGAAAATACAACGCTAAGAAGTTAACGGCGCCGTGAAACGGAGGCATCGACACCGGCCTCGAGGAGGATCGATATGTCGGCCAGTGGATTCGATCGAGCTGGCGTCGTCCTCAAGACGAGACGGTGGCGATATCGAGTGAAAAGGCTGCGCCAGCAATCGCGTCTCGTTGCGACTAAACGTAATCTTCTAATAACGTGTCAACTGGCAGCCGCAACAGCGTAATTCGCCGAAAGGGGTTGCCGGGAGGAACGACGAAGAGCCTCCAGGCCGAGAAACGAAGAGGGGGAGGGACAGACGAAACGACAAGTGCAAGCCAGCGACGTCCACGGAGAAAATAAGATGGCAGGATATACTTTTATCCTTTTCACGTTCTCGTTTTGGTGGGAATTAGTATCGTTGCAGATAAATTTCAACTCGATTCTGCCGCGTTCCGTTTGCCAATTTTCGAGCCGATCGTATTTTTCTAACGTTAAAACGCGTATTTCTCTTTTCGTTTCTCTTCTTTTCTTTTTCTTTTCCCGATCCGATCTTACCGTCGAACGCAACGTTAGAACGTGAAAAATTCATCTTCTTTGCTAAGACGAGATGGAGACGGAGACGGAGATGGAGATCGAAATACGATAGTTTACGAATCTAAGTAGGAGAGGATCGACGCTCTTTGGACAAATTGGCTTGTTGATAAGTGGAGCGTTATGTTCTATTTAACGAGTGGAGAGGAATTCGTGATAAATATCACACGAGGGTCTGAAACGACGGAGGCCAGCACTGGCGAAGACGCTAGAAAGAAGGAAGAGCGGCGGGAAGGGGAAGAGGGCGGCGGAAAGTCTGGCGATATTCTTCGAGATGTTGCGTCAGTCGACATTTCTTACTTTTCTTCGCTAACGAATCCACCAAGGACGAGGGAACCAGTCGCACGTTCGCCAGGTGGAATCTTTTTCACGGTCGTACATGCACGTCGTTGCACGTGCGTTCCCATTACGATCGGTGAACCTCCTTTCCACGCCATTTTCAGCGATACTACCTGTATCCTAGAGTCCACTGACTCAGCTCGAAATCGAAAGTCTAAATGGCCTTGATCGTACCTATGCAAAAAGAATTGTCGCTCGAAATCGGTGAAATTGAACGCTCGTTGGAGAGTCATTCGATCATTTCTTTTACTCGTTGGTAATTTAATACCGCTGCTTTGCAATTAGGATAGCGAAGCTTCGAGGAATAACAGGATGACGTTTAACGAATTTTCGTGGGAAGAAAAATATCTATGATCGGATATCTGCCAAGTTACGTTATTTGCTCTTAGGTAATTAGGTTATAACGTATACTATAACTGTACACGTTGAAAATGCAAAATCTCCGATTGATTGCGTCAGAATTTCGACCATGACATTGCAAACGAATCGAATATTACATAACGATACGTATCGTTGCATTATCGTGCCCCTTTGATCTCTATTATTAAATCAACAACGATTTCCATCAATTATCGTATTATCTTGCATATTATTGTGCGTGATCTTCTATCTTTGAATCTTGCGAGTGTCGACGGTATCGAGATTAGCCGCGCCAAGCTAAAGTCGGATAAATTTATAATATATCGTGCATTGCAACAAAGAAATCGGTTTCTCTCCCCGGAAGAACACGATTTTCCAATTCCCACGTTCGGATAGATTTGGAATTTACGTTCCGAACGAGATGTACTTTCCAAGCGGACTGAATCTTTTCATTTTCGTAAATTTCATATATATATTTTCTGAAGTAGAATTTAGATTTATGTTCGGAAAAGACGCGGTTTGCCGAAAATCTAGAAACTTGGATTTTAATAGAAACGCAACCAGTTTGAAGAATGGCACATCCTGACGATATACCCGGTCGGTTGAACTGACATCGAGCGAACCCGTTTTCTTATTCATCTAGACGGTAGGTCGATAACCATCCACGGTCGATTCCACCCCTGACGTCGTCATGGTCGGTTGGACTGGTGCCAGTTAGTCTACTATCAGTTAGGCTCACGTACGCAACCGGTTCCATAAAATAAAATACCTCTCTATCCCATTGTCCACCGACCTGACGTAGTTTCAACTAAACAAACGAACGATTCACCAGCCGCGTAATCGCGCGACAGAGGCAATGATCGAACAGATGCGAAAGAAGCGTCGTTTGCGAATCCTCGGTACCATAAAGTTGCGCCACCCTTTCTACTCGATAGGCTGGATTAAGTAGCGGCGCTACCTTACCATCCACGTGTTTGTTCCTTTTCCTTGAGGAACGAAGAATTATTTCAATTCGATTATCGAGGAGAGTTATAACGACAAGATTTTACTCGTAAAAATGCCATTTCTTTCTATGGGGAAAATATTTTAATTAGAATCGTGTGAGAGCACTGCCTGTGTCGTTGCACCGCAACGAAAAGCTACTACGCAGTTCGATCGTAGAGGGTCCGACCCAGTAACCTGTAAAAGCGGGGTACTACGTGATTTCTTTCCGATTATCCGAGAATAAAAGAATGTTATTCTATACTTTTTTCTTATTTTTACACGAGGAATCGCGTCGTACCGCTTCTGCACGTTGTTCTCGGACGAAAAAAGCTTTACCGATCGATACCGTCGAGATTGAACGTTCTCTTTCCGAAGGAATAAAGGTATAATAAATTAAATACGAAGATTCGGAAATTTTCGAAAGCGAAGTAAAGTCGATCGGTCCGAGTTCTGCTATATCGGCGTACTCCAAATACCTCGTAACATGCTCGGGACTAACGCTAACGCTATTGCGAACGTTTGCACGCTAAGGTAATAAATATTCCATTGCGATAGTACGATCACGATCACCGTCTCGATATCCCCGATCACCGAGAAACGGAACCAACTACACGCGTTTCTCGCGTAATCACGCGTTCATTAACATCAGGTCACCTTTCCGCTTGCGTCGCGCTGAATGTGAAAAGTTTCACCGGTGCGATAGTCGAATAGACACGCGTGTCATCGTCGCGTGTCCTCGTGTCTAAGAATCCGATCGCGTTGACAGGCTTCTTCCGCTAGTTCCATCCACCGATGAATCTGATTAACCAACGTACAAGGAGAAAACGATGGCAAGATTCGCGAATTCGCGTTGTCACCGCGCTACGACGAGATTCTTTTCTCTAACGTTCATCGATCTGCCTATTCGCTGAAATTAAAAAAATCCAGCTCTCGATATTCCATTGCTAGTTCTAACGCAACGTACGTACATGCTACGATATCGATATTAACCCTTCCTGAATCGTTCATTTTCCAGGCATCTTGGCGTTCATTAACTGCTGGGACGTAAAATGGGCGACCAGGGTGCAAGACATTTTCACATACGCAAAATTACTCGCTCTCTTCATCATCATCTTCGCAGGAGCTTATCAACTCTTCACTGGTAAGTTTCGTATAAACTGAATGTCTATAGCGCGAGGCAGGTTCATTCGAGCAAAGTTGAACGACAACCGTAGTTTTCTGCGAACATGTACGTACAATACGTGCATAGTGAATTGTACTCGACTTGCGTCGAAAGGAAAGAAGTTTGTCATTGATGTTGATATTCTCAATTGTAATTATCGTATTTTATTAATTCTCGTATAATAACGTCTCGCTGATTCAGAGACGACCATCCCGTTGAACGTTCTTTCGTTCTTATTACGTTAAGGACTAACGGCGTCTCGTGATAAACAAGTTTGGTCGTTCTGCGCCACGTTCGACATGGAATTTCAAGACGTTACAAGCTGCTACGATAGACGACTCGAATGACCCTACGTTGCCATAAATAATTAACAAATCACTTTTCATCGTTTTATCTACAATTTGAAATCCGCTTTCGTATTTTAAAGGCATTATGCGTTTATAAGTAGATCGAAGGTCAATCTTCTTGTTCGCAACACGCGGTCGTTGCCCAATCCGGTGTTTCGGGCCTGAATAGACGACGCGGAAAATAATCGACGCCATTGCCCCACTTTCTCCGCATAAATTAAGTCTCTTTTGTGGTCTGTCGATCGTACGAATCTATGTTCGATTTTTGTTCCGTCCTTCTTCATAATCTCGACAAGAAAGCAGTTCCTCCGGGCGATCTGTTCGAAAGTAGACTTGATTTTTCGCGGACTCTCGGCGTTCGGAACGTTATTTAGGAAAAAAGTGGATTAGCGTGAGGCTTCGTGCGTGATTGATAGGATTTTCTTCGAAACAATTCTCCACGGTTCGACTTCACCGAGATCGGTTAATGTAAAAAAGGAATTGCTGGATTTTTACGCAACAATTTTTTCTCCATGGAGAAATCGACGGATGGAGGGAGAGTCTTGCGTGTACGATTAGGAAGCAATAAACAATCGCGATCGTAGCAAAGTGTTCGAATGAAAAGAAGTTGGAATAGTATCGAGAAAGATATGTTTAACCCTGTCGAGACCAATAAAACGGTCGAGTGTGAAAATAACTTTTTCGCAAGATTCTCTTGGATTGTTCTAATATTTCTAACGCTTTCTCGATTTTAAATCTCCAATTTTAAAATTACGTTCGATCGTTTTTCCCTTTTTTCGTTCAAATTCTAATTCAAATTCGAATTCGTTCTAAAGCGTTCGCCCGATCTCCGAAAAATTCCGAAAACAGAAAGTTTGCGAATATCTCGAAATTTGTTTATTCCACGAACCCCTCGCTTCTTTAATTTTCAACCGAGTGAAAAGTGTTTAGTCTAGGAAATTTGCGTAGAATGACAAATGAAAAATATTAGAAAGGAGGAAGTTACAAGGCAATTTCTGTATCGTGTATCCTCGTTTGTTTGCTCGGTGTTAAATTCAATAACGCGCTGGCAATTTCTTGGCCAAGAACGAGGAAGCTCGCGTTAATGTTACACCACCCACGCCTCCCCTCAGACTCGGCGCGTAAGACTGTTAGGCGTCCTTTCACTTACCGGACGAGACAATTTGCCCAATCAAAAAGGTGGGTTAAAGACGCGGACGATTCGAGGTGCACGTATGTGCGTGCAAGGATTCGCTTAAATTGATCTATTCACTGCGTTCAAATGGGCCCCCGTAGCATTGAATTATCGACGTGAGAACTTTTCTTTCGCGATTTCAACGAGTCGTGCCGAACAACCGAATGGAAGAGTTTATCGTTCAACGACGAGAAACAGAGTACGGGACAAGATTAAGATACAGCGTGTACCCGGTGCGTAAAAAAACGTTAAAATCTCTCGTTATTATCGTTAATACCTGTACCATTGTTCTGTGTAAGAGACGAGAGATTACGCGAAAAGAGCCACGGATATATCGTATTCCTTAGTATGGAATATTATCCATATTTCACAGGACACACGCAGTATTTCACGTTCGACAACACAAACACGGAAGTGACGTCGATAGCACTCAGCTTTTATTCGGGACTGTTCGCTTACAACGGCTGGAACTACTTGAATTTCATCATCGAGGAACTGAAGGACCCTGTCAAGTAAGCGACGATAAGTCATTTCGCTAAACGCTTGAAAAAAAAAAAAAAAAAAAAAAAAAAAAGAGCGACTAACGTTGGTTTATTCGTATGTAGATGGGAAAGTTATAGAAAACGATTAGTTCGATCAAAGTTAGCTTTTCAAATGGTTTTCCTAAATATCTTGATTGCTTCTTGCCAAGCTGGAGAACAGAGGAAAATGGAGGCACCGGCTCGGAATCGTTTATTTTCAAAGGGGATCCCAGTTTACTCTGGCGATTCAAAACTGTTGGGGCATGAATGAGCACGAGCGAAGTCGTTGAAACAATCGTTCCGAGCAAAACATTTAAGAGGCTGGCAGCAGCCTCGTGCAACGATTAATAGCGATTGCAACAGCCGGACTCGTGTATCTATTAATTAAAACAGGGAGCCGTAAAGCCCGTCTGCGTCAACTTGGACACGAGGTTAAGCGAGGGCTTTTACTTCGTATCCTATACTATTCAAGGTCGAATATTTTCGACTCGCAAGGTGCTGTTAATCGAAGACCATTTCCATCCTTTTTTATTCGCTCTTGCTCCTTGCTCTCAAAAATATTTTGATCGATCTTTAAATCCCCTCGGATTCTTCAATTGCTTTTAATCGTAGTAAAAATGATATGTTCATTTCAGTCGAATATGATCCTTTTCATCTTTTTCACCCTCTTTTCTCTGTTTAGGAATTTGCCAAAGGCTATTGCTATCTCGTGCGTCCTTGTTACAACTGTCTACGTTTTTGCAAACATGGCATTTTACACAACGCTGAGTCCAGTGGAAGTTCTCGGCAGTGAGGCTGTAGCAGTCGTAAGTTAATTTTTATAACTAAAATAAACGGATTTCTACGTTTCTTTGATATTGAAGATTCTGTGCTTTTTTTCTTTCTATAAGTCAGAGTCCACGATCTTCCATCGTTCCACGGTTACGTTGTAAAAGAAGAAAAAAGAATAGCCTTATCTCACACTTCGTCATCGTGCATTCGTACTTAATACACGTATTTCTTCTTAAAGCTTCTTACTTTACTTACTTTACTTTAGAATTCAATAATTGCAAGGAATTTTTGCAAATTTACTTGACACTTGTTTACTTTTTTTGCCGTTTACTCCGCGTCCATCGTATTTGTAAGATATTAATTTACAAGTTTTACAGATCAAAGTTCAAACAAACATTTAGAAACGAGAACGATAACTGTACTCGTTGTCGCTTCGACGAAGCGTGTATTTAATAGATTTACGTTAGTAATTAACTTTGTAATAAATGTTCGGATAAAGAACTTGTCATCGGAGAAATATTCTTTATTGCAAATCAACAATGGGTAGAATACTACTAAAATTTCTTTTTAAGAACAAGATAATGATTTGATTTTCCGCCTTATTCCTTTTTTCAGACGTTTGCGAATCGTTTGTTCGGTATGTTCGCCTGGATGATACCGGTATTCGTCGCCCTTTCCACATTCGGCGCTGTAAATGGAATTCTTCTGACATCCTCCAGGCTCTTCTACGCTGGCGCCTGTGAGGGTCAAATGCCTGAATTATTAACGATGATCCAAATTTCGAGGCTCACCCCTACGCCGGCTGTTCTTTGCATGGTACGTTGCCATTTCCGTCATTTTTCAAGTATAAACAACATTATCGGGTATAATTTTTAACGTTCCTACTTTTTTAACACCCGCAGACACGGTAATGACTTTTATCTTGCTCGAAAAATCATTTGTCCAACTTTCCGATCGAATCGCGTTTATTTGCTGAGAGGAACCAAGTCTCCTTAGAAATGTTAGGTCGTTCGGAATAATCGACGGAGATCGAAGAAAGTGACTATTGTGCAGGATGATTGAAAACTTTTAATCTGTTTAATCTGTTGCAGACCATGTTGTCCATGTTGTATCTCTGCTCTTCCGACATCTTCGCCCTCATCAATTACGTTGGTTTTGCCACTTGGGTACGTAGCAGTTAGTTTAAGAAATTAGAAAACATTCATACTACACAGTCACTGAGAAATAAGCTGTTTTTTATCGATTTATTTATTATTTTAATTTTTATCCAAAAATTACAGAAAATTAGAAACAAGTTTATCGTAAAAGCTACAACTTCTTTTCTTTTTTTTACTAAATCCTACTAGAAATATTTGCTTGTAATATACATATATCCTTTTCGGTTTCTCCATTCATATGATAAATATAAAAACAAAGGACGAATTAATATTTTCCAAACGTTTATCGAAAATTCCTCTTTGCCCCACGCTTTGTACACTACTAATCACAGAATCTAACTTCATACGGGTAAAGGAAAAAGGAGAAATTTCCATTGCATCAAGGGGAAATCGTTAGAATATTTCCAAGAAACTTATAACGTTGATTATTCGGTCAGCCATTGGAACAATAATACGGAGCCGTTTACACAGTTCGACACAATGCGAATGAAATCGTGTAATTGGCCCTCGTTATGTTCCGAGAGACGCATTCAACATCGTTGTACGTACGCACACGTCACATTTAGAACATTAGCGGTTATACCTGGCTCGCCACGAATTATTAGCACAATCGGACGAGTGACAATTTTCTAATTGTGGCTCATGCTGGTTCGTATAATTGACGGTATTGTCCGACTTTATAGCCGGGCATAAACGTGTCCACCTTCGCCTGACTCTCGTTTGCAACCATAAACACGCATATTTTTCTTCTTCGTTTTATTATGCCTGGTTATTTTTTAATGTCTGTTTAATGTTTGTTGATATCCGCACTAAAGAATAAAATAGAGGAAAATGGACGGTTAAGCGGGGCTCGAGGCAGTCGAAAAGAGCAAAGTAGAAAGAGAAAGCTAGTAACGAGAAAGTAACAAGAGAGTAATAGTAAAATAGTCGGGTTCGACGAATTGTAACGTTTCGTAAGAGATATACAGTTGTAAGGGTGTACAAATTTTTCTATCTTTTGTTGTAGTTGAGCATAGGAGTTTCTGTCCTCTGTCTACCATGGCTCAGATGGACACAACCAAAGCTGCTCAGGCCCATCAAAGTAAATCTCTTCTTCCCCATAATCTATATTCTTGCCACCCTCTTTGTAACTATTGTGCCCATGTATGCCAGTCCCGTGGAAACAGGTATATATCTTCGTCGATTGGTATAATAGACAACTTCTTTTATACGATCAACAGATCGCTAATCTTCTACATTCTTTTCTGTCTTTAATAAATAATAATTTCTAGTTTAATAAAAAATAAACCCAATTTTTCCAGGATATGGTTGCCTGATGATCCTCTCATCCATACCCGTATATTTTGTGTTTGTCGCGTGGAAAAACAAGCCCAAGTTGTTCCAGAAAGGAGTCGGTAAGTATAAACCACAAACATTTCTCAGGAGGAACAGTTCTATCAAGAGGGAAAAGATATTTTTAATTGGTTATTTCGAGGGACTATTTGAGTTTGAGAGAATAGCTAAGTTTTTATGATTCTCCCTCGGTTATCCTCTTATTATTTTATTTTATTGACGAAGATAGGATCTTTCTGTTCCGTTTCTCTTTAATTGCCTAAATCTGTTCCCGCAGGCGCCGTTACCAAAACATTGCAGAAGATGATGGTAGTCGTCGGACCAAAGACTAAGGTTCAAAGAAGAAAAGATACACTCTGATATAATCTTACTCTCTTCATGTCACGCATGTTTAGCATCCGTTGATTTCTACTATTGATTCGTCTAAGCTTATTGCTTTTCGATCATCGTGCATGCTGATCATTTTGACAAATCTGAATCTTCACGAGCATTGTGTTATTTATTGTTATTTTTGATTATCTAACCCGCCATCTTGGGTAGCTTCTACTGTATTATAATTTTTATATTCACGTTACTAGTCAGGAATTAATCGTTTAAATATTTTATCAATTTTTGACATATTATCGTCCATATATTTTGGCTAATTTTTTTCGTGACGTAAAGTTTCGTAATATTATTTCTACATATACTAGTCACGTAGTTTTATATCAATTTAGAGGGTTTCATAAGTATTGGTTGATTCGCCTTTAAGTTTGCTCAAACATTATTCGAATTTACGTTTGCACGTTGCACTCACATAATCAGCACCACGCTGACACTAACTCGTACATGCTCTTACATGGTGCACCAGTACAAATTACGATTAACGTACTAATATGTAATTCTGAAATTGAAGTCCGACTGCTGATTTTTCTAATTTTTATTCCTCGATCGTGGTGTCGTCTGTTAATAATTAATTAAATCATGCTCTCGAATAGACGCTACTTGTCATTTTTCTAGCATTTGAGAATTTAGAAGAATGTAGTACGATTTTTGAAAAATATAAATTATTATTAAATAATTATAAACGTTACTATAACTATAAATATAATTCAATTAGTGGATTAAGCAGACGGAAAATTAAAAATAGAGATGGAACGAAGATTAAAATCTAGGGCTACTTTTTGAAAGATTATCCTACACAATGAAATAATTAAACTATAAGTGTTGTTTCATTTTATGGAAGAAGATAATTTCTATTTTAGAGCACGACGACTTTACATCGAGGTTGAAAATCTAGCTAATCATCTCTCCCCCGCCCCCCTCCTCTCTCTCTCTCTCTCTCTCTCGAACATGCTATATAAAACAAATCAAGTTACTAAATCCCTTCAATCGTTGTTTGCAGTAAGCGTCACGAAGTTCCTGCAGAAGATAATGCTGGTCGTCGGCAAGTCGAAACCCGCCCAGGTTTAACCGCAGTCACGATGGATCCTTTCGACGACGATGACTTCCGGTTCCAAGAGAACTAGACGCTATTCAGAATGCTCGGGGGAAGTCCGTTTTCTTTAAAAAACATTTATTTCATATTTATCTACGTGGCAAATTTGAAAAGTCTGTGCAAAATTCGAAATATCGGATTTAAAAATCTTAATTCAATTGGAACAATATTCGTTCTCTGGGCATAAAGGGGCGTCCTTATTAGAGGCAGCCATATCAAATCAGGACGCCTATCAGTAGACAACAATAAAAATCTGGTTCTCTTGTCTAGTCGCCATCTGTGTTAAACTGGTTTCGAGATTTTTGCGGTAGTTTATCATTCACGCGTTTCTTCCAACGGAGGTGTAACATCATGGACAACCAATGACCACAAAGAACTGCTGTATTTTAACATAAAGAAGCATCGACGTGTAACTACTGTCAAAAGGAAACATGATTTGCCCCTCCACTGGACACGTGGATACGACTTGAAAGAGACGTTCTATCGTTATTATACCGTTTCATTGCACATTGTATCATTTCCATTCCCGTGATTCGACCCTTCGTTTCAAACTTTGTATTACTAGATCTTGCGTAGAAATAATAGTGTTCGTAGATTCTTTGACAGTAATTAATTTATTATTCCTTCTTCTTACGATCTTCGAACGAAATTAATCCTTCGTGATCCAAGCAATATTTAACAAATAATTGCAGATGGTTGTTACTCGATTTTTTTATTGTGGTTGCTTTCAAGAGCAGTAATACGATTTATAAATTAATACAATCTCGATACATTAATCTTAATGTATTAAGAATTGAAAACTATGGTTTTAAGTATTGAGCGTGGAAAAGTAAAATAGAATAAGGTGCAAATAACGATTCTAAGTAGGATTGCAAAGGATTAATTGTATAGTTTTATATGGTTACAGTCGTAGATAGTTTTCCGATTAGTTATTAAGATAAAAAAAAGGAAGAAAACAGAAAAAAAAGAATAAAAGGTGAAGAAACGAAGGGTGAGAATATTATAACGCGCTGACACCCGATCGCATAATATGTACAACAATCGCGTTTTACTGCCACTGTTGTTGGCGCGTGCACCATATAGATACACTATAAGTAACACCATAGAATCACGAAGCTCCAGATTGCGAGCAAAGCTTCGTAAGAGGACGGACAGCCACTCGAGTAACTCTGGCTATTCGTGTATACCTTGTTCCTCTCATTTTACTTTGTTTTTATTAGATTTTGAACGCGCGTTTAACAGGAAAATTTAATTTCACGTCTGTGTAATACAGAGCAAACTTACGAGCGTACGAATTTTCATAGTTTTTATACCTTTCTAAGCGTAATCTAAGATCTTAAAAACGATTTTAGTCGATTTCTTAGCGTTTGTATCGTTTTTAATCATTCCTTCTCTCGGCCGTTTGACGAAGATGCATTGGTGAAGAATGGTGAATGCATGCAGCGTGAATGTAAATATAGAAGATGCGAAGGATTAGTGACAAAATTGTACCGAACATGGCGTGAGTATAAAATTTCAAAAAAGAAGTAGTAAATTAAATCGTTATGAAAAAACTAAAGAAACGTTTGTGCGTACCAGTTGACGATTGTGAATTCTGCTTTAAGTTTATCGTTAGTGGAAGGGAAAAATCGCAGAATCCAAGTGTTGCGAGGCTTTCCTTTATTCTTGATGGAACACCGGAGGAAAATGAAAGAAGAAAAATATGACGCAGCTCGTAAGATTGTCCTGTTCAGTCGAGGAATTTAATTTAGCCGAACTATAATACATACTGCGAACCTCTTAAGACTTAACTAACCCATTATCTCATCTCCTATCACTCACGGATACCATAGTTTACACGCTGTGATTCTTACTTTATCTTAGAGATGCATTTTCTTTGTAAATATCGATTTTCGCAAACGATTGCCGACGCACGGACCTTTTTCGACGGAAATTTTGAAAGATTTTCCTTTTCTCACGGGTGCGACATAATTGGTAGACCGTGAGATTTAAGACGATGGACATTTTTTGGTGGCGATCGTGCGACTTGTTCGGACGTCTTAACATATCCAAAAAGTATCGCATGTTTTTGATACAAATTGTTTGTAAACTGACATTTTACTAGCCAGAGAAAGTTTCAAGTCGCTTTTCTTCGAGTATAGCGAAGAAAGAACAAAATACGTGATTTTATTTGAAATTATTTGGGTAAACCGAGAAACTTGTGAAAGCATTCGCATTTCCAGTTACCTTTTAACAGACAGGAAACTATCAAAATTTCTAATCTGAACGATTATCCGTAAGAAAGGAAGGTGAAAAAGTTATTCTACCAAAGAGAATAGAAAAGAAAGTAGAAAATTCGGGCATATCTGTAGCAAAATTATTCTAGGACCAAGATTTTCCTAAAGAGTGCTCTCTCGAAGCTAAGTCTTGTCTGATTAAAGAAACGTCCGAGTGCGTCCACGCGTAAGATACTAAAGTAATTGAATCACCTTTACCGAAACTCGCCAGCCTGGATGATTCGCATGATCCAAATTTGTTTTGGAAGAAAATGTGTTTGGCGGTGAGAAAATTGAAATAAGAATAAATATTAATATAATTGTTTGATACGTCGAGAAACGAATCTACGAAGCGGAACGTTCTTTTCATATCAAAAAATTGAAACGAATCGGTTAGATATTAATCAAGTATTTTGAAAATTCTCTTTTAACTCTCTATCTGTCTTCTTTTATGCATTCAATAGTTTGAATAGGTTGGAAAACACAATTTTACAAACAGGGTTTTTCCATAAATGTTCTTTAACATTATTTTTAATGTAAGAAATCTCACCTCGTAGTAACTTGCACTTCTTTCGATTTTGGTCGATACTTTAATCGATGCTAACTGCAGTCACCGATCAAAAATTCAAAACCAAACAAATTAGGAATTTAAAAGAGTCGCTAGATGCTCAATGTGTATGTATTTCTTTCCAAACTAGCGATTTATAGAGTCGGACAATATTAATAATTTTTCCTAATTTATATACAATTTTCCAATTGGAAAGTATTAAGCGTTAAATAGGGAAGGAGGGAAGACGAATCGTCGATGCTTGCAATTACGATTAATATCTAAGTTTTCCATGGTTTAGCTGTTTTTGAGGGGATACGTCTCGACGATCGTCGTCGTCAACTCCCATGGAAAACAACTGACCCGACAGAGTGTCCATCGATGCACGCGGCCTAGTCGACCATTGACGATTCAGTATTTCGTCTAGATAATTATCATACAAGCGCCAGGTTGATCTCTTTCAAAAGGAAAAATACATCTAAAAGATCCGAAATATTAATCATGATTTGTTATCAATAATGCCATTGATATTAATATGATATTAATATCGACTGATAATTATGCTTCAAGCGTTCATAAACGTTTACGAAACGTACCCATAGCCTTAAATGAATTCCATAATTTAATTACTGCAATTTGAATGCTAATTGCACGCACAAGTACTAATTGAATAGTGTGAATTCTATAGTGTTTAGAGAAAGATAGAAAGAGTAAACCAACGCCGAACGGACCGACGACGCTAGCGATAGCGATTCTATAAATAAATTGTAGCAAAACGAGGAGGGAATTGCATATTTTTGACAATGACAAAGCGTCGATGGTCACTCTGACACACGAGACAATAAACATCTGTTGTTAATTAATTAGTCAGCTGTAAGTAAGATAAAGAATAACAAAGAAGAAGAAAAATCTACGAACAGTTGGAATGTTTGTCAGAATTCGATTTTTGTATTATTTTTTTATGTTACGAAATACCAGCGTGTACTTGAAATGGCTTGCGATGGAAAGAAGAAACGTTTGTCTCGACGCTTTACTCTATGGTGGTTGCATCATTT
Organism: Bombus soroeensis; assembly: GCA_014737365.1. Classification (NCBI taxonomy): domain Eukaryota; kingdom Metazoa; phylum Arthropoda; class Insecta; order Hymenoptera; family Apidae; genus Bombus; species Bombus soroeensis. Next base: position 356,213 of record JACXIL010000188.1, read on the forward strand.
TTATTTCAACTTCTGGAGTCTCGACGAATCGTAAGTAGCAAGAGAAGGTTGTATTATTTTTATATTGTACATGTAATAATAATATAACGATGTAAGATATATGCGCAGTTGTGAAAAGATGGAAGAACCGGAGGTTGAGAATCTTAGGCGTATGTCGTTATCAAGAATCAAAGAATTGACAAAAAAAAAATGTTTGCCAATGCCATTGAAATTGTATTCGTGAGCATTCGAACGAATTTCTATAGAGTTAATAGATGGAAAACGGCGACGTTGAAGGATAAAAGTGCTGCAACCACGTTTGCGAGCATTTAAAAGCACATAAAATGTACGAATTCATGTTGAAACGCATAATAATTAAGAGGAAACGGCGCGAAAGCAGGCAGTAGCTTAGAATCTAGACGAAGAAAAGAAGGAAATTGGGATCGAGCAAACTGTGACAATATATTGTATTATATAACACACATGTTACTTCCACCAATCCCTTTCAGCTTGTAACTAACGCAACCCTTTGCCTGACTGAATATCAGCTTTCGTGGAAAGAAGAGGGGGAAAAGGGAATATCGTTGATAATAGAATTGGCGTTGGAAGAATTGTTCGAACAATTGGTAAATGCAAATATACTATAAAAGCATTGAAAAAAATATTGATCATTGTTTTTGAAAATGTGAAAAAGATCTTTCGGCTCGATCGGTATCTATGCGATGAAACGAAAAGCTACACGGATGTGTATGTTGAAATATCCCTTTTAACAGGTTGTGTTTAAGAGCAATAGCAATTAAATGGAAAAATTCTTGGCTATACGCGCGTCTATATTTATATGTATAAACGTACAAGTTATAAATACACAACGCTCACATATTTATAACTTATACATACAGAAAAAAAAAAATATATATATATATATTTATAACTTTTAAACATTGTCCACAACATCGTGTACAACATACAGAAATTACAAAAGGAAAAAAATTTCATTTGGCTTGGTCAGCGCGTCAGGAACTGATTCGTCCCTTCTCGTTCCGACGGATCGTCTCTAATTTAATATTTATCGAAGATCAGGAGACGAGAAGAGAAAAGTAAACGTTGCAGGACGATCTCGTTTAATACTTCTAGCGTAATATGTTTATTAAAACAGACTCGCGATTCCTTCGTATCGCTTTTATCGTAATTAGACGCGTAAAAGGACACAAAAGTTGCATGAGAATTGTGACGAGAATTTTGATAAACTCGGTAGAAAAATTACAATAATGCAAAACGTAAGACAGTATCAAGAAGGTAGCGTTAGTGCCATTATTTTAAGTAGTGCCGTTTTAATATTTTATTCGTTAGAAATGCCATCAAACATCGAATTTAGTCTTGGAGACTAAGGAGATCCGTACAGTTCTACGAACTCGCATCGAATCGGTAAAACCACGATCTGTTTCTTTTTTCGAATAATTTCAGTGGCTTCGTAGTAAAAGAAACGATACTTTTGTGCGACTTCGTCCGAAGAAGAAGAAACAAAAAAAGTAAAAAAAGCAATTCGTGAAATTAGGCCGAGGATATCGTGGCTGGGACGCAGACTAATAGTGCGGGAAATTCAATCGGTGATTACCGCACGATCTATGGTAGCAAAGTTGCCTTTTAGAATTGGCCTCGATCCATCGAGGATTCACGTAATTCTCGGCACAAATAGTATTTGTAATAAAGTATAAATTAGTTAAATTATCCTTTTAAACGAATCACATTCACATATATATATATATATAGACAACGGTTCTGTCCGTATCTAGTAAATAAACAAATTATTATATTCGAAAATAATTCGTAATCGTTGCTGTAAAAATAATATTAAAAGACAACTTTAGATTCATTTATCTCAAATACTATTTGATCGCTCGTCAAACGTGTTTACGTTTACGCGCATCGTTCCATGGCATTTTAGTCTTTTGTTTGACGCAGTTGCACTTGGTAGCGGGTAAAAAGAAGCGTGGAAGAAGGTATACGATATAAATACAGTGATAATCTCACGCGGGTATTCCTGCTGTCTGGCGAAAACGTTCTTTCCTGCTACCGCTTGTATCCTTCCTTGCACCTATACAAACACGCATATCTACGCTTAATTTATTCGTTTATTCGTTTATTCGCTTCCTGTTCGTATAGAATTATATAGCTATCGTTTAATATCATCGTTATCATCGTAAATATTATGTACAAAGGAGAACTTTCACGTGCTTGCATGGAGATTCTGCTCTGCCGATGGTTTTCTCGCGATTATCGAGATTCCTCCTCGGGCAAATACCAATTAGTTGCAGAGGAATAACAATCGACAATTTGTATATTAGTAATTTTTATTCTTAATAATGTAAGAAACTATTAGTCCAATATTCGAAAGAAATACATCGAGAGATATATTTTCATCGATGGAAGAAATTTTAACACAAGTAAGAAGGAACATTGATTTCGTCGATAAATCGTTGTACGGAAAAAGGTACGTAACGATAACGAAAGGAATAGAGAGCTAGAAAATGACGAAATATCAGTTATTCCAATGCAATTGTTGGTAACCACGAACGCCTCTCGGCGTTTTCAACTTGGACATTGCGTATAAATTATCGCGAACAGAAAGTGAAACAGTTACACACGAATACTTGCACGAAAAAGTGGAATGATTTAGTATTCGCGCCGGCCCACGGCGATTCGTCTCGCTCTTCGAGTCGTAAAAAAAAAAAAAAAAAAAAAAAGAAAAGACACTCGTTCCTTGTTCTACATGAAACGACATACTGTACAAAAATGTTCGATAAAAAAAAGAAAAAAAGAAAAAGAAAGAAGGGAAAGAGGAAGAACGTTAAAGACCTACGTAATTTATACATGGTGTAAAAAAAGAAAATAAACTAGCGAATGAACGAGGACACGATTCGTATAAAGGAAGAGTGAGAGTAATGAAACGCGATCTGTAGTGATGAGCTCTGAAACGTTTCGAATCGCATCGAATATGTACATCTAACAAAAAGCTCAAACCGTTTCTCGACATGGTTCGATACTGAAAAGTTTTGATAGATTCGATAAATTCTGAATCTTTGATATATCGGTGAATCCTAAGAAGATTCACAGACTTACCGAGACTACCTTCAGCCTTAATAGATATCGAATCTTTAAAGTTTGAAAGAGTCTCGAAGAGATTGAAAGATCCTAAATAGCGATTCGTATTCAAAGTGATCCGAATTTCCACGCTATCGTAAGATTTCGAATCGCTCCGAAATTGAGATTCAAATGTCCATCACTACTGACAGGCTACTGAACGAGATTCCAGAACACTTGTCCGCCAGAATTTGAGGTACTTATATACGAGAATACATATTTCTTTGTCTCTTTTGAGCAAAAGACACGCACCAGCATCGTCGTCTTTCCTGGTCGGACACGATCCGCTACGTTCGATCGATATTTTTCTCCAACATGCTCGGTAGCTCGCACGAAAGTATCAATAAATTAAATGAACGGAGGGAGCCGCAGCTCGTCGGACAAAATCACAGTTGAAAGCACTGAGAGATTTCTTTCGTAATCGGAAGTATCTGGACGATTAACACCGACTCGGTGATGCCGCGCGAACGTACAACGAACTACCGGCATTTCCACTTACGCGACGATATCGTTTCTCCCCCGTCGGTAATTACTTGCTTACACGCTAACTTACGATATTAGGAGTAATACAAAATTGCGTCACTGATTTAAAACCCCGTCTCAACGACTCGAGAATTAATCCAAAATATAGTTTATCGCTATAATTTGCTGCATTATTGGGAAATTTGGAATTCCAAAAATTTACAGAATGCGTGTAATATGTAAAATATGTATAAAATATTTAAACTAGAATACTTATTATAACATTTAACGTAGCATTCCTTTGCCTACGTTCAGAAAAATATAAAAATGCGTAATCGTAGTCTGGGGACCTTGCTATTTTCGTTAATTCTTGGACGTCGATATTTTCCTTAATTAATTTGCACGAACAATAGACGATACGTCCATACGTCTTTTCCCACCGACTAGAGAATTCATTAAAGATATTTTTCCATCAACTAATCGAATCAATTTCAAAACTGATATTCTAAGATTAATAATTCCTCGAGATCGTCGTCGATGGTTCAACAATGAGAGTTGTACCGCAATTTGTACGAATGACAAGGACTTGTACCGTGAGCGATTAAAAACCCGAGTTTCAATCGATAAACCTTTGAAATAATGTTTCTCGAAACGTGAAATCCTTCCGAAAGATGATCGTTTATCGGTTGAATCGAGTTTAATGATAGATATGATCAATAGGAGGTCGCACCGTTATTCGTAGATTAATTAATAATACGTTTTCCTTCGTTTTAAATTACTATAGATCGGTACCGCTTATCGAGACATACACGTCCGTTTACTTTAAATACGCGATAATACATAAATATTACTAGCGAATGGGCTGCCAAGCAAATACGCCTTCGAATAAAGGCAATTTATTCAGAAAAATCGTGTATAATCTATAATTATCTAAAATAATCGTATGAAATGGAAATGGTCGTGAAATTAATCGCTTGCCAACCCATCCCATAACGTACGATTCGATTTTCCTCGGCATGACGCGTAATACGATCGTGGAAAAAGGATAAAAAGAGAAAACAGTGGTGAGAATCAAGGACTAATAAAACGAGCCATGTAACGGCGACGATTCGTCGATATTAAAAAGGGATTACTACTTTCGGTTTCGCTATCAGCCTCGTATTCTCATCTACTTGTCGCCAAGCCTTTATCGATTCTCGATAGCGTAAAAAATTCCTCCCGACGTTATCGTATAAATAAATTTCAGTGTGTATTTGTGCCTGATGATACTTGTACGCTTCGTCACCTGTGCGATTCATTGAGTACTTTTTTATTTTCCTTTTCCTTCTCGAAATAGCCACGCGAGAACGTATTTCGATCAAATACACTATATTCAAACTGAATCATTCGGTAGAGAAAAGAATGAATCGTATACCGATTTGTGCGTATCTCAGGACGGGTTTCTCTTCGTATTCGTACTTAAAAGGAAGAATTATGTATATATACACGCAAACATCCGTCAAAAAGTAAAAGTATTATCAAAACACAGACTTTCAACGCTTCCTAAATGCATCTATTCCGCTCGAGTCCCATTTGAGAAGAAACTTGAACAAATTAGGCAGACGATGATTAATTACACTGCTCAAAATAATTAGGAGACCGCGTTCCTCAACTCGATCGAGTGTAATTTATATAATTTATATCGTGCAGTTTTCGAGATGTAAATTTCAGTTTAGAATTCATCGACCACTTTGAGCAATGCGATATATATTCCAAAACGAAATTGGAAGATTGTCACTAAACAAAGAACACGTTGACTGCAAATAAACTTTGACTCGATCTCACACCTTATCTTTTCACATTGCCCGAAACAACCAGAGGATTATATACGTGGAAAAGAAACGAATCGAGTACCAAGAACGAAAGATATTGAGAAAGATATCTTCCAAAATATTAATCAGGTTATACGAACATAAATATCCCTGTGATTATTTCGAGCGTATCGAATTAATTCGAGTTAGAAAAACTTGAATGCCTCTGAAATTTGCTGCAACAAAAGAAAGAGAAATGTTCGATTTCATCAGAGCAGCGTTCCTTTCCCAACGAATCTTCGTTATATCGGAATTTCTCCGCGTACATTTTCCTTACTTAATAATGCTCTTACTTTCATTATCGCGTGTGCACGCGTCCGTCGACTGCTCTAAGTACACATAGAAAATTACGTGCACGCGACCCCAATTACCGACGCGAAATTGCACCGTTTACAAATGTATCTACGCGTACGAGCATTGCATATATACTAACGCGTGAACGCTGAAAAGATGATGCCTTGCATTCGTGGTACGTCGATGGTAAGTGTACTTAAACACACAGACGCACCGATCGAATAAGGAACAGCGTTCGACAATGATTATAAGAGAAAATAAGGATTCTACGTGCGAACAAAGTTTTCTCCATACACATTTACTATAATATTTTTTGCATTAGATGAAAAGGCAATACGAGACGCTGCACACGTAACAATGACTATGTTTTATAATGAATTTCGTATGCAGAGGATCGCATATTTCGATGTAATAACTACATTTAATGGTTGCACTTCTTTTCATTTGCAACGTTTCCCTTGCGTATTGAAGGTTAGGATAGGCGAGTATCAACGGTTCGTCTTTCTCTCTCTCTCTCTCTCTCTCTCTCGCTCGCTCGCTCGTTCGCTCGCTCTCTCTCTCTCTCTCTACTCCGAGAAACCTGAGAAAACATACGTCAGCGTGCTTTTAGCGCTGAAAGTCAGCGCCTCCTCTCGGCGTAGCACTCTTACAGACGAGGGCGAATCTTACGGGATTTGCAGACGAAAAATCGGCGTCAAAATCACGGAGCAGTTTCTTTCTTGCTTTGTTTCCTGTTTTAAAGCAGCTTCGGGCAGCACCTGAGCGCCCGTCGGCGTCGTCCGCAACGACGACGACGCACGGACGACGACGTCGATTGATTCACACTACTCGAGTTCATTTTGGATCAGCTGGCTGGCATCTCCGAGTTTTGGCTCTGCGACAGCTCCAGCAGATGGCACTCCGATAACGGTATCTGTCTTGTGCGGGCACTCTGCTTTTTCTATAGTTGAAAAGACAAAGTCGTTATGATAAAAGTTACAAACTGTATTATACGATCTTGTCAAATAGAAAAGAATAAACTCGTAGAACAGCGAAGAAGCAGTCTTATAAGTCTTATGTCATTTGAAAGCAAGCTCGGTTCTGAAAGCTGTCCGAGTGGAGACTAACTCGGCCATTTTTACTATTTATTTTAAAAATGGTGGCTAAGATTAGCGATAGAAAGGAGCCGCAAGTTGATCGAATATCTAGAATTCGAAATCGCGAATATCGCTTTATAGAATGAACTATATCTCGGTTATTAATGAATCCTTTTCCCATAATTTCTCTCTATAGCTAAATATATTTAACATATGTAATTTAAACACGGTTAGAAATAGAAGAAAAAGATCCACCTGTCTTCGGAATGGGAAACAGCCTCTGTTCTCGTTATTCGGTGGCGGATGGTTGATCAACAGATCAGGAGTAGGTGTGTTGTTAGGACCTAGCACGTTCAGTTCCTTAAAACACTCAGTCTCTATCATCTGGAATAAAGAGGGCCTGTTTCACTGTGCAGAAAATAGAATCTCTTTGATCGAACGGAGCATAAATCTTTATGATAAACGAAACTGCAGTCGATCAGCATGTAAATCGCTTTGAATGCTAAAATGGGTTCGTTGGGACGATAGCAGACTGTCTATGACGTGCCAAGGAATGCTTTTGGAACGCCATATTTTTCGATGCAAGTGGTGGAACGGTACGCGTTTTACTTGTTCACAGCGCGGCGTCAAGACGCTCGCTATCTCTCTGCGGTGCTGGATATAAACACCGAAGGAACGTTAAAAGGCTTACCTCGTTCTGCCACGGGATGGACACGCTGCCAGTATTGAATTTACTGTAAAAGGTGTCGTCGGTCGCGTCCAAGTTCACACCTTTTACCGTGGAAAACTGTTCGATATCCAACACGTCCTTAGCGTACACCGCGTGAGGCTGTAAGCAGAATCGATCAACGATAAGGATTTCCATAAAAATCACGCGATAATAATTATTTTTTATATATATATATATAAATATGTATATATATATATATATATAGATCGTTAGAATCGGTAGAACACTAAATCTTTGAACACAACCATATACAAAGTATCATATTGTATTTTGACATTTTATTTAATCTACAACTACTCGTCGTGTCGTGTTAACGACTGTATACGATAAAAGAAGGGTTTAACAGACTTTTGTAAATAATTAGCACAGAGGAAAATAACGAAGAATAATTCACGCTAGCCAAGCTAAGCTTTGAAGGATCTGGAGGATTTTTCTCAGCACAGGAATACAAAAGAAATGCCAGTTTTCTCAAACGAAGGAAGACTATATATAGAAAAGACAAGGACGACAAAGAAGAATCGGTTTGAACGACACCTACTCACATCCGGCACAAACGGCGGTTCCCACATACCGACCTCGACCCTTTTCCAGTTCAAGCACTGAAAGAAGCTATGCAACTTTACTTCCTTAGCACCGTGTCTGCCGCACTTGCAGCCTAACCTGTTCTTCGGGCTCTTCTTCAATAATTGCTGACACAGACTCTTTGCTTCTTCGGTAAACTTTGTGGAATATCTTTCTTGATCTTCTTTCACCCTCCTATCCACCTCTTCTCTCTTCACCTTCTCCTTCCTGGCGCGAAAGGGAGCTTGGCCTTCGATCATCTCGTATAAAAGACATCCAAAACTGAACCAGTCCGGTGAAAAGGTATATTTCTCATTGTCGATCACCTCTGGCGCCATATACCCAACCGTTCCAACTCTTCCTGTGACCATATCGCCTTCTGTGATTTCCACAGCCAGACCAAGATCGGATATCCTTACATGACCGTGATCGTCTAACAAAATGTTTTCTGGCTTACAATCTCTGTAGACGATTCCTTGCAGATGCAAATGTTCCAGGCCACAGACTACTTCAGCTGCGTAGAACCTAGCACGGTTAATGTCGAAGCCAGGTTCTCCGCCCATGTTGTAAATATGAAATTTCAAATCTCCTCCATTCATAATCGTCAGGACTAGACACAATGCATCCTTGGTTTCGTAGGCATAGGCTAGGGATACGACGAATTTGGAGTTGATCTTTTGCAAGATGTTCTTCTCTATGAGCACCATGGCTTCACCCTTGCGCTTTTTAATTCGTTTCTTCTCCAGTTTCTTGCAGGCGTACATTTTGCCTGTTGCTCGCACCTGACAAGCGCATACTTCGCCAAATCCACCCTTTCCTAGCACCCTGTACATACGAAACGTCTTGTACGTGACTGGCTGCGCCTCTAGCCACTTCCATTGAAGATACCTGGCAGAGGAGGGCGATCGTTAGAATCGATACGAAATATGTACTGATAAGAGGTTAGATGGTGCTGTCATAGACAAATATTTGACGATTAGTGGGCTCTTAATGGGACGCTTTGTCGGAAAGATGCAGATAGGAAGGATTGACAGATTTCGTTGGAAATTTGTTGGAAATTAAAAATCGGAGAGGATTATTTTCGATGGTAAATATTTCACGCCTTATTAAATTCAAAACGTTCGCAATTAATTACAGCTATTCGCTAGTATTATATTATCCAACTATTATATTTCACCATAATTTCCCCCCCCCCCCCCACCCACTAAGATTTATCGGACATGAAAAATACATTTTCCGTATCAAGCGCTATACTAACATCTCGTTAAATTCGGAACCGTCAGAATACGCGATAGAGCACCGTCGTCCTTCGCCGTGTAAAATCCATCAAATATCAAAAATACCTTTGCTCTATCGTTTAATCTCCAAACAGAAATATCGTTTGAAATTTTACCGAATTCGAAATGGCCGGAATCTTATCGCGATTGCGAGAGCGCGACAAAGATAAATAGTTGTAACACCTCGAGAAAAAGATTGCGACGTCTTGACGAATCGACTAGGCGGAGAATAATAAAGTTTAAATAAATTACCTATAGAAATAAAAGCTGGTTTGGAAAGCTGAAAAAGGTTCGCCGGCCAGAAAGTTTTTCACGGTCTGCGCGATTTCAAGGAAGAGCTCCTTGCCGCCAGTGCCGAGTCTCTCCTCACACTGGGCGATCAAAGAATCGTTTAGGATGTCGACGACCTCCGAGCCCTCCCTCTTCAGGTATTGCTCGAACAGGTCCTTGGCCAGCTCGGTCCGATTCTCGTCCATTTCGATCTCGTACTTCTCGATGGCGTCCAGGAAAAGATTGTACCGATGGTAAGATGGCTTCTTGTCCTGGCAAAATTGCCTGAACAACAGCCTACCGATCGGTTGTTGATCCACCACATAGCTGTACCTGATGTCTGCACCAATCAAACGGGCGAATCAATAACAAATGGTTGTTACGACTTCTCCTATACAAACGATGGTAATTAAACAAATATTTTATTTTTCGTTGCATAAAAATTTATCGTGCATTCAACTTTCATCGTTCTTACGTTCCAATTCCACCATTACGAAATGCTGATGATTTTCAACGTTCTTTTCTATCTGTTCGTTGACACGTTTAATACAAAATGTACTTGATAATCTTCTCTTCGTATTCCCCCTGCAGTTTTCCAGCAAAGGATTTCATGGCTCCGTATTAAAATTTCTATTTAACTCTAGAACAGGTCGTTACGAACAACCTAGTAACATAAAATTCGGAATATCCTACGCGTATTATTAAAAAATAAAAATAAGACGAAAACTATTTAAAGCTCTCGCTTGAAATCCTTCGCATTTTTTCATGTACGCGAGCATCTATCGTGAAACGGTGCGCACAATGAAATCGGAAGCACGCGTCTTAACGCAAAGTCCAGTCGGTTTCTCAGCCATCAATCGGTCAATTGTACGTCGTGTTAATTTCTTTACGAACGATCGGTGGGCTCCCGTCGGTTCTCAATTATTATGAAACGTCGCGTCGTATCGCGTCGTATCGCGTCGTATCGCGTCGTATCGCGTCGTATCGCGTCGTATCGCGTCGTATCGCGTAGTATCGCGTCGTATCGCGTCGAGAATCGCGTGGGATTAATCGAGTCGCACGAGGAATATTCTTGGCTCGTGTTTGCTACGGAAACTCTGATAATCTGCGGCCATTTTCGACGTGATTTCACGATTATCGGCAGCCCTGAAATCCAGTCGGTTGCTCCCAATGGATTCAACCTGCCGACCGAGGAATTAATTTCGCGAAACTTGGCGACGCGACGCCGCGTATCGATTCGCCTTTCCATCGTTGCATTTTATTATTCAATTTCACGGCGTTTCACGTTTCGATAAATATTTCATTCGGTACAACGATTAATAGAACATTCGAAGCCGCAACGCAAAATTTAATCGTACAAATAAATTTCAGTCAACGAGCGCGTATCGAACTACGCATTCGATCGATCAACAAATATCGTTGTTATTCTTTTTGAGGAAAAACTTGACTGTTTCAAAGCGATCTTCGTAGCTTGGATAGACGTCGGTCTTTTCGATCGTTCGGGTCGGTAAACGACGAATGCTAGAACGAACGAACGATGGAGTACGAAACTAGCGGATAACCAACAAGACATGGGAATACCGAGCCAAAGATGCTCGCCGCTAACTAATTAAGATCAACTAATTAACGTCGATATCTTGTAACGCGCGATTGAGATACAAAATTTCTCGCGTAAAATTGAAAAAACGAGAAATGTCTACGTTATTGAAGCTTTAAGTTGAACCACTATCCACTGCATTACATGGAATCCAACAAATCCTCTGGTTCGCAACTTCTGCAACAGGAATCTTTCTCCCTGAGATATCTTCCCCGTTCCAGCGACTGTCCATCCAATTTCAATCGCAAAACATCCCACGAAATTGGTTGTTCGACGATCGATCAACCGTGATTCATCGATCAGGCGTAACATTTGATCCCCAACGGGAGAATTCGAAGCGGAGGAAGGTGGTGTAAAAACCTAGCGAAAGGAGCCTAGCTTTCCGAGCCTTGGGCTCTCATCACGGTTTAATTAACCGAAACAACGAAGCTGCAACAGCTTCTTATCCTAATATAGCTATTCAGGTTTTTTTCGTGGCCGCGTGACGTTCAATAATCCGACACAAGGCGGTCGAAGGGAGACGCGTTGATTAGCCGCGAGATTCACGGGGAAAGCCCGCCACAGCAGATATCGTGCGCCACATTTTTAAGAACTGGCTTAAAACCCTTAAATACAAGAGTCCTTTGAAAACGGGCTCGTATGGCCAATTGACCGACTATGAAAATTGTTGATTTCCGTGTCGCGAGATGTGAATATAGAAATGATCGATTGGTATAATACGATATATTTCTATAAATTGTCGATTTACGTAGAGCGGAGGATATGGCGGTCTAGGGATAGCGAATACGGGGCATGATATAGGAAAGAACACAGGAAACACGAAGCGTTGCGTGAATGTGCGATACAGAATATGAGAAACGAAATATGAAACACGGCGCGTGCAATGGAAAGATGAACTATGGGAAGTGAGATGAAAGATATGGAATAACGGGATAGTTGTGGGATATAGGATATAAGATAAGCTATAGGATACAGGATAGTGGATATTAAATGCTTAAAATGTGCGAATAATGTGGAAAGTGGGACGGAGAATGTAAAGTGAAATATACGACTTTCGATGTACGAAGTACGGAAAACGGACAATTTGTTGTGGTGTGAATTGTAAGATGCTTATAGGGTTTGAGATGTGCGATCCGAGCAACGACGAACGGACGATCAATTTATTGCTGGATCAAATTTCGTTTCGATGAGCGGAATTCGAGGATATACGATTCTACTGCACGACACGCGTCAGAAAACTTACCCAGCTTATCTTTTAGGCCGATGCATTGGGAAATGTGTGGAAATTGGAGTATCTTTCGCCATTTTTTACTCTTACCCTTGTTGCTGTCACCACCGCCTGAAAAACAAACAACGATAATACGATTAAGATCAATAAGTTGGAATTAAAGCAAAAACCATCGAAACACGTTTTATAAGTATCGAACGATTGTTATATAGAGGAAAATAAATTGACGAGGGAACGGCGATTTCCCTGGCTCGAAGCGTTTCGATTATGCAACGATTCTCGTCTCGCAAGACTCACGCTAATTAAAACTGCAATAGAGGAGTCGTTTCTGCGATTTCGACGTTGCAAAGCGGCACGTTCTTAATTGAAATTGTACGGTAGTCGATAATTTGTGCAAGGTAAAAACATATTTGATTCGAGATCGTGATACTTTAAACTTCCAACTCGAAGGTTTGAAGTTATTCCAAATTATCCCACTAATTGACAGTGAAACTAGAAAAATTATTCGGCGCGATTAAAAGCTCGTCAAAGGAAATAAAAAGAAAGAGAAAAAAAGAAAAAGGAAGTAAGAGGAGAAGAGGGAGAAAAATATAATTTTTTTCTTAAAAGATCAAGGGAATATCATCGAGTAAGAACTGTAGGACCAACAGCAACGCAAGTTGAAGATTATTCTTTAAAGAAAGAAAGAAAGAAAGAAAGAGAGAAAGGCAAAAGAATTCTGACATGACGAAACTCGATTGTCGTCGAGCATACGATGATCCAAAAAGTTAATGAATTAATTTTCGTTGGCAGTGTGAATCGAAAATCGTCCAAGCCAGTTTCTTCCTTCACTGGCAAAAATATCGCTTAACTTGATTTAAACCGTTTCTACGATAAAACAACGATCGAAGAAAGGAAGAAAAGAGGATTTTACCATTAACGAAACCAAAGAAGCATCGAAAATATCGTAAACTGGAAGAATTTCCATAAACGCGATTTATAAAAGAAAGGAGCAGAAAATGAAACCTAAAAATTAACCTTTCTTGGCTTACAATTCGAGCGTGCTATCTTCCAATCGGCTTTCGAGTTTCAAAAGGGATCTGCCCTATTTCGGTGCAGATGGAGGAACGTAGAGGTACGAGAAGAAAGGGCAATGGTGGAAATTCAGTCCGGACGACATCGATCGTTGTGGAAAAGACGAGATGGAACTGACGATGAGGTAGATCGATAGACATGCAGGGTAGATTTTGCGCCAACAACCGATCGCGTTTCCGCGAGCGTGCACTCGAAGGTTGCGGAGGCGGAAAAGAGGAGTCGAATCGCGTGGTTAGATGAGAGAAGGTTGTAGTACGTGGTACGGTTCTCGCGATAAATCAGCGACGACGACTATTACCTACTCGACGGAGGACTTCCCTGCTCTTCTTTCTTTCGCTTCCGTCTGTTTTTCCTCTAATCGTTTTCGTTGATCGAGCATCAAGATTAAAGACAGTTTGACTCTTGGCTTTTTAGATTCTTGGTTTTCCGAATTTCTTAATTAAGGACATAACAGGATCCGAGAACAGCGAATTTATATTTCAAACATATTGGCTAAAAATTTCGAATTATACATTTCAAATATATATACGTATTAGATATATGAATTTCCAATTACACCTGTACTAATAATTATATTAATTAACTCGTTACTCTAATGTACTATCGTATTATCGCTATTTTCTGTTTTTTTCTTTTTCCTCTCTTTTTTTTATACGTGGAACAGCTTTGTCATATTTTTTTCATTACTACTTCCTATTTATAACGCAAGAATATGTATTCTTAATTATGACGGATTAATCTTATTTTTTTATCAATTAATTTCATTTATAAGACGCGATATATGGTTGTTAATGTAATCGTGTACAATATACTCTATCATGTTAGTCAGCAAACAAACAAACCGACGATATGAAATATTAACTGGTTTCGTCTTTGTTTTGCTCCAGTCACTATCTCTATATGTATTATCATTGCCACAGAATTGTTATTGTATTTGCCCCGTTATGGACTTTAAATAAAACAGCGATAAGCGAGTCTTCCTTCTATGCACGTCCCGAAGAGCTTCGATCAACACGCTATTGTTGTTAAATATATTCAGTAGAGAAAACGAAAAATTCCATCCACGAAACCGTTAAAAACGAAAGCATCGACACAGGATGAAAATAAACAGAGGGGAATAAAAGCGAACGATCGAAAGGCGCAAATGAGCAACTGGAAAAAATAAACAACTAATTCGAGAATGAAAGCGAACGATCTAAAAATGTAAAAAAGCAATTGCGGAAAGTGAGCAGACAAATCCGGAACGTAAATAAACGAAGCTAGAATGTAAATAAATGGTAAAAAGATTTTCCAAAAAGATATACCCGTAACAAATCGTTACTCTTATGTTTTTATTCGCCCAATTATTTTTTATTTCTATCTTTACCGCTATGTTTTCTTTATCGCGGTTATTTTCTGTCTTCTCTTTTTTTACTTTTATACTTTCTTTTTACCTCGATCGTTGTATCTTCCTTTTCTTATTCGCTGACATGGACGTCTCGTGTTAATTATACTACGCTACCATCTACGTTTCTTAGATCGATATCGTTAGTGATATCGACTAATTTTAACAGGAACGACGCGACCAGTTGCGAAGCGAGGAAAGCACACTTTAGAAAATAAGGCACATAACGCCAGATGCGATGGTTCGTTCGTCACGCAACTGTCAAAAATGCATCACGGTATTCGCGCTTAATGACGTACGATACAAGCGGAATAAATTTGCAAATTAATGGAACGGGGGTAAATTCTGGGTGTACGTGCGAATAGAAAGCGAGGAATTCGTGGCTCGAGCGCTCGATGAAATCGTTTTGTAGACCATCGTTATGATCAACGACCGTGCTGATTTTAAAGAGTCTCTAAGAGACTCGGCTTTCTGTACGACGAATTTCAGTAACAAAAACCAGTGAATGGAAATATCGAAGATTCCAAACGTACAACGATGATCGTAACGGTGATCAGAGGAAAAACGTCCTATCGTATCGTAAGTTTCCCCTTCGTTGGGACTTTTACTATTGCGCAATATTTCTGCTACGATGAATTTCAGAATATCGAGTTTTGTAGTTCGAATTCGACGATTGGTGAAACTAATAACTGTAATAGTATCGTGCGGTATCGTAGCGCTATTGTAGCCAGAAATATATCGTAAATGGATAAAGAAGACACAACGGTACCGAATAGTAGCGAACAGTATGCGTAGATTTTTCGATTTAATATTTCTTGTACGACCCGATGTGCGTCAAGAGAAACGTGACGTTTCAAAATAGTCGCTGCCCCTTTCCGGAATTGCAAATGCAACCAGATCACGTTTGCAACTACCGGTACACAGAAGTTTGTTATATCCATTTCTGATGGTTTTAGTGGAACAATTAAAAAAAAAGAAGAGGAAAGAAAGGAAAGGAAGCTAAATAATATCGTAGAATAAAGAAGCCGCAACGACAAACTCGTTAAACCTTTTGGGAAATTTATTTTTCGGCTGTGAGAATAATTTTATCTCGATACATATAAAAATATTATCTTATAGACCGTGAATGTCTTCGTAACATTCGTGTCTTTATAAACGCGACGAACGAGGTGTAATTTAGCAATGAAACGGTTCTAACTACCAAACATTATAGAGAATAATATACCTTTAAAAATATAACAAATTAAATTTAAATTTTCCACTTATAAAATCTTTGGAAAGCATTTCTCGAAGATTAAGATAATGCTCCTGTTAAAAGATCATTGCTCGCCGAACGTGACAGTCCGCTGCAGTTTCTATTCTTGTTTTCCAATCTTCCTCCACAAGCCCAAATTTTATTCCCAAATTCTACGTTCGTCGATACTACTCGATATAATTAATCGAGCCGCTATGTAATCGATTTCGGTTCTGATAATACAAAGATTCTACCGTATATATACATTTATAAAGTTCAACGAGACGCGAACGATGCGAACGATGCGATTATAAACTCATTGACGTCGTTGGCGCATCACGCGAGCCCATTTACCTACTTGTGCCTTAGCCACGCAACACGCTCTCTCTTTTTCTTTCTTCCGATCTCTCTGTTCGTCGATGCTTTCGCCATAGGATACGAAGAGAATGGCTCGCCACTACGCTAATTAAAATTCGCTACTTCTTCGAGCCAAACAGCCGCGCAACACGCCCATTGCCCGCGAACGAATCGATGGAATCTTCGCTATTCCTTGCCTATGGTTTATCGCATTTCAATCGGATGAAAGGTGGACCGCTTCCCCTCCGCGAACATTCCTTCACGCTAGAAGAGCTCCGATAAGATTGGATCGAGGTTCCACGAGTTTATCGGAGATTCTGATGGGGGTTTTTACGGGGATCGTGGTCCGAAGAGGTTGTTTCGTTGAATCTGGAGAACGTAATCCTTTCTGTTCAGCAATTCTCTCTTTTATGGAACGTTTCTTTCTTTCTTTCTTTCTTTCCGTTTATCAGAGCTTTCTTTATTCTTATCTATTTGTGGTGACGATTTAAGAAGATCGAAAGGGTATGTTTATTTCTATACAGGTACCTGCCAGGTATCAGACACAACACGAGAACATCAGATTAAGACGTATGTAAAACAGAACAAACTTATCGAGAATGGAGGGGTCCTACGTATTATTAAGATACGAAACGAAAGATATAACTAGTATTCTAGCCAGTGATATCGTTTTACAAGCTTACAAATCATTCATTTTTTATATATATATATATATATATATATAATAGGTATGTGAAGATGTAGGTTTATGTTTATAAGGTTCTACGTTAATTTCTAAACTTGCTTCAATAAAATTCTGCGGTAATTTATTTCTTCGCCTATTAAAAACTGTCCGGCACGCACGTTAGCAACTCGATAAATATCATTTATTATAAAGTTTTAGCACGCGCGTATAAAAAGGTTCGCCACCACTGAATCAGAACCATTCTCGCCGTCATGTTCATTGATAACCATCAGAAACGCGGCCATCCTTGTTTAAAGCCTCCCCCGATACAACACGGACGTAGAATCGACTCGAGGCGGTTTCACAGAACATGCATATAAATATATATATATATATATATATGAGAGGGGGGGGGGAGAGTGAGAGTGAGAAGAGAAGAGTTCTGTAATCAGTTCGTACGGCCGTGTTAGAAGTTAGTCTAATTAGTATTCCGCTTGACGCGGCGGTACCGCGGGACGCTTTAGGTAAAGCAAAGTTTAGCTTCCTTAACGACGCCGCCTTTGGACTTGGCATGAAATCTGCAATTACCGGCGGTGCGCGGGCGCGAGCACGCTTGTGAGCGCGTGTCAATCCTCGCTGCACTTTATTGCACGCGATACAAAGAGCAAGAACGTAACGTAAAGTATGCAGTTTAATTAGGATCCTGTGCCGGCGCAGGTTCCCATTAAGCCATTTGCATGTAAACCGTTGGCGCAGAGTGGCCTGGACCAGGGGCCGTTACTTCAGCCTCTCTAATGGCAACGTAATTTCGTATACGGTGAATAAATATTCGTGGGAATATCGAGCCGACTGTTGGTCACGAGTAGAACGAGTATCCTGCAAAGTTTTACTGTATTTTTCCTTCGTTTGCCTGCGCTTGTACGTTTCCTCGACCGAGGTTCGACAGATTTCAAATATTCTTTCGGAAGTTGGACCGAGAGTGAAACGATTAGTCATTTGTGTTAAATAATTTTTTATCAAGGAAGGTTGAACATTTATTTACTATTAGAGACCGAATTGTTTGACGAGTCAAATTTGAAATAAACATCTTCAAATATACAATTTTGAAAGATCTTACGAACATTACGAAAACGAAGGTATAGCGACTGATATTCTTATCAACTTTTTTTTAGAAAACATTGGAGATTGATCCGCTATTAAATTTTGTATCTTCCATCGATTAAATTTGAAACAAAAAGGTCCTAAATATAAGAATTTTAATCGACCGATTAAGAAGATAAACGATCGCTGTATCTATTGAAGTTTTTATGTACGAATTAACATTTATATGAATAAGTTCACAATTAATTTACAATTTAAATCTGGATTTTATACAAATTGCCGAATATTCCTAATCAATTGCCAATGTAACATCAGGAATTTTGGAATTTGAATAATGAAACGCGTGATCAGCCGAGCTCGGCAACTTGCAAAACTTGCAAAACTTGGGAATATCGACAGGATATAGAATTATCCTAGAAACGTTTCTGCCGCAAAGACAATTTAGAACGTGTTTTATGAAAACTTGCGAGCCGTCCGCGCGTGAAATTTACCGGTGGATGGATAAGCGTTTTTCGCGGAATTCACTTCGATCGGAACGAAGTATCGTTTCAGTAATTACCGTATACCGTCCACCATTGAATTTCTACAATTTCTACACTGACAAGACTTTTTGAACAGCTACTGTCTATCTGATTTGCGTTCACGTATGATAGTTGTTCGCTGTCTCAACAATGGACAGAAGACGTATTACGGTGTTTAGTATAACTAGGAACACGTGGTGTACGAGGGAACAGCGTTGTATCGCAACAACGTAACAAAACAATTACATAAGATGGCATGGAACGAGTTAGATACGGAGCCAAGAACCGGAAATTTAATGTCAGCGCTGATGATACGGAACGTGGGCTTCGTATCGTGAAACCGTAACTACATATATGTATATATATATAAAAATCTCTCGATACTTGGCATAACGTTTATCCTCTCTTTTACATAGCTGTGCAGAGATTCTCAGTCTAGGATTTAGCGATTTCCTAGGTATCTATGATCGATAAATCGATAAAAATCGATACGACAATAAGCAACGTTTCAATCGAACAAATATTATCGACTCGCATCCACGAAGGCTAACTTCTAAGAGGAACTAAAGACTAGATATCGAGAATAATAGAACCCTCGTACGAATCGTTTCCTGAAAACGTCAGACGGCTATAAATAAATATAAGCTCGACTACGAGCAAATAAATATGCCTAACAGGACGAAAGAACCTCGACTCAAAAGATAGCACGCAAACGTGTAGTAGTTCCGGTGGCAACGAAGCTGTTGGTCGAATGATACAGGTGTCATCCACTTGGCGTGGAGGTAGGTTAGTATTCGCTCCATGGGAAAGAAAATGAGAAACACGGCAAAATACAGAGACCTATAACGTTTCTACGGATACACAACTATATATTGTACACGTGTAAAAAAAAAGAAAAAAAAAAACAGCAGAAGGTGATGTATATTCCAGCGAAAAAGAATAGAAAATCGCATGCTAAGAAAAGGAAATGAACGTAAGCTTTGGAATAATTTATTTTAGGTTTTGGAGCTATCTCAAGGTAGAAGCGAAACCTATAAATGCAAACTTTAAAACCAATATTTTTCCATGTTTAAGATATCCACTGCAAATTGCAAGAACAAGCAAGAACCAATTTCGAATCGATACTTCCAAGTAGTAGTAGTAGTAGTAGTAGTACTAGCAGTACTGGTGAGAACAAAGAATCGTGTATATGATATTAAAAACCTACTTCTCCGGTTCATTTACTTTATTTAAGCCTTTAGATAATAACTCGTCCACTCACCTTCTCTCGCTTTGAGGTACACAGTGTTCGCTACGATGTTCTCCAACTCCATCAATTCCAGCTTGATCGAGTTTACGCGGCCGAATCGATGGAGAGAAGCCTGGTAGGCGACGAACGAGAGGAAGAGCGTAGGCCTCGAGCGGAAGTCCGGTCGGCTGGTATAGTTTTCCGGGGTTGGTCACCCTGTCGGGCTCCGGCAGACCAGCTCCCATCTGCGGCCCCAGGACACCACCAGGGCCGAGCAGTCCCCCTTCACCGAGGACCAAGGACAACAGGAAGGACGTCGACAAGCTGTTGGACGGCTCGGTCGAGTCAAGTGGAGTTGGAGGTTCGAGGTCGTCCGGCGTAGGTCCCGCCGTTTCTGGTGCTGACACCGCGGGGCAACCACCTATCGAGTCGACTCGAGTTCGTTGGCCCCCTCTGCCGGTCAAAAACCGACGTTTCCCGCCACAAAGTATGCGTATACGTATATCGAGCAAAGCATGCACGACGTCAAACGGGTTACACGAAACCGGACTTTTCGCTTGTCACACCGTATCGCGTTGGTCTCCTTGATTCACGGTGTACGATCCCAGGGTCAAGGAGCGGCTTTCTTGCGTAACGTTTGTACCCAGCAGCGAGCTTCTTCCGTATCGATCGTGGATCTAGGCATTTACAGCGACGCGTGTCCACACCGTGACCTTTTCCTATTCGCGAGAAACGGACACGCCGGATGAAGCTTCATGGGGATGGGGATGGCGCGCGATCGGTAAGCCGTTACGATACCAAGCATTCGGAATGCGCAGGATTCTTCTTCCACGCGCTGTGTAACCCCTCCTCCTCCTTATCGCTCTTCGACCCCGTGACTGAGGACGAAGCTCGATCGCAGCGCGCGTTCACATTACAAGAGAAACTATAGTGTCGTGTAATCACGTGCGACGATACGTCGTTGTCTCTCTTTCTCTCTTTGGTATAGTTCGTGTCGCTCGCGTCTCCTTTAAATATCAGCAGAGATCGTGCACGAGATCGTGCACACACCGCTAACGATCCCCTCGAATAATCGTTACAACAGCGAATCCTAGTGGCGGGTTAGCATGCCATCGTAAAAATGTCACGTGTGTTCCGCGGATTCGCCGCGTACGGACACGACACTCGTAGGCACGTAGCAGCAGTGCCTTTCACTTTAACGACGGTGCGAGAGATGCCTCCGCATGCGCTAGATGCTAGATCCTTCTTCGACTTCGGATCGGGGCTTCGATCGTCGATTCGCGAATGTCGAGAGACTCAACACCCACGGAGACTCGTTTCTTCCTTTCCCTCGATATTACGGCTGCAACAGGGCAGTTAGAGAAGCATCGTAACCTCGCGTACTGGAAACACGAATTCCATCTTCGGCCTACCAAACAAATCGAGACTCCGCGTTTCGGTGTGTCAGCGCTTTTGTCGTATGCGACGAAGATTCTTTCTATTTGTAAATTTCCAATCTCCTTTCGTGCGGATGTCGCTTCGTCGAGCGTTTAACGTATTCCTCTTTGCGTCGATCTCTGTGATGTACGTTCTGCAATAAGATTTCAGATTGTTCGTGTTATTAGTGTGAAAGGATTCGCGAACGTCCACAGTGGCGTAGCCAACCGTTTCGTCCGAAATCTCTACCGACACCATTTCGCTGAACATCGCGAACGAGAATTTTCATCGCTTTGGTCGCACGAATATCAAAGTCAAAAATGTCGAATGCAATTTTTCCACGACGCTTTGCTTTCGAGAAAATTCACTTTCAAACTTTGTCGCGTATACTTAAACTTGACCAATCGCGAACTAGGTAACTAACTGGTAGGCGTAAACGATCTACTCG
This sequence comes from Bombus soroeensis, assembly GCA_014737365.1. NCBI lineage: Eukaryota > Metazoa > Arthropoda > Insecta > Hymenoptera > Apidae > Bombus > Bombus soroeensis. The sequence goes on from JACXIL010000188.1 coordinate 378,105, forward strand.
CTTTACATGCGAAAACAAGTAAAAACCGTGAAACAAAATTTTTCCGTTTCAGGCCCCATTTTCTAACAGATCGTGTTTAGTTAGGAGTTGAGCCGGTACACGCACGAGATACATTTTCAAGTTCATTTTGCTCGATAAATTTCTACATTTTTGAATTATTTCCAAACGCGGAACAACTCGCTATCGATCATTTGTTATCGTTTAGTTTAGAATAAAGCAAGTTGGAGAATACTTGGCAAATTTTCAAACTTGATTTTTTCGAAAACGGAGCGTCGTATAGAAACGTTTTGTCCCACGTTTTTCGCTTGTTTTGCCGTGTACATTCCTCTCCATTTCGCTTAGTGCGTCTCAAAGGGATACGGCTGACAACAGTAAGTATGCAAGTACACGGTCAAAGGACCATTGCCGTACGAAGTGTTCGCTACGCCACTGGTCGTTTGGGACGGGAACGAGAGGATATCTCGATCGTCTGCGCCGGTCGTTCGTTTCTCCGTGTGGCGTGAGTGAATTTTAAAAATCATCATGCTCCTCGCACCTCCGCCGTGCTGGTTTATCTGCCGCGCGCAACAGACGCACGCACTTATCGTCGCGCGTTCTGCATGCGAAACTACAACCGCGCACATGTGCGTGAACGCTGGACGCAGCAGGTGCGCTACGGGGATAAAGATAACGACGCGACTAAGCGCACCGTCGGCGTAATATCCGACGTGGTAATCTAATAACTTTTTCCAGAACTCGATTCCCACCGATCGTCTCTCTTATTCTCTCCCTCTCTCTTTTCAGGTATTTCTTTTACGCACATGTACAACGTGGTGGCGGAAATCGCTACGCGATATAGAATGGGAAAATTTTATCTGCGAATATAAATCGAGAACATGATATATTTACATTTTTCCTGCGAGATAGATAACGTGGATAGTCGAGTATTTAACTATAGTGCAACGCTGTTTCATTTCCCCAGCGTTTCTAATTACAAATTTCTAATCAGACGGACGATTTAAAGCATTATCAAATTTCCCAAACGTTTATTTCTAATTTTGGATACATTTAGTAATTATAGCATACTTTCTGTTTAAAGAGTGGAAATGCAAATTTACAAATTATTCTCCGATGTATGCCGTAAGGAGGTGCAATTTCTTTAATATACTTAACGTCTTTGTAATTCTTTCATGGATATTCTAATCGGCAGAAATACTCGAGATTTCATCATCCTCCCTTCCCTATCCATCCTACATCCCCATGCCTCTATCACGGCCCAATCATGAACATAGCCGTCGAATCGACTTGCAGCGGAATTAGATTCAAACTAGATGGATTCTCGTCAAAGTGGCTCTTACGACTTGCTGCATTACACCGGTAAATCCTATTAAACTGCGACGGCTAACGAATGGGTAACCCGATACGGGCTCTAAATTAAGTAACAGGCGAAAAAAGGAGGAAGCGGGGGGTTAGGCAGGAGGTTGGCAGGCGGAAGAGGAACGACCAAGATCGTTAAAGGTTTTAAATGCTTTTTCTCGATGACGCAATTCCAGTACCGTGGAACCGGATTAGGAAGCGGTGAGCAACGATGATAACGAAGAGGAAAAAAACCAATGACAATAAAAACGCGACCGCAAAGGAAATAACGATAGCCGGCATTTTCCCCTGACCGATTAAAATTGTTTCTTAAAAAATCACCTGTGTCATATTTGATATTTGAAATATATCTTCTGTAACCACGATCGTTTTCCATCCACCTTGTGTTTCATTTTTAAGCGTCGAATGGACAATTCGATTACTTGGGCCAGAGGTAATATAATATCCCTTTCGACGTAAGCGATTCCGTACTACACAACCGTTTCGCTGCAGGTGTCTAGAGTAAAACGTCTATCGTATTAATCACCGGGCAGACTGAATGGCTGCGTTCTGTTCGTTTAAACGAGAGAAAATGAAAACGTCGCCGATACAGCGGTATCCGCTAATCGGTTAACCGGTCAAGATTTTGCCTCGTTATCAATGAACATCGCTTCTTAATGTAAGTCTCGCTCCAAAAGATTGGCTCCGCGAATTGTTGGGATGGTAACGAGGGTTACTTGACGAAGCGTTTAAGTGCTTCTTGATTTGTGGAGTCGATGAATGAAGCTGATCGATGTAGCTCCTAGATGGTACAAATGTGAAATAAGTTCTTTCTCTCTCGTTTAATCCCCTCTCTCCTTTACCAACCGATAAAACAATCGTGTTCGGAGGAAATAAAATGCTCGATGTCACGTACGGTTTAAAGAACGATTTCGAATACGGGAAACAGTGCTACCGAGGAATATTTGCTTCCTATCGACTGACTCGCGGCCGATTATGAACGGAAATAGAACCAATAATCGATCGATCGTGGTGGTGGTCGTTGCACGTATCCATCGTATATATGTACGTAATATTATATACGCGAAAACATTGATATCCGTTGAAAGCGTGTACGATGTATCAGTCGATAACGTGTTCCACGCGTAATAAACGGTATATACACTCTAGTTCAGAAGTATTAGAATACTTGTTAGTTTCGTACAAAATACGACGATTCGTTTAAATGTTGCATTCGTACAAGGTAACGACGCAAAAATTTATACGAAATATTATTTTACACAGACAGAAGAGAAATATGATTTCCTGACCTCGTTCGTTAGAAAAATGTTACACGAATTAGATGCAAAATTGAAAAATGTTTCTATTTAAAATTTCAATTGAAATTCACAACTGAAGATTAAATAACGTAAGTGTCAGCATCGATTGAAGCAATGATTCGTAAGTGATAGTGAATGTAAACGAAAACCGATTTAGTTATTATACACAGAAATAAGATTTTTCTTGTAACGTTGAATATGTCTACGTATTGTTTGTTCGTTTTAAGATTGCACAATCTGTTTTTGCATAAATTTCAAAGTAGATAATGACTGTTGAACGGTAGTGTGCATATACCGTATATAGCTGGTGTAACAGACAAAGGGGGACAGAAAAAGGGCAGAAAATTAAGAAAGGGTAGGTGACTAGAGATCATAAAATATTAAAGGAAAGAGTGAATAAGAAATTTATTGAAAAGAATTATATATATATATATACAGAGAGAGAGAGAGAGAGAGAGAGAGAGATTAATTCTTCCGTATCAACGTGAATCGCTCTCTGTCGGACAGGAAGAAGCTATCAACAACGCGACAAGAAGCGACAATAAAAGTACCGACGGCACGCGCGCAGGAAAACGTACGCAAATCGGTGATAAGGAAACGAAGATCCTTTCAAATGTAAATCTAAGCTTCTATCGTGGATACATCTCTTACGGGCTACTTAAAAATGGTCGAACACCAGGAAATACTATGAATGTTACGCTGATCAGAAAATCAGAACGTCCGTATTAAATTGTATTGTATTATAGGAAGTAATTTTTAACTTGCTTCTAAATACATATATAACTGTAGAAACATTCGTGTATCTAAATCAGAATATTAATACTCGTTAAACTAGTCATATGAATATAAATTAATTCGGATTATTTGCTAAACAAGAAGATTGTATTTTAGACTCGACACGAAACAGAAACTCATATTTTCACACTAATGCATCGATAGAATATGATCAGTCGTAAAATGCTTAAATGCAGTTCTAGTTATATTAAGTAAATTAAACGTTTCTATGCTTGATAGATCAAATTCAAAGATCGCCACTTGATTAGCGTGTAGTTACAATAACGCTGCTTCTACTTTGGTATACTTTATATTCTAAAAGCGAAAGAAATATCGAGTTTGGATGCATGTTTAACGTAGAGTCGGAAAGAAATGCCGAAAATTCTAGTCTTGTAAATAATTTAGAAAAGGAAATTGATTCCTGATTGTCGTAAAGATCCGTCAAAGATCCATCGTAAATCTGATAAACGTTATAAACACTGCTTATTTTACTATGTACTTATATATGAATTGCCATGAATACGTACTGCTACTCGCATTTACATTTATAGTGATTCACACTATTTTAATCTTCTCCTCTCACGCTCGGATTGATGGAAAATTTCAACCATGAATTATCAAGATGTAAATCGTTTACGTATATTTGCCGGGTGAATTTGAACGTCAGAGAGTTTGTAGAAATAAATATCGAATAATGTAACACCATTGATGCAGCGCGCTGCCTTTCGAGATAAGAATTTTATACCTGGTCGTCGAAGAAAGCGCGTAAAACGACGATAAGTTATGACTACGTGCTTTCCAATGCTTGCAAAGGCAAATTTTCAAGTTAATGTTACCGTACCCCTGCATTAGAAACTAGGAATCGGTATCTCCGGAAGCAAGACACGGCGAAAAAGCGCGCGGCCTGCCGATTAGATGTGATACTCATAAATATCGATTATCGATAAGTTAGATAACAACGAACTATCGACGATTATCGATTATTTCTGATATTTTATTGTATGATAATATTACGGACTTTTTTATTCAATGAAGTTTACAATAAACTTGTCGATTAAAGATTTCAAAGCTCGTAGAATTCTATACTAGTTATCCGATCATTGTACCATGAGAAGTTGTCGCACCACTATAACTCTGGATTTCGTTTTCAAGAAACGATATTCGTTTCATGAATTTAAAACTTATTCGATATTCGAATTTAGTAAAGAATTATACCAGACATTTGCAATAATTTTCTTATTTTATACCTTATCAGTTTCCCAAGTACGGAACGAGTTATTATTATATCGAATTCAGTACAGCGAACAAGAATAAAGAAATTGGTACGATGAATACCAAAAACTATTCTGTAGTACAATAAGGTCCTGAAGCAAAATTGTAATTTTTTAAAAATTAAATAATTAAGATAATTAAATAATTAAGATAAAAGTTACCAAAAATAATCGATATGCCATTGATATTTTTCCATCTCTATCCTCGGCGCAATGTACGTTTTTATTTTATTATATTCCGCTATATTGTTTTCATAGAAATTTACTTATTCGATCGATTATATAATTCCCATTACTCTCTATTACTTTCTCCGTTTCTCTCGACATTTTTCAAGCTTTTCAATCGCGTTTTTACGACGAGAATTTTTATAATTTGCGCGAGAAATGATCTTGGAGAACGTTTGCTAACCTCTTTATATGTATATCATATTTTTGCAATTCCCTCCCCCCACCCCACCCCACCCCACCCCACCCCACGCCACCCACCGTTAAAATAATATTACGACATTCTGAATATATTATGTTTTATAGTTTGTCAATTAATAAGTATCTACCAAATAGTTTCTTTTTTTAATTACATTACTCACAGAGAACGTAGGGTGTTATCTCGATGATAAGGTCTTCCTAATTTGACTTCTTCAAACGTCGAAAGGAAGCAATATAGACTAACAAAAGTTACATCGTTGGTTAAATAGTTATTTAAAACTAGTTAAATAATTTTATAAAAATGGAATATAATAATTTAAGAATACATGGATACTGTGCGTCGAGCCGAATATAACAACGCGAGCAGACGCGGAAACCGCACCAATGAAAGGGGCGATTGAATGAGAGACAATGAACGCCGATGCGATGGCAGCGCGGGCGAGTTCATTGAGAGGGAGAAGAAACTTTTGCCCGCGAATCGAGACGCATTGTGGAATGGCAGACGTGTATTTCTCTGGTGTACAAGATGCCTCTTGTACACGTGCGTCAAATTAAAGGATCAAATAGGGGGAAACAGCGGGGACTGTTTCACCATTTTTATCAATGCAGATTGGAAACGCTTTCCGTCGCCGTATTTTGAGCGAACAACTTAATTTGACTGTCGGTATGTACTGCCACTGTATATGTTCTCCATTCCCCTCCTTCTCTATTCCCCTCTCTTTTATGTCATTGCACTAGCGAGAATAGCAATGATAGGAACTGTGAAAATTTGATCATATTTTTATTTCGATGCAATTAGAGAAATCGAAGCCAATTATGAGTGCTTGGATCTTTCATATTTCGTTTATTCGTTATAAGCATTATGTACGATTTTGCATCTTTAATACGTTTTGCGCTTCGTAGGCGGTGAAAGTGGCGATGGATCGACAATAAAAATGGAAGAAAGAGTTTCCATTCCACGGGGCGAAGGAAGATAAGTTTCATCGATCCGATATTTCAATAAAATGTCATGAACTAGATGGATTTTTATTTTTCTATAGTTAAATATTCTAAGAGAGTCCTTAACCATCGAAGCTTCGTTGATAATCTTAATTATCTCGTGGCATGGAACGCGTTAATTTCCCACACACGCGCAAACGTCCATAATCTAGTAGTCTCCGAGGAAATAAAGTACATCTATCTTCCACGAACATAGAAACATTCAAACAATACGAAATATTCTTAGAGGTGACACCCGAAAGAAGCCCGCCTAAATATTCTCGTGATGGAAACGTGACTTTGCGACAACCGATCACGAGACGCCGCACCGCGCCGGCTCTTGAAATCTGTCACACAAGCAACACACGCACAACCCATTATACGCGACACTGAAATAACCACCAAATCCATAACAGGAATATCATAAAATGTGAATATAGCTTGTCCAAGGTATATGATTCTAAGCTCGGAAGGAAAAGGGAGAAAGTAAAGGATTCGAAAGATGAAAAGGGGAGAAAGACGCCGCGTTACCGACGGAGCGTGTCGTGTCTCGCACGTCACGGGCACGAGTCAGTACGACATCGTTTTGTGAAACACGAGACGGGCGTAAACGATCTCAGGATGATTTCTATGGGGGTACAGGCGGGTCGAATTGGAGAAGGGAGGACATGTTATGGCGTTCGGTACGTCTAGTATAATGTAACACACACCGATAGCAGAGCACCGCGCGGTCGTAACGGCGACACGAAGAAAGCGCAATGGCCGACCACTGCACCTCCGCTGGCTGCTTCGATCCCTCCTAGCCACGAGGATATTTCACACACTTGCTCTATCTCGTTCGAGGATCGGCACACGCGCACGACACGCCTTGTCCGAGTCTTTCAGATAAATAGGAACCCCGGATGTTTTTATTCCGTGTAACGAATGCAGCTAGGGACGGTTCGTACTGTCCGATCGTATGAACCCGCTGCCACTCGCACCAGACCGTCACGCACCGTCCCGTCCGCTGGATAGAAACCGACTGACTGACATGCTCCTTCTCGAGCCGCGATGCACCGCCACGGATGAGGAGGTTAGGTGGAGGGGACATGTTGGGATCCGAGGACGACGCGACGCCTCCACCCGATCAACGTACGACAGAGACACAGATAGACGCGCGGACGACTCCGATTGGGCGTGGTAGAGTCCCTAGACTCGTCTTCGGATACCGACCGAGGATGCGATCTTCTTTAATCGACCGTTCGCGCGCCATATATGAACGCGCTATTTCAGTTCTAGATGTATCGGGTAATTAAAAAAAAAAAAAAAACATGTTATTACCACCTGATAAATGCTGCTTTTAAATAAACATCGAAAACATTTCTTAAACAAAAGAATGTGGAAGTGGACGGTAGGAAGTGCTATTTTCCGATGATAAATGGATAAAAATTATTCGATATACGTCAAGAATTTATTTAAAACGATTACAAAGCAACCGAACAAATAGCTAAAAGTTGTCGGAAGATACGGTGTAGACATATGGATCTAAAGATTTGGTAATTCTGTAAAGATACAATACCTCCGAATTTTTCTCACATTTAATTTCACCGATTCAAACTTTTCGAATATGTCGACGTTAATGAAACTTTGAAAAATTTTATATAAAACACACAATATACGCATAAAGATATTCTATCGTAGGAGATCAAATACTTTCATGAGATACTACATGAACGTCGAAATTATCAATAGAGTCTATAAAGGAATATTATCACACTGAAGGCACTATCAGAGTAACAAAGACTGTATAAGGAAGTTATCGACGCGTGTAAATTAGCAAAGATAATAGAGAAGATGTAACATTGCACCTATATCATCAAACTCTATGAGAACGTATAAATAATCAACGAATAACTTTCGTAACTGACACGGTAAAAATTTAAAGAGAAGTATAAAATGAGAGAAGAACGTTATTTTAACAATTCCTGTAGCAATATATTTGTTATATTGAATATTACTTTATAGTGGATAAAAATAGAATATTGGAATGGCAGAATGGAGGACGGTAAAGCAATCTTGCGTGGAAAGTATCGAGTCATTACAATTTCCTAGCATTATTCTAGTCTCTTCAGAAGCGATTTCTCGAGAGAACAATCACGATCAAGACACGATTCGAAAAAGAAATAACAGGGATGATCAAAGGGTAATACGCCAGCGTAATGCATTGGGTTTCCGTTGAAATCTCCAACGTGCGATGACAAGGCGGGTACTGGGTTCGAAAGACGTCCGGTACAGTCGAATCTTGGTAACTCGGATGTTAAAGGGATTCACTTGTCAAATTTTTTCAAGCGAAGGAAGTTTAATAAACGAATGGCTTAAAAAGTCTTTTAATAAATTCTTTTTTTTCTTTTTTTTTTTGGAATTGTAACTACTCGAGAGTAAAGAAAAATACACCTTACAGAAATGATTTATTTATGCGATCAATTTATATTCTATTTCTTGAATTATGGCTGTACGAAAAGAAATAATTTCAAGAAATAATTCCGTATTTTCGTCGCTCTTTATATCTAGATTTTACGATTTTATGAAATTTAAATAAATTGATGTATTTACGACGTTACGATAAATGTTTGCTTGGTCCCTAATGGGTTAAGAGATACGACAATTTTTGACAGCGGAAATCAAAGTTATTTGTAAAATTTTTACGAGAAAAATCGTTGAGAAGGAATTAATTTTTGTTTAGGTCGAAGACGGTAATCGCGAAATCTTAAGAAGAAATATTTTAAACGATTAAATGATTAAAAAATTTGTATACGTTCTGACTACGAATAATCGTCATGAACATTCCCAATTTCTTTGGTATTATTTTTTCGGATATTTCGATTTATAGAGACTTTTACAGGGAAACGAAGAGTATGAACGAAATTGCAGAGTCTTAGGAATAGTTTTCGAGTTATAGAGGTTCGACTGTATTTTTCACGCCTTTACGGACCGACTCTAATTTCGATTCTTTCAGACCCTCGAAAATTACTCCTTTGCCAGGCCAACAGAGAAAAAAGAGAAAATACTGAAACGAGCAACCTGGCTGGGACGACGCTTCCAACAATGTATCTAGAGTATCAATCACGTGTGTCATTAATGGTTGCGGTTGCGGTTATAAGCCATCGTGGACTATAATTCAGTTGGGTCGCTGTATCCGCGATACGGCGCATTACGCTGTGCAACGCCATTTACGACGTCCATTGTCGCGATGTCTATACAATCGAAAAGCCGGATCCATTTTTGTACCAACGGAATACGTTGGTTTTCGTTCTTCTGTAATTTTACGCTATATCACAGTGATAAGAAAATGTTTGGTTGTACGTTGATAAAATAGTGTCCCTAGGATTCTCTTACGTAATTGCAGCATGAATCTACGTGACATCGTTAATTTTGTAGTGTTATAGATTGCAAATTATCGAGCTGTTATTCACTGTTAGCGTTATTGACCATCATCGATTTCTGTTTAAAGGTTTTTGTATGTGTCGTTTCATTTCTGTTAAGAATAAGTCGTATCGTATTTACATCTGTAAGGACCGAAATCGAACTAGATGAGGGTGATTTGATTTCTTTAAGCTTATTTCGTAATCGTAGAAAAGTAACGACGATATTAATCCATTGATAGGAAATCTCAAGACGGAATAATTTTGGAATGAAAATGTAATCAACGGGCGGTAGTTTCAGCGTATTACCATAGTTAGCTGTAATTAAAGGTTAATTACAAGGAAGAAATTTCCAAAGTAGGAAATTTCTTCGTGAGACGCGTAACTCGAGGCGAAAAGTTTCGAAGCGTGTCGAATTTTCGTCAGTCTTCACCCTCTAAAACGGATGGTAGTTTATATCGGAAGTATGTCAAGAATTTAGCCACGGGCTGTTTTCACTAATAGCTCGCGATAATTGCTCAGCCGCGTTTGCCACGGTTACGCCGCGAAATGAACCGTGTCAAAAGCGGCCTGTTATTCGAATTATGCCATTTTTTGCTCGAGTCCTCGCATCAGCAGCAGTCAGGTCACGATCAAGTGGAGAACAGCGAGAAACAGCCGCGATAGAGATGTTCAGAGATGTTTCTCTGTTAACGTTCCTCGTTTCTCGTTTCTCGTTTCTTCGTCGTGCATGAAAATTTCTGAATTTGTTTTTACGACTTATTAAGATTCGTATTGTTCGAGGCGTTTGAGGCTGCCTGCGTTCATCCATGCCTCAGCCCGATTAAATTCAACGTATTCACGGATGATTTTTACATAAAAATCGTATAAATAAAATGTTTAATATCTAAATCTACGATATTTATCGCAACATTGATAAAAAAGTACTCCAATTTTTCCTGACGTTAGGAAATACCGCTCTAGACTTTCTACCTTTCACAGTATCGTATACGCAATAGAATCGAAACTTCGATATCTGCCATTAAGCAGCATCTTACGAAGCAACGATCGTTAAATCGCCTCGTGTACAATTTCTACCGAGATTTTTCGGTCGTGGGATATAAACGATCAGATTTAGATTATTGTGCAACTGGTAACGATACAAGACCGGTGTATCGAATAACGAGAGCCACGTTTCGCTAGCCGCAGAGGCTTTCTAAGCTGAAGATCTTTTTCTCTTCGGATCGAATTGCCACTGGTTCGCGACCGAGACCGACGACAAACGATCCCTCTTCGCATTTATACCTCGAAAAAGGCTCGTGCATATTTGTAACCATTTTTCAAACAGATAACAAAATCCCCAGAGTTACGTTCTATCGATGGAATTTGAAAAATCTTGCGAGAACGATGGAAATGCCGCCACTATATCGTCATTACAAGAATTATGCTTATAAATTGATTTAGTATACTCGAGACGCTTTCTCGTTTAACTTGCAAGAATTGTAAGAATTATAAGAATTTTCAATTATGTATATTAGATAATGAATTCTATCCTAGCCCGAATACTAGCCCGAATTGGTAGAAATTGTGGAAAAAGTTGGAAAGAAAGTTTTTCCATTTTCTTAACTGCAACAGTAGCTGAGATGGGATTCGATACGATCGTTGGATGAAAGGAATTCTAATCGTAGTTAAATTTTGTTTTAAATATTCCGTAACTTTGTTTCGAAACTCAGAGATCTATCAGCAGGACAAAATAGCGTTTTTCAAGGATATACATATTTATAAGAGGGGGAGGGCGAATATATGAATATTAAGAATAAGAACGATACTAGCTATCGATCGAATACTATTTGAAACACGTTGCTTCTAATTCTTTAAATTGCTCGCGTATCTGCTTGAAAAAGGGAAAAACGGCATCCGACTAGTGACGAAGATATATGTATATTTTTGTTTTGTTTTTTTTTTTATGTCTTATTATACCTATCAGATATATTTAACGATCGGACGATATTTTTATTAGCGATACTTTTATTAGCGACCACACAGATTTTGTTAGAATTGTTGAAGAATTCCTCAGAAAAGGTACGGAAGGTTAACCGAAACGCGAAGAACGCCTCCGTGACAGGGTCGCCATTGACCGGAGGAAATCTGGTAGTTTCATCGCCAACAGCTTGCATAGTTATCGGATGATCCAGCCGTCGGATCATGGATTCACGAAGCGTGGAACGAAAAGAAATAGGAGGGAGGCTAGAAAAAGCGATCTGCCATATGCAGCACTGCTTCGCTGCGTAACACTCGAGAGATCGCGACGCTTGTCTTACAACTGGAGCAAATATATTACATGGCGCGATCATAGGCATGTATCAGTAGCCTGTGGTACGGTAAACGAAATACACGTGCGGTGATTTTACTGCGAACATAGTTATTCCCGCAGAAAGATTCAGTTGCAAAGATCTGTGTTCGTTTTCTTGGTTGTGATAGAAAAAAATGCCATATCGTATAAATAGCTGTATTTCCTTCTTAAATTCACTTTGGTACTTGAATAAGTAAACCTGAATGAAACTTATTTAAATTACTCTAAACAGTTCTGATGATGATCCTAAACGATCCTAGATAATTCTAAATCCACCTGGATTAACCTAGATTAATTTCAATTCGTATAAAAAATATTTACATATCTTGAGAAAATGGGAAGAATGAATTATTGGTAGGACGATAAATTTGTCGTTTCGTTGTAATAGTACGAATAAAAGTTTAACGCGAATTGAGTATGGTTAAAGAGAGAAATTGATAGTAAACGTTGAAGAATGAGATCGAGAATGAATTGGAGGGTTTTAGTGGTTGGATTCTTGATGACGTTGGCGTTGGTGGACGTCTGTGTAGGGAACAACGGTACCTGGGATAAAGTTCGCGAGAAGAAGGCGCGGATAGTGAAGAAACTGAAGAAGGATATCCGGAAGTTGAAAAAGCAAGAGGGAGCGGTTAAGTTGGTGGGTGGAGAGAACGATGGACACGAAGGTAACGAGTGTTTCGAATTCCAAAGTTTCGTCCGGCATTCCCTTGTTTGCGAGTAAATTAGAAATAAAGCGGTACTCTTTCGAGGGTAATAGAAAACTTTCGAATTAAACGCGGTTTTCCTTTTAAACAAGAGAGAGATGGAAATTAAGAGATTTAAATTTGAAAATGTCGATACTTGAATGTATTAAAATGTAATTCAATACCGACGTGTGGTACGTATGACAAAGATTTAGACTCGAATTTTTAGTAATTCGATGTATATGTAACAGCGATCGAAATAATCCGCAGAAATCTCAAAGAGCTACACGATCGCGAACTGGAAGATGAACTTTGTAGTTGAATTCGATTCGGTTTCGAATACGAGTACATGTATATCGGCGAAAAGATTAACCGTTTTCCACGGGAAATAGAGAGAGAACGTTCGACATGGGAGCAAAATCGACGTAACAGAGAAGAAGGAATATAGTAGGTTGGAGTGTATTATCCAATGGAGGGTAATAAAAATTGACACGCCAATGTCTGGAACGGATTCTATCCTGTTTTATGGTCCAATTTGACGATGGCTATCCTATCTTGTAGCTCGCGATTCTGTGCCTATGCGACGTTTACCACGCTGACACATAGTCGTTGACATAAATCATCCTCCAGTTGACCTCTTTTTAATCGCCATTGCGTAACTTACACGAGAAAAGGCTGATAAAACCGCGACGTTTCACGTAAGATCCGTTTTTATACACCAAACGTTCGTGTCAATCTGTCTCCTTCTGATTAACAAGCTGCTATTTTAATCCAGAAATGTCGATGATGAATACGACGGAGCGTCGAGGAATCGCAAATCTTTTATTTCGTAGCGAATCTTGGATTCTCTGCTTGACAAGGAACGAGCAAAAAATTAAAATTGTCGGATTTTCCAATATCGACGGAGACTGTCTGTTTCCATCGTAAATCGATATTATAAAAGTGGCTAATATTATAAAAATCGAGGCTTTCAAGCGTGCGATTCCTACTCCTGAAATTCCCAATTCGCGAGAATCTTGCAAATTATCTTCGAAAAGTTCCTACGCTTGACTATTCTTGCACTTAGGTTTAACTAACATCACAAGTTACAAGTTATCGACATCAACGAACACCCTTTTACACAAACAGTAACAAGTTTGTCGATGAAACAAACGAAAGTTTAAGATACTCGAATGTCTTAATTACCTAACCTAGCCTTTGTAACTCGATAATTTACCAATATCATTAATTGGTAAATTAGCGTACAATGAAACGTCGCGAACAAATCGTAGAAATTGAAAAATTACGGTAACAAAGTAGAAAACCTGCAACGTACGGATGATCGCGTGAAAGCCGTTAGTTGTTTATGTAAAAACAAGTTAGTTGTCACGCGCAAAAGAATCTTCCCTTTGCGCACGCTTATACCGTGCGGAACGATTTCAAAGTAAAAGACAGAACGAAGCTAACGAGCAATTGACATTCGAGAAGAGACGAACCGTTTAATCGAGCAATTATCGTGGCAACCCCATAAACTCTGTCATTAGCCAGACACGCGGTGGAACCGGAAAATCAACAAGTACAAGCTCTGTAATTCGATTGGTTACGCAGGAAACGTGGAAATACTTCACGATGGGAAATGGGGCAGCGTATGCGACGACGAATGGGATTACTTGGAGGCCAATGTGGTTTGCAGGCAATTAGGCTTCGACGGTGCAATTAAACCGACGTCGAACGGTCACTTTGGTCAGGCCAGAAGTGAGATAATATTGTCTCTTCGTTTCAAGTCGATGCTTCTTTCCCTCCTCTCTCAGAATCCACGCGAACGCGAAATTTTCAATCGTAACGTATGGAACGTCCGTCTCTTTGTATACTCGGGGAACGAAATTGAAAATTCTATTTTTACTTGTTTCTTTCCTAATATGGAATCTAATATTTCTTGTCGTGCGAGCTTCTGGTGAAAAGCGAAAGCATATTTACGGTAATCGAAGAAAACGAGAATTTCCTACGTTACTATTTCGTAAATAGGATCTTTGTTGAAAGGACCGAGTTGGTCAAGTAGAATTATTTTGCAATTGTACAAAGCATCGAAAGGACGACGCTGTCGATCCTCGTCGGGCTATCCTCGTTCGCGTTTGCGATGGAAAGAGATTAATCCTTTGCGGTCCCATGTACGTACACAATTAACTAACTCTTTTTGCCTCTTTTCGTCGTACTTTCGTACTTCCTTTGCACTCTTTGCGTTCGATTAATCAACAAGACACCAGGTTGATTCGCTTGTGGCTCGTGTTTTCGCATAGTTTACGTACGAAACGTTCCACCGAAACGCAAAACGCTCGAAATAACGCGTTAGTCGATAAGTCAATTAAGTGTTAACGCAGTGCACCCGTATATATCCATCCAGATAAGGCGTATCTCTCACCTTTTAGTCGAGGTCAAATCGATCCCATCTTGCTGGTTACGCGAAAACCGTTCCACCCTGGTGATCAGGGCACTACAACGGCGAACGCTTCTTCTTCCACTCTTTCCTCCCATATTTCTCGATTCAGTGAATATCTTGAAAACTATTAAAAAAGCTAAATTATCTGCTACAAAAAAAAGTCACGTAATAATAAAGTTACTATCAAGCAGGATATTCTTAATTCGACAACCTTATTTCTCATATTAAAATAAATATGATTTTTCTTTCTAAATAAAAGAAAACAATCTGCCATTTCCGTATCTGTCATTTACCACGCTGTATCCCCCCGGATCGATTCTACCAGAAACCCCTTACACCACGCTATTCCCCCATAGGTTTCTCTCAGACGAAAGCAACGTTTCGTTTCGGGCATTCGTCGCTAGTAGACAAAAAGTAGAGCAAAAAGAAACAGTTTGCATCGCGTGGAACTCGTAGTTTTTCCAATAGCTCGTGCTTGGGACCGCAAAAGGTTGCAGAGGATTACCGGTAGAAGGCTTAAAATCTGTATAGGACGAAAAAAAAAAGAAAACATTCCAGGAAGATATTGGATGGACAACGTGTATTGTGACGGGAGCGAGAACGAACTGTCGAAATGCCGCTTCGACGGATGGGGTGCTTCCGACTGCGAGGGCGGCGAAGCAGCCGGTGTAATTTGCGCCCGCGAGCAGCAGGACGAGGAGGACGAAGGGACGGTGAAGGGAAAGCAGAAAAGGAAGTCAGGAAAACGGAGAATCAAGGATATCCATCAGCAGGGAGTGGCGATAAGGTTGGCCGGCGGCCGTGTCCATAACGAAGGCAGAGTGGAGATCAAACTAGGAAATTCAGGTATCGTTAAATCCGCCGCGCAACGTGGCCTCTACGTTAAAAGCCGTCACTGGTTTTACTCGAGTATTTTTATCTTCTCTTTGGTTCAATTTTAACGGTGAAAGATCGATAAAAGTCGACTTATTTTTCTCCCGTAATCTCTGATTGAAATTGAAAAATTGGAGAAAAAGCTGCAATGAAAAAACGAAAATTCGAGAAAATTCCATTTTTGTCTTCGTTACTTTTATCTTCGTTTCGATCGGAAAAGGAAGAGATAATAACGATGTATAACATGCTGATAACGAAGAAAAGATAGAAAACACGGACGACTCGAGATTGTCAGAAAAGGAAGAAGATACGAGGTAAAGGGAGACTACCGAAGCAATTTTATTTCAGATTGGGGTGTAGTCTGTGGTGATAGTTGGTCCCTATTCGAAGCCGCGGTGGTTTGCCGGCAATTGGGCCTAGGTTACGCCTCCGACGCCATCCAGACCAACTTTTTCGGCGGCGGCAAGATACCTATGACCATCAGTGGCGTACAGTGCCACGGAGACGAGAACAATCTGATCGACTGCCTGCACGACAAGCTTCTCGATTGTCCAGGTAATAGAAACGCTGCCCCTTGTTTCGTTGAAGAGGAAACAATAATAATATTTATAACGATAAATATTCCAAACGTCGAGATTTTCGCTTTTCTTGGTATTTTAAGTCGTTTGTTTCGTCGAGATGCTGGTGCTTTTTAAAAAAACTTCTGTTTAATCGTTTCAAACGTTCGATATTATGAAGATTATTTGATTCCGGGGATGTCAATTGCTCCGTAACTGCGTCGTACGCGTTACAGGTCCGGTAGAGAACGTGGCCAGCGTAGTATGTCTTCGAGAGATGCCAGATCTGGTATTCGATCACATAGAACTCATGCGAACGGCGCATCTCGAGGATAGGCAACTATACTGGTTACAATGTGCTATGGAGGAGAATTGCGTTGCTTCTCAGGCTTATAAGGTACAAAAGGAATCGGAGAATTGGCACCTAGAGACGAGGAGACTTTTGAGATTCACTGCGAGGATTTTAAACGCTGGAATCGCCGATTTTCGACCATCAGTACCGAAACACCTTTGGGAATGGCATATGTGTCATATGTGAGTAATTAATACAATGAAATTGAAAACGCTGCAAACACTTTTAGTCTGAAGGGAATTTTCAAGCTCCAGCGTAGAAACAAAGCGAACAAATTGAACAACGATACATGATCCGACGTACGAGATACATGATATCTTCGGAAAGTTCAAAAGCTCCATACCATTTGTTTTCGACAAATCCTATTGCTCGACCTATTTTGGTCGATTGAAAACGATTTCGACTATACGAATAATATATCAGAAGTTCGATAAGAACTTACGGTTCGTTCTGGATTCATCGAGAAATGTCCAAACCGTGTTTCACCGACAAAACCTCTTTTCGTCGATTCAAATCGATCGCGATTACTCGAATAATATTGTGTGTATATATATATATATATATATATATATTACGAGCTCGTGATACAGTACAAATCGTTTATGCCAGAGAAATTTCGTCCGATCGAAATTGGTTTCAAGCGCTCGAACGACGTATTAAAAACTAGATTATACCATCGATCCATTCTGGATTAATAAATTTCTTTCGATCGACCGATATCGATACGGGACACTTGTGTAACTTTTACCGAAGAACCTTTCATCGAACCTCTTTCGATGGACTGAAATTCCATCGAGAAATACGATAAAATCTCATAAGGCATCAACGTGCACACGAAAAGCTGGAAAATGCATCTCTCTAAGGCTAACAATCTGTACCGCAGAAACTTGTTTCACTCTCCTAAAATCGATTCGCGAGCGCTGGACGTGGCCCGAAGCTCGTTTTCACCGAACAGCCCCACTCGTCTTATCTGCGATCGGTGATTTCGATACGGCCGATCAAAGTGGCTCGTTGCTCGATCATTAATTCCGCGTTATCCGGTTGTTAACGACAGGCATTACCACTCGATGGAGGTGTTCGCGACGTTCGACGTATTGGACTTGAACGGGACACGGTTGGCAGAGGGTCACAAAGCGTCCTTTTGCTTGGAGGACAATCAATGCTTGCCTGGAGTGGAGCCGAGGTAAACGCAATTAGCAGACTCGTTAGCGAAAACGATCGGTTCCTAGCAGGGCCAGGCAGTTGCTCGACGAACGAAAAATTATTTTTCGTGTCGATGGCCACGATGGACGACGTCTAATTGGCGAGCCAATTAACCAGCGACGCCTGCATGATTTCAGATACAAATGCGCCAATTACGGTGACCAAGGTATTTCCGTGAATTGTAGCGACATTTACAAGCACAACATCGATTGCCAATGGGTGGATATAACGGAACTTCCAACCGGAGAGTATATTTTCAAGGTAATTCTAATATGGAGCGTGATTTGTTTAATTCAATCCGCTTGATTAATTTAATTCGCGTAGAATTTTCATCCCTGTGTTGTTGTTTGTCCTGGAACAGGTATAGGATTATTGGTTATTAAAAATTGACAAGTACGATCTATTTTACGGAAATAGATAGTCGCATGAAAGTACCACCGCTGCTACTATCTCTATGTACAGTTCCATTTAAATCTATCTCTGCGTATATTTCCAAAACTATTCGTAACGTCGGAAAATGTTTCCAGCCAAAGTTAAATGGTCTCGAGGCGGGACATAATTTAACGTTAATGGTTATTTTTGTAGGTAGAACCGTAGAAGAAACACGAAGATTTATCTCAGCTTTATCGTTTTTAACGAGAACGTTTGAACGAACGTTTTACAAAATAAATGTTCAAATATTTCCTATAATCCAACGGGGTCTCGACGCAAATAGCTTTTGAGCTTGATGATCTACAGGGAATGCATACGTGATTCTATCGAAAAGAAATAACGTCCCACATTGCAAAAAAATGCAACGAAGAATCCACGATTTACGACCCTTGAAACAATATTACGAAAATAGGGATCGAAATATCGATTACGTAACGTAAACGTCCTCGAGTGGCTGTCGAAGTAACCAGCCTAACATCAAACGTATAACGCCCAGTCTGTGCTTTTCTTGCGCGAATCAAATAGCCTGTGGAGAGAATCTGGTCCATAAAGGCCGGCGGAGAAGCCGGACAAACGCGATACCGTAGGAGAGAGAACGTAATCGAACCGATATTTACGTTTTCAGGTGGCGGTGAATCCGGAGTTCAAAGTGGGCGAGATGTCGTTCGACAATAACGCGGCAATTTGTCGTTTGCTCTATACGGAATCGTTCGCCACTGTGCATAGTTGCGTCATGGGTCGGCCTTCGTCTACGAACCTTTAGAGTCCACGATTCCATCGTCTGCGCAAAGGACTTACGAGACTTACGAGAATCACGATTCCACGATACGTGCAGAGAAGGTTACGATAATCGCTATTATATCGTGTTTATGTGTTCGTAGGAAATTAACCAAAGGTGTAAAACCACGGGAAATTATACAAAATATCTAAACTATAGCGCTTCTTACGATAATTAATGGCTGAGACTTTGAATCTTCGCTTGGACTTCATTTCTGTAGATCGTATTCGTCAAAATCTGAATTTGCATAAATATTCGAATTCAATGGAAGAGGACGAACGTGATTGAAATTGAAGCTACCACGGCAGTTGTGTTAATTACGATGCTATTAAATAATAAAGAGAATCTCTTGCTGGTAACAGTCTTTAATCGAATCGATCGCCTGTTTATCTTTATTACGAACGGTTTCGCGGGTAAACGGGATTTGGGAATTGGTCCGAGCAGAGTCCTATATCGTAGTTCCACGACGAACGACTGTTTCGTCTTCTTTCGGCAGAAGGGATTTTCTATAGAGAGAAAAGTACTTGGGACTTCGAAATAGGCTTACGCGAAGATATGACACGTTCGAGGGATAAACTAGTTAATAGGGGAATGGAAATTCTTAATCGTGAATCATTTGTACAAATTATGGAAATTATTTGATACGAAAGTAATTTTTGGAACAATCGTTTTTCACGAGAATGTCGAAGCTTGGTATAGATCAACGTCGAGATTATTGCCTTGTTATTTAAACGTGGCATATATTTAAATATGCACGCTGTATACCGATCTAATGGTAGTAGAAGATTTGTCTATTCTCGACGAAATAATTCGTCAAAAATATATAACGAATATATAAGTACAAATATCATTTTACATTTTATTAAAATTGGAAATATTGAAAATGCCGTTCGACGGAATAAAGTCTGTATTATTGCCCGGAGGATTTGATTTAAAGAAAGAAACGGGGAACAGGTTAGTTGCAAAGTGCTTCGAAAGAAACGGGAAGTCGGAGATTTTTAAAGTAGGTCGTAGTTCTTTTTTCAGGTAAAGAACCTTGCACCCTGTCACCTTCGATTGCTGTAACGATTGCTCGTAATCGGATAATTAGCAACGGATTAGACCACGTCGTTTCACCTACTTTTTCTCGCACGGAACAGGGACCTTGGTTGTCGATTAAGGTACTTGTTTGTTCACGAATTTTAAATAGACGCGTTGTTCCATTTCTTCCTGCCAAATAGAATTCCTTCTAAAGTTCTCAGGCAAATCTAGATCAATTCCGATATTACGTTAATAGGTATTACGGATATTTACGACACATCTGCGCTGCTAAAAAGTCAAACATAGGAGATATGAAAAAATAGAATAAATAGAAAGAATATTAAAAATAACAAATTTTGCGTTTCTTTTCTCCCGAATCTCGTCTCCCCTGATTGCAAGATCGAATCCACGTTCAACGCGAAGAATCCTATTTTCCCTGTCCAAAACATGAGAATAAAAATTCGTACTCTTCGGAATGCTGAAATTCCACTCTTCAAAAGCATTGTATTCCTTGCAAATCCCATTTTCTTCTTAATCGAATCCTTGAGGCAAAAATATTGCTGTTCTTCGCGCCAAAGCTAAAGCAAACATTCGTACCCTAAAGAGCAGCTTAATACAATATTGTTCATCGAAACCAAATTACGATCGGATACACCAAGCGGTCACGCGATAAGAACAGCCTGTACCTCGAAAACAAGAAAGTATGACTCAAGAACGCGTAATCGTCAACGAGGACGTCGACACGGATTCCCGGAACTGGGTTACCTTTTCGTCCGGCTAAAGAATCATTCGCTGTCGTCTTCGATCATCTACGAAAAGGGACACCTCCCCTTGTCTCTACTTTTCTCTCTCTCTCTCTCTCTCTCTCTCTCTCTCTCTCTCTCTCGTCGAGAAACAAGAGACCCCGGACTGTCAATTAAACCATACGTGCGCCGCTTAAATGGCTGCAGACCTCAACGCTACTGAACGTGTAATACGTTTAGAAGGGGGAGGGCCCGAAGTATGGCTTCCGTGGTGGTCACTGTCGTGTGCAGTGCGCGTCAGCTGCTCCCCAAAGCGCACCGGTCACGAAACTCCCATAGCCACCGAAAATAAGCGGCTCAGTCAGCCTTTTCGACTTTGCTTAAAAACTTTCTACGGATATGCGGTTGCCTTTCGTAGCGGATACGTGAATTTAACAGCGGCGGAGATAGTTTGGCGAGAGATGAGTCGAGAGTAAGTCGCTTGGGGAGATTCGATAGGTTGATTTTTGACAAGTGAAAAAGGAGGGTCCCATCAAGCGCAAGAACGATCGATGGGAAGATTTTGAAGAATTAAAAATGAGCTTGATACAAAGAAGATTGCAAAACTGAATGTGCTTTGGCCAAGTCTGTGCTTATTTTTTAGATTTGTTTATTACGATCCGTATATCGAAAAAAGGAAGCACTGAGAGTACTGTGAGCAAATTCAAGACAACAAACGGGTATTCCAACGAAAGTCCAGTGAATCTTTCTGATTGTAAGTAGTAAGTAAAAAATCTTAGGAGAAATTTGCGATCGTAACAAAGATTTTGTTAAATTTAGAGCGATGGCGTAACTTTACAAGTGACGATAAGCCGATAGTAGAGGATAGATCGCTTGAACTCCAAGTGACAAGGAGGAAACGAAAAGCGCTATATTTACAAAGGAAATAATTGCAGAAGTGAACGTAAATTGTCAAGATCAGAGATAGGAGATCCATACAGCTCCACCATATAGATAAATGTGTATATGAATTTCGAGAAAACTGAAAAGAAGCGAGGGAGACTATAATTAAATTAAATTCCAAAGATCAAAGAGAAAAGAAGAACATCCATAATTTATTCCGATAAGAACTTTAATCGACATTAAATTCTTCAATCTTTAAGGGACCAACGAGTCTCCAAGTTTCAACTTCATGCTATAAGAATCGAAAAACCAGGAAGAAACACCCAAGAAATATTCTATCGATAATGTTTTATCATCTGGAGCATCTGCGGCAAAAAGCGATTCACCTCCTGGACTCGTTGAAATAGAAAAAGAAACGTTGAGTGGTTCGCGAAATAGGGAAAACTATCAATTTATATCAGAGGAGAAGGTGTACGAAGCCGAGTTATTCCGAAATGCTGATGACGATAATCGTAAAGAAACGTGTTCCACAGCGATTGTTATCCTCGGAGTGGCGCTTATCACGCGATTTGATGGATCCGATCATGGAAAGGCCTCGTCGCGATAAGTAACACGTGCTGCGTGTCCCGTCGCCATTTTCATCGGGGATCCCCCTGTTGGATACTTTTCGAAGACTCCTCGGGGAATCCAAGCGAAATCATGAGTGGAACGTCTCGATAATCGTAAAGAAAAAAAAAAGAAAAAAAGAAAAAGAAAAAGAAAAGAAAAAGGCCAGAAGAGAAGGAAAGACTACAAAGCGATCGAACGATTCTTCTAGTCATCGATGGTATTTCTTGTTTGTAAAAGCGACTGAAGGGAACTCGACTTCTCTTTCGACTCCGAAATTCGATTCCTTTGACCAAATTTTTAACCTTCTGAAAAAAATTCTTTCGAAGAGAAAAGCGTAATCGCGTGACTCGGTTTATCGTCGCTAGAATCGGGAGAAAAGAATTCGACTGACCCTTTGAGCGACGAGCAGACTACGATAACGGAATACTGTTCCCTTTACAAAATTTTAAGGAATATTCCCTTTCGCAGAGATATCGATTCTACAAACGACTTTACGAATGTTCTGAAAAGTTCTCTCGAAGAAAGAAGCGTAATTCGATAATTTAATTTATCATGGTAGAATCGAGCGAAGAGAACGGAACATCCCTTCTGAATCAACTATCGATTAAACAGGTTACGATGACGGAAACCTGTTCCCTTTGGAATCTTTATGTCGCGATATTCTTTTAAAAAAGGAAGAGCGAAGGAAGACTTCACCTAGTTTGGTATTTTTAAGAAGAAAGATGTTGACCAACGTTCTGATAATTTTGTTGAGTATTGCGCAGACGATTTTAGGGATGGAGGATCGAAATATATGTCCGAAGAATAGAAGTTTGTTCGAGATTCCTGGCGATGCCGTTTTGTCTGGTAAGCGAAGTTTGTACCGCGCGCTTTGTATTTGTGTCGCAGTTGTGTTACGTCGTGTTTGAGTTCGTTGATGAAAACTGGTCTCTCCTGGTTTGTTCAGTGTTCTTGAATATTAATCACGGACCATACTGTAACGCTACGAGCAGCACCGGTCTCCAGGAAGTCCTCACCGCTTCCTACGTAGTGCATCTTTTGAATAAATACGAATCTATTCCTGGACTTTCGTTAGGTATGTAAAGTATTAGTGATTTATTCGATTTGTAGATTAAAATTTTATTCTACTACTAAAAATTTGTCGATTCGATTTTACAAAAGTCCTTTTTATCCTGTTCTGCGTTGTAGGTGTAAAAATCTTCGACACCTGCAACGACGAAACGACAGTGTATAAACAAGCGCTGCAAACAACCGTGGATACAGAGTGCACGAGCCATTACGAAATGGGAATACTATTACCATCGGAATACGCTACGACGTTAGAACCACTTCGTAATTACAGCGTGTTGCCTATCAGCACGTACAACGAGCAGAATTTGACAAGGCCCTTGATCAATCTAATGGTCCATTACCTTAGCACCAGATTCGAAACGATCGACGCGCTTCTCGCTAATCACGATTTCGCGTTAAATTTATTTCTCGATACCACGAAGGAGGCTGGAATTTGCGTGGAAAGTTACGGAGACACTTTGGAATTGGAGGAAAGTGAAAGAGAAGCTGTGATCGTTGTGATCGGGCAGAGAAACGATATCCGACAATGGATCGAAAGGGGAGAAAAGACGCAAGGATCCAGTAAAACGTGGATCGCGTTGCCGCTTGATGGATCGAACGTCGACGGTGAGAATGTTATTTATCATCTATGAAAGGTATTCCAGTTTATCATTTTTCGTTTTGTAATTTCTGGGACACTTTGTTCGAAGAATCCAAGAGGAAGAAATAAAAAAATAGAATATATTGCTACTATCGCCTATTGCTGCTATTGTTACAAACCATCCTCGTTGTCGTATTGTAATTTACTTATTATTATTCCGCGAAACTCTGGCTCGCTTCCCCAAATTTCTAACAACACAGAATTTGAAATAGTGCAATTTACCAAATACGTTTTTCAGACCTAATCCCTTCCGGTTCGTACGTCTTACGAACTTCGCCCTTTAACCTGGACTTGCTGCAGGAAATCTCCTCGTCGGATTTATTTGTCGAAGCAGCGAGCAATCCCGTAATTCATTCGCCGCATTTGCTTGGTATCGGCAAAGCTATTGCCGAGTTGGCTCAATTACTGCAAGATCTTCAGAAACGAAATTGTCCTCGAGGGATAGAGTCGTGCGCGATGCCACGTTTCAATCCGAATTCGAAACAGGAAATGCGAAACGTGGATGTGTACAACGCACTCCGCATAGTGCCGAAATCGCACTCGATCAAGTATATCGTGGCAATGAAGAGCCAGCAAGAGATGGTCGATATGGCTGCGTATAGGATAGAGCCAGCGAATTCGAAATTCAGAATCGCGCCAGAGTCGAGGGTGCCGAAGATGCCGAAGCTTTGTTTGAAGAAGTACGCGAAGAACTGCGCGAGTTGCGCAAATTTCAAAATGAAATTTGGCTCCCGTGGTGTGGCCAAAGGTTGGTTCATCAGCGTTTTCAATACCGTTAATACGTTCGTTCTTACGCTGATTATCAATCACGAGTTCCTTTCGAACGATTAAAAACAGGAAGAATTTCATCGAACGAAAGACGTTCGACAATGTGATCGAGTTGGATATAACATTGCCGGATAAAGAGTGTGCGAATACGATATAATATTTTGCGACGATCAAACGTAATGTATATTTCGATGTATCGCGGCTACCAGAGCGAAACACGTAAAAGATAGTTTAAAAACTATCGATTCTAAAGATTTCTAATGGAAGATGTAGAGAAGCGCGATCATGGAAACGTGTCCTTGCAAAAATTTCGAATGAAATCACTTCGATTCACCGACGTTTCCGATTCTCGACGAACACCCCTAACGTATAAAACTTCTGATAAAACTTGGCCAGCACTGGAACACAATGGCGCAGCTAACGTTACTGGTTTGTTGCAGATACACTCGACAGGGGTTTATTAAAGACAGGCAACTGGATACCAATTTTCCTGACGGTGGCTGTGTGTGGTACGTTCGCCTGCGGCGTGATTGCCGTCTTCATTATCTACCGTTTCATCGTCGAGGACGTTCTCGATGGCAATCCAGCATTAACGATCGTTCTAATACTGGCTAACGTGTTCACCCTGCAAACGGTGCTTCTGTTCTGCATCAACGACGATTATTTAGGCGCTGAGCACCTTAACTCTAGGAAAATCCTCGTAACCAGCCTGGCATTTGGATTGGATTTCTCCGTTATGCTTACCAGAGCGTTTTTCTTACTTTTTTCCAAGGGTGGCGTATTTACCGCTCATATTAATGGATATCTTCAAGGACTGATGGTGTTCTTTATGTTCTGCGTGCAACTCGCGATATCCATTATGTTCTTCGTTTTTAGCACCGATGATCCGGCCGTCGTTATGAGAAGCTTGTTCTTCGTCGCTCTTTTAGGTAAATTACCATCGTTTTACCTTCCTTCTTTTTAGTTTTTATCTTTCAGCTCGTTTGCTAGTTAGTAACCGTTATCTTTTAATTTTAGAAAAGAAGATTCGTAGATATTGCTTTCTGAAAGGGAGTATTGTTTATATTTTGTTTCCAGCGATGGAGAATTTGTATTCTATATTCTGTTCCTAGTAGAAATGGAATCCGAATGCAACTTTGTTTCAATTAATAGATATTATAACGAATATCGTGAAACAGATAACATAGTATGTAAATAATAAGAGAGAATAATAAGCCACCCTTAGCTTCGCGTTCTCAATCAAACACACACCAACACCATGTATCTATGTATGTGTGTCATATAGCTATCCTTCCAGAAACCTGCAATTTCCACAAAGTGTCCCTAGAGCGTCTCCTGTAACGGTCCAGGAGTAATTACATAAAATCCAACTAATAAAAACCGATTCCAGGCTACGATATATTTCTGCTGATCATCCTGTTCATGGTGTGCTTCTTCATCTTCCAACTGCCGCGTAATTATCGCGAAGGAAAGTGTTTCTTCGGCACTTCTATCGGGCTTTTGATCGTCTGGGCCATCTGGCTCACCTGTTTCATCCTCGTCGAACCAGAATGTCGTGACACTGTCGTGTCGTTTGGAATTATTTCGACGGCGTACCTGATCATTATCGGTGTTCTGATACCGAGGACCTATTACATGGTCACGCATTTGGCCAGAGGGAAGAAATTCGGACAGAGATTTGGATCGACCGATCTAGCACCCGATCCCAGGATCAATACGATCGTCAAGCAGGTCAGGACAATGAAACACGATGTTATTATGTATGATGGATTGCTCGTCGGTATTATGTTCGACATTCGCGTAGTTTGAATATCACTTTTATTTATCACTTTATTTATTACTTTTATTATATATCACTTTAAGGCATTAGAAAGCTAAAATTTGTATCGGACGTTTCGAAAAAATTGTATTCTCTGCAAAATTTTTAGTTTCAATTTTTTTTAAAATAACCTAAACCTTAATTAAAATAAACCTCAATGAAAATCATTTAATACGCGTTTCTAAAGGTAAACGTTATTCATTGTAAATCTGTCGTTCTCTTTTCTCTGACAATTTCTATCGTTTCCTGCCATTAAAGAGTCAACAAGTTGGAAATGTTAAATATCTCTAAAAATAGGCGTTTTTACCTTTTTACATACTGTATCGAATAAAGAATTCGTTGTTTGCGATCGTCGTTCCTTTTTCTTTTTCTTTGACTTTCCTCTTACGATAAAATCTTTTCATACGGCAAAAAATCCACATGAAAAAACATTTTATTCACGCAGAGTCGACCATTTTACGATTACGTGCACTCTGGCGGAGGAAGTATGACGAATTTGCAGGTGACATCCGCGTATCCAAACTATTATGGAAGTTCAAGTCCAAATCAGAAGTATCTAGGCCAGAGTAGAAGTCCCGATACTCAAACTAGAATTCCCGGATACAACAATTATGGCTACCATTCGGAGATGCGAGAAGTGAATAATTCTTACACAGTACCGCAAGTCTGCATCGAGAATGCGGACGTGAGATTTTTTCTATTTTCTCTAGATATTTTTCGTTGCATTTTTCGTCTAGACTAGCGAATCTCTCGATGCAAAATTTTGTCTTTCGCTTATAACGTGATATTATGTATGTTGTATGAGATACAAGTTTTGCTATGCAATATCGTATCATAGACAAAGTTTGCAAAGATTTACAACTAAGACGATGATACAAACACCAGAGTGGAACGCTATTTAGATTATCGAAAATGATAGAGTATAGAGCATAGTGATACAGATGTAGTATTTATAATAAGCGTATAAGAAAAAAGAACTAACCAACTACGTATCCTCGTACTAAGACTCGCTTGTCAATCGCTCGTACGATATTTCTGTTATTCACAGTAGAATGATTATTTGAAATAACGATGTAATACTTTTTCGATGTGGGATAATGCAGTAGAATTTATTTATGCAGTTACAGCGGAATTATCAAATCAAAATATTTCTAGTAGTCTTCTCGTACGAGATGCTTTTCGATAGAATCGTAAACGATATAATTCGTTAAGAATTAAGGAAATTACATTTGCAGTCAAGGATGAGCCCCGTGGATCGGAGCAACGCGAATACGACGTACGCGCGGCCAAAATGTCAGCGGAAGCGGAAGCCCAAGGACGACGAAGACTGCATCGAGACCGACGTGTACGTCGAGGGTAGCGTTTCCACCAGCCATAAATGCCACGATGAGGTCTATCCTGCGCGACTCAGCAGCCCTAGGTTAACTCAAACCGAAGCAACCATTTGTGAAGAAAACGAACACGACGAAATAACCAGAATCACGCGATTTTAATACAATAATCGCATTATAAATAATTTAATCCTCAACCGACCTTTAATTCCGTTTAGTGTCGTTTGTTTTACGATAAAAAGCGATAAAGATAGTCCTTTCGGCTATCTTAAAATTCCAATTAAAGGTTAAATATCGTACAGACGATGGTATTTTCAGTGAATTAAATTGTTTCCATTCGATTGGTCGATTTTTGTGGCTGCAGACTTCTTGAACGGGAAGATAAATTTTTTTCATCAACGAGTACATTTTATCGTCGTACGGAAATATGAAAATAATAAAATAAGTTTGCGTTGATCTACTACAATATATGTGTAGAGATGCGCATCGTGTGTCTGTAGCTTAGAATTTATAATAAATTCTGTGGTTAATTACTTTATTATAATCTAGTCCCGGGTTATGTACCTTAATTATTACTTATTATTGCCACTATTTGTAGTAAATTTGTAGCAGAGAATACTTTGTATAGTTTTTAATCGCTGTATGTATTAACTTTACGTTGTACGTCTGAATCGCTCGTCAATCGTCAAGAAACAAGAAGAAGAAGAAGAAGAAGAATAAGAAAGTTGTAACGACGACGCTCTGCGACTATAGCGCGAATACATAACAGTGTTTCGTTTATGACAACAACGGATACCGTGATTCAATCAATCCTACATCAATTGTGCGTCCACTCCAACGATATTAATCATTAATTAATAATCGTTATTCGTTTTAAAGAATATTTTACGCAGATGCCCGTTCTTTAAAGATAATTTACGTTGTTTTCATATTTTCTTCTCTTCCTTTTTCCTTTTCGAATAACAGTTTAATCGATATAATTTACTAAACATTGTTGGCAACCGTTCGATTGACTTTCACAGTGAAGCGAAAGCCGCTCCTCCGTCTGTCATTATCGTTATAATTAAAGTAGAAAACGAGATGAGAACGAACGGAAGCCTCTTTTGCACGTAGAAAGGGGTTGCGCGTGCAAGCGAAGCAATTTCGCGTGTTCCCTGCCGAAATTGCGTTATGGTCGAACGTAATTCCGCAATCGGGGCACAGGTGTACGTGCCGAAGGAATATCGATGACAGTGCCGTAACCGGAAACCGGTGGCACGTCGCGGACGTCCGCTGTAACTCACGGCAAGCGTACAGACTACTCGAAACGAGTGGAAAATTTCCAACGTATAAAACTGTTTCTCTGGTTATTTAATTTTCCTTTAAATTGGAAAAAATTCTCAAAGTTGGTCAAATACGAATCCACTGTCTTTAGAAATGACTCGTCCACCCTCTGATCAATCTTTAAATCCAAGGCCTGGCAAACTCTTAAATCAAGTGCCTAAGCTGCAAAGTTAATGATACGAGTTTACGATCCTTTGATATTAAACCGAACCGAACAAAATAACTTGCCGAACTGGCAAACAGCAAAAAAGAAAAAGTCAACTAAATTCTCAAGCCAAACGAAATCTCGTAAAAGTGTTCGATCTTCTTGACGGGTTAGTTCCACGCCATGTGACGATCGGGTGAAAAATAATGAAAAGCAGGGTGGCTGGCGGTGTTCGATAAGGCGGCCGTAACAACTATAAATCGAAAAGTGCATCGGTTCGTGAAAGTCGTGTATAGGGGCCCGCGACACTCGCGTTCCAACTCGCGTATTCTGAAAAAGCTTCTGCGCAAGGACACAGCCAGGATACCTATAAAAGCATGATCGGGACTGGTTCGCTTTCCAGTCACGTATAAAACCCTGTTTCTGGTATCGAAGGAAGCGAATTCGAAGAGAAGTTGCTCCAAGTCGACGGCTAACTGGATCTCAACTTGTGTGATCTCGCGCAAAAGGGGAAAAAATTTGCCGATCGATGGGAAGGGTATGGGGTAGAATCGATTCCACTAAGAGACTATGTCCTTGGAAGCTTCGAGTGATCGTAATCGAGTGCTTCAAGGGTTTGGTTCGTTGAGAATTCGGTTCAATGTGGGCGAAGACAACGATGGAGACAGGAAGAAACTCGAGGGCAATCGTCGTTGCTGTCGTCTACCTCAGCCTATTTCTGGACAACGTGTTGCTCACGGTTGTTGGTAAAGTGTTGTTCGGATATTAGTAATCGGTCTTCTTAAGGAGATAGAACGTGGAAGAAAATTTTAGAGATCCTCGGTATATTATTAATTTGGTTCAAATATATTCGTAACCGTTCTTTTTAGATAATATAAGATAAAATAGGAGAGAAACTTTAGAAACCGTTGGTAAAACATTAATGATTGTTAAAACGTTAGAAATTGTTCTTTTTAAAGAGATTTTGAAGATTTTTTTATACGAATATCGACTTTATTCGCGTGGATCGTCGAAAGGATAAAAAATATTTCAGTGCCGATTATTCCCGACTATCTTTGCACCTTGGACGGAAACTCGACGATAAACAATGAAGACGACGAGAACGGTCGAGTGGGATTGTTGTTAAGCTCAAAGGCGCTGATGCAATTAATACTAAATCCAGCAGTGGGTATCTTTACCGCTACTTTTGGATACACCAAACCATTGCTTCTTGGAGATCTAAGTCTCCTACTGGCAGCGATGCGTAAGCTCCTTTTACTTTTCTAATTATTTAAACCGGTTGTACAATACGATGCTATTTGCCTTGCCTATTAAAAGCCGTCAATTTCCCCAGAAACGTGCGAAACAAATATCACAGATAATAACGCTTCGTTAATCCCCCTCGAAACAAGATCAAACGAAGCTAAAAATTATATTTCTAAAAGTTGTCTTAATTCCTCGACAAGTTAAAAGCTATTGTCATTTAACTGCTAAAAGGGAAATAAACGCTTAACATCGTAGCTACAAAAATCTCTATAATGGATCATTTTATTTGAGGAAATATGTATTACCAATAAATTAATATCACTATATTTCGTCGGTGGTATTCTTTAAGATATGCATTAATAATCATGAAAGAAACATTCAAATTTCTGCATAGTATTCTTTAACACAAAACTATTATTTCACTCGAATGCAACAAGTTTTCTCTTCTCCAAGACGTTGTTTCACTTTATATTTAACCTGGTATTTCGCATTTTACAACACTACGAAAAGCTCGACGGAGTAAGAACAAAGACATCCTCTGAGTGCGACAACTATTACAGTGTTCGCGTTTGGCCAAACTTACGAAGTGCTGTTTCTGGCTCGAAGCATCCAGGGTATTTCCTCCGCGTGTATCGGCGTTTCCGGTATGTCGTTGGTCGCTTCACAGTACCCGGAAGAGGACAAGAGGTCCAAGATTATGGGCTTCGTTCTTGGAAGCATAGCGTTGGGTGTTCTTGTTGGATATCCGATTGGTTCTGTCCTTTACGATCTCGAGGGAAAAATGGCACCTTTTCTATTGGTGTCTTGTTTCATCGTCGTTACTATTTGTACGAACCTTTTTTACTTTTATGTCAATACCTACTTAATATCTCGGGATTCTTTTTAGAAAATTGAAGATTTTATAAATTTACAAATCTTATAAGAGATTGCAGAGTTTCATGATTCACGGTAGAAATGATTCCTTGATAAGGCATTTACACGTTAGACTTCAACGATCTCAATGGTAATTTCCTTTCAGGTCTGCAGATTTTTACATTGGACGTCAAAATGAACACCGAGGTATATAATATGTGCTATATATACACTGTAATATAGAATATCTTCTTCCAATTAAACTTGCGACGATCCTCCTACACTTGACAAATATAGAACGGTAAAAAATTAGTTTCACGAAATTCTTCGTTGAAAATTTGTCACGCACGAATAAAGTAGGACAGCGTTTATTACAGCGGAATGTTATTCAGTGTTCTATTATTTACTCAGTTCTACTGATTTTTATCTCATTTACAAACACGATGAACGAAATTTTTAGTCGAGCGGTCGAGAAACGTCTTGGACACATCTGCTATGCGATCCGTACGTACTAATAATTTTTGGAGCTATATGGTGTTCAACATCACCGATGGCTATCTTAGAGCCCTGCTTACCAATCTGGTTACGAACTCACATAAAACCTAAGGTTACCAAAAGTATCAACTTTACTCTTATAATATTTATCTTCCAATGATTTCGAGTCACAGATCTGATCGATTAACGCTAGAATTATCAGAATAGCCAAAAAGATCGATTGTTACGTGCCTGTCTTCCTTTTCCTATTGTATCTGTTATTTCGATACATATTTCTAGCTGTTGGTAGCTCTGGTATTAAGAATGTACATACGATTACGACAAGATATAAAAAATACAGAAATATTGACAAATTTCTTTTAGAAATGGCAACTGGGAACAGTGTTCATTCCGGATAGCGTGGGCTATCTGATTGGGACCAACTTTTTCGGCATGATAGCTTACCGCTACGGACGAAGTAAAATTGCTGTTCTAGCCATGCTCTTAGTCGGTATAAGTGTCATTTTGATACCATCCTCGCAGACAATGTCGCAACTGGTAGTTCCACAT
Organism: Bombus soroeensis; assembly: GCA_014737365.1. Taxonomy (NCBI): domain Eukaryota; kingdom Metazoa; phylum Arthropoda; class Insecta; order Hymenoptera; family Apidae; genus Bombus; species Bombus soroeensis. The sequence goes on from JACXIL010000188.1 coordinate 410,727, forward strand.
TTAGGAATGGGTTTAGGTATTGGGGTAGCGGACGCTGCTCTGGTGCCATTGTTAGCCAGCTTTGTGGACCAAAATGGTAATTATGGTCCGGTTTACTCGATTCAACAAGTGGCTGTTAGTCTGGCCTATTCTCTTGGTAAGCTATTTTATTTTCCTCTGTAAAAGTATTTTCAATCAAAATATTTTTAATAGTTGAGGCGATTGTTCGCAAGCAAATTCGATTCAGAAAATTCAATTTCACTGAAATACAGCGGCGAATAAAGAAACTTTTAGATAATATATAATATAACGAATCATCGTTCAAGGTCCCATCGTGGGAGGAGAAATGGTGAAGACGATCGGTTTCCAATGGGTTATGCGAATTATCGGCTTAATGAACATCGGCTACTGTCCTTTGCTGATATACCTCACCTTAGAAAGAAGAAAATTATTAACTCAGCAAGATGAAAAGAAGGATTACGAGACCTTTCAGAAATCAGTGGCAAAGTACGAGCGTTTTCGAGACTCTGACGACGATCTCTGATATAATTTAACGGCTTCTACCAATTACCAAGATTAACTTCTCTTTTATACATATATTGTAATTCTATAAGGATAAGTCGTAATATCTGGTTTTTGTTAAATTAATCCAATTTGAGAATGGACAAAAAATAAAGGTAAAAACATTAGACGATCCTTCGATATTTTTCCCAATGAATAAATAAAATACTAAACATTAAACGGGTACACTTCCGACGACATAGTACTTGTAATATCCTGTACCTATCAGTGCCGATGATCGATCCAAGTATCTTTTTCTTATTCGTTGGCGAAGCAAAGAATTATTATATAGTTATAATTAGCTACGTGCATCTTATATAAAAGTTATTATCTCATTTACCGTTACAGAGAAGTTTGATCCGTTAATAATATTAACTATTATTAATAAAGTAGTTTTCATGGACACTCTGTTTCGAATTTATGTCCCAGAAACGTTCGGAAACGACATTAGCAACATCATTGTATTCCAACTCAACTATACTACGGAGAGTAGCTCAACGTCGTAAGTTATAACGAAGTAAATTAGCATCCTGGAAATTGTAATTGAGTAACGTCCCGCGGACATTACTCGACCACGTTCACAATTGTTTCCTAAATTTCAAGAAACTGGACTGTTCTTTATCGAAATTATATATACACATTTTCTATCTACGCATTTCAAATTAATCGAATAACAGTGATAACCGATTAATTATTTCGTTGGAGAACGAGTAACGAGATGTACACATAGAATATTTAATTTGATTCTTTTCTGAAGAATGGTGGTAATGTACAACGACTGGCAGAAATTTGTTGGTAAATTGTAGTTCCTCCGATGCTTCAAATTTACTGATCGGCACTGTGATCAGCAATATGAAATGGAATAAAATATTTCAAAAATTACCACATCTCCCTGTTGTACCGTTGACACGTCGTATTTTTTTATTTTCACTGACGAAAACGCTGCGAAAGGTCGTTTTCGCGTGGAACGGAAACCGCGTCGTGTCGCACAAACAAGAAACCGAGTGCACGCGGTTCATACGCGGTTCCCTCAATAAACGGAACCGGTGCTCGACGCTCGGTCGGCTAGTCGAACGACTAATTGCTAATTCCTAATTATTCCGTAAATTGCTCACAAGTAAATTAGCAGCGTAATTAGGTCGACGTGCCGGTAATACAATAGCATCGAAACATTGATATTCGATAACGATCCTTTCGTATTCATCGTCAAAAGAAAGAAAGAAATTATCAAGAAAAATAACAAATTCGTCGATATTTCATTGTGATTAAATACTAATTAGATATCTAGATAATTGTTTCCAATTAGTAGGTTACGTTAAATGTCAGAAGGTAATTTCGCGAGGAATTATTATTTAGAAATAGGAATACTCTTTGACGTCGGATGTGCTAATATTAGTACATCGTCAAATAGAAATTAGCAATCTGAAAATCATAAGTTTTCTTAATGTTCGCTTTAACAAATGTGGATTAAAATATACTTCTACGACAATGTATTCTACAATAACTACCCACGCTGAAATATTTAACGAGTGAGAAACGCTTTTGCGTTGAACCTGCGGCATGAAAAATATATAAGATATCCTATTTAATACCGCTATCCTTTGTTTTGGTCCCTAAAATGAAGATACCAAACTAAAGAGAACTCTATTAACACACTTCCAGCGAACTGTCCGTCCAATTATTTTTATTCCCTTGCTTTTTCGTGTTTCCACAACGTCCGGATCTCGATCTCTTTTACTACCCTCAAGGAAGGTTTTATGAGCTATTACGTTTTTACGTTGCTTACGTTTTTTATGTTGTGCTTTCACCGAAAAAAGCCACAACATCGAATTTATCCTTGCACTGGTACCGAATGACGGAACAAAATGAAACACTGTTTATGTTACACCTGGGAGGGAAAGTACACGAAAATCTGCTTCGAATTATACAAGTATATTTACGAAATTAAAGTCGCGCAAATTACCGATAGTTTCGCATGCACGCTCGATACAACCAATTAAACGCTTCCATGAATCGTAGCAAACAGAGAACGAGCATCCCGCCTCGTAACCTAAAGAATATTAAATCCTCTCTTAAAGGTGGTGGGTTGGTGGTGGGTTGATGGTGGGTTGGTGGTGGGATGACGTTAACGTCGTCGTAATCCTACAATAACGTTGGTTAAATTATATTCCATAAATAGAAAATCGATGTTCGCACGGTTGCAATCCGGCTCGAAATAAAGACCATGAACAGAGGGTGAGAGTTTGGTTCGGAACGGCTATTGCCGAGGGGTTGGCCAGGTAAAGGAGTCATGAACCGGCAAAGGGGGAAGGTGTGTGTGTGAAAATGGCCGTCGTATACCGGCACAAATTTAGTAGACGCTGGAAATCGGTATCGCAGCTACGACCATTCCACGTGGAATCCAGAAGCCTCTGGGAAATCCTGCATCGCCCTTTGTTTTCCTCCGCGTTCGCACCCCCTGTTGAGATACGTTTAATCGTTCCAAGAAATAACATCGTCCAGCTATTCGTTACTTGGTTGCTTAACTGATGTACGATGTATGGTAATTTTGTTGGACGCTGATAATTGCTCCGGGATAGGAAGTTTGACGAAACGTTGAACGAAAATTGACAAAATTGGAATTTTGATATTGCAGGGAATAGAATGTGATAGATATTGAAAAGGAGATTGTTTCTTTAATTCATTAGCCATTTTATTTTAGTTTGCCGATTGCTTCGAGGAGAATAAGAATTATGAATATCGAGTTTTCAGGTTAAATTTAAGAAATTGAAATTTAAAGCGTAAGTTTTACGTGTAGCGATTAGATGTCGGAAAAGGATATCGATTCTTTAATTTGTTAGTAGACCAAACACTAGATAAGTAGACTCGGATATTTATACATTTACAAGAAATTTAAAAGTACAAAAATGTACAGAATGCCCGTAATATGCAATAATACGTGAAATATCCAAAGTAAAACACCTATTATGTATAATAGCTGTTTAATTAAAAATAATTAAAGACGAAACAAATCTCCAACGAGGATACGTCGAATTTGAATAAACATTCGTTATCTGTTTAACGTTGTATTTTGCTTGATAAATATCATCGAAAGAATCGGATGAAAAATTGAAATGACCCAAGAACGGTCTCGGAACTCATAAGTAAGATAAGTTTATCCAGTTTTCTTATCGTACGTAGGAAAGATTTGAACAGGAACTACGTTAGTAACGAGGGAAACATCCGACATTCAGGATTTCGATCAGAATTTAAGAAGGGTGTAGCAGCACTTATATCCGTCCTTTGTCCTCTTTTCTCTTACGGTTCTACGTTTTCTCTTCTTCGTAGCTAACGAACCACATTACGCTCCTGCTAACGCCTCTTTCTCTAGCGATCGAGATCATCCTCTTAAAACATGCCCTTTATCCTTGTAGATGATACAGAGATAGAAAGAAATAATCGTGAATGTAAGAGATCGGAAAGATAGTTTTGGATGAATCTCAAATGACGTTCAACTATTCTCAAAAAATCAGAAAATAATCTTTGATGACCTCTAAATAATCTCAAATAAATTTAAGCGTCTTTCTCTGTCCTAATCGTCAAATAACTTCTAAATGGCTTCGGTACGATTCATCCGAAGGATCTCCATAAAAATATTTCAATAATGTCTTTTCAATAAATTTCTACTTATATCGCATACTTGTAGTACGCTTTAAACAACGAAGATCCTCTAACAAAAATTCTATAACACGTGCACCGTAAGATTACCTAAATTCAGGTTCTATAGGGGTCAAAAGTCAAGATATCGGCTTGCAAATCGATTCTGCATTGAATATTCCATTTTAATTCTACTTTCATCGAGGTTGACCTTCTCGCATAAACCAATCGTCTATCGACAGAAACGCCTATTTATGTTAATACCTCGACCACTGTACGTACACTTAATTCAATTCGTCTTTTTAAATATTCACAGCATCCATCGGCCCTGGGTGCTCTTTAAAACGATACTAATTCCGACAACTTTTAAAAGAGCACGCGAAACACTTATACCAATTGAAATGTTCGAGCTCAATAGTCACAAGAGTTTCAAACGAAAAAGTACTTTTCTCTTTGTCGACTAATTTGATTTAACAATTTGTCTTTCTCCAACTTCGATTACCACTTGGGAATCTGTACATTTAATACAAAAACCAACAATAATACCTTGGTCGTATAAAATACAAGATATAAAATAAAATTAAGTAAATCACGACATAACGATCATGTTCGAACCAACGATATCAGTCGATGAATAATATGTATTTCTTTCTTTGAACCGTTCGCCGATATCGTTTACTTATAAATAGAGGAGAACGAAAAAACTGTCGAGAAACAAATGAAAATTAATCAGTGCGTCAGGGTGGTTCTATGCATGCTTGAAAAGGCCAACTCAAAGAAAGCTCCTATTTAACCACCCTCAACCTATAGAAAACTTATTAAGCTGCACAAATGGTACACGCTATTTTCAATTCGCCAAGGTAAAACAATTTACAACGATGAAACAATCTCATCGGGCCCTATACCTATACTACAATATTTGCCCTATTCACCCTACAACGAGCGAAGCAATAATAATTTCCAAACCTCGAAATCTTCTATCTGTAATTTCGTGGTTCAAACTTTCGCGTACCTAACCAACGAAACCCCTAATCAATTTTCGAATCTAAAACGAAAAAGTCATAGCCTGCTGGATCTTTATCCAGGAAGAAAAGAGCGGAGAAGTCGTGGGAAAAATCTACGATAACGCGATTTTAGTACTCGTATATGTACGCTATTTCCTTTAAATTGCAATCTAAAAGTTTGGAACGCCATCCAGAAGTACGGTATACTCTTTGTCTACACAAATGTTGTACTCTATTTTAGTGCGTACTCTTTTACATCAATACGAAGGGCTTACGGTAAAAATAAGCCTTGTCCACGTTTGTCTTCTTCCAGAGAAACAGGAAAATAATCTAGCATCTTTAATTTCTGTTCGATACTTATCAATTTTTTTTAAGAAAGAGCCGAAAATTTGGAAAGATCTGTTTTTCTTACGAACCCTTACGAAAACTTGCATAGTGTTTCGAACGTTTGAATAAAATGCTTGAATAAAAAATAAGAAAAAGAAGAAAGCACGGTTTTAGGGAACACGCGTCAGATGATCGAGATTCACGAGGCGCGAACCTTCGTAACGGTGGCATCGATTTTTAATTCACGAGCACGCTGAGGGAACGTAAACTTGCGGTAAGACAAACGGCCGTCGAACGGGAGAAAAAGAACGATGGCGCGAGTAGCGTGGCCGGAATCGATAGCTTACCTGTGTGTCCTCGAGATATAATTTGTAGCTCGCCTTATGGGGCGAGATACGAAACACCCGGAGCGCTTAAACGGCACAGCACGAACCAGACACGCATGCGGGCGAATAATTTATTGAAAAACGATACGCCACGCTACCTCCTGCGCTATTTTTCCTTTTTTCTCCCTTTATTTTTGTTTAATTGTATTAGAATTTTTAATTATACTATTTAATATTAGAAATGTCGACGGTCCTTAAATTTCTTCGCTTTAAAGAAGACACGGTGAATCCTCTTAGAGGATCGGTAAAGACGGTTTGTATGTTTCGTTAAAGAAATTGATAAGCAGTTTTATGGAATTTTGAAGTGGGTACTACGCGTTGATAAAAATTTATCTCTCGCTAGATATGCATGAAAAAGAAGGAGAATAAAGTTGGACGAATTTGCGCACCCTAGCACGCTTTTCGTCACTTCGCTTCCTTCCCTTTACCCATTTTGTTATCCCAGTTTCTGCCCTTCCTTCCTTTCCTATTTTACTACCCTTTCTCCCGCTTTTTATATTCTACCTCCCTTCCTTCCTCCCATTTCTCCTTTTCTTTCTTATTCCACTTTGCTTTCCTCTCTTTCCAATCTATGCTCCTATAACGCAACCCGTTCCTCTCTCTCTCTCTCTCTATTTCTTTAATTTACTCCACCCTGTCATTGATCGTAGAATAAGGAAAAAATCGCAGATAAATATTCGCAACTATTAATAGTTACTTAAGTAACTGAGAAACAATGTTTCGTGTAGATATTTCTCGTTAGCATATACAATTTACTAACTGCGAACTACAACAATTTCGCCAAACGATCTTCTATCCTCTCCACAGCCCGCCAACCTCTAAATCAACATCCGCCCACGACATGCCTCAACATCCTTGCTCAAAGTACGAAAATCAACCTGCCAAATCTCTATAACTAAGTATCGTGGTAAAAAGAACCGAAGAAACACGAACGTGACGAAGAAGCGTCTAAACAAAACGTCTGGGAACGGTTAGCCGACGGAGAACGGCGTCAAATCGATGGAGCACGCCGGCTATCGGCGGCGCTCTGAGAAATTTTCGGTGGAAAATCGCGCGAGCAGACACGGGAGATGCTGCGTCCGGGACTCGTACTCCGTTATCGATCTTCCAGCTATTCCCGAGGCGGGCACACAGACGGTGGATGTGTCTGTGTGCCTTGGCTACGGGCGCACGCATAACCCCCGTGGAAAGTTCGCGCCTAACCTGGTCCATTGCAATTCGCGCGAGCGCGACCACGTTGCTTTCGGAATTTGGCGATGTGTGTGTACAGTTGGGAGAAGAAATATGGCGAAGTCGTACATCAAGGAATTAAGGTTTTCGAGAGGCTAATAATATAAGAAAGAATTTAGAACGCATGCTAAATTTAAACTTGCTGTTATAATTTACTAACAATGTATTGTAATAGATATTAGCTTTCTCTGTCAGTGTAATAAAATAATAAGCAAACGACTGAGAAGACAATTGTCACTTTATACTCGAGATTTCCTACATCTCTACCACCAATTAATACAAGAAATATGTCCTTTCTACTTTTCGTAAAAGTGAGTATAGGTAACCGCACCAGGTATAGTAATTAAGATGCGAAATTCATAATATTATATGGACTGTTCGGACGCATCAATCAACTGCATAAATTCAAATGTACGGAAAAATGATGATGCTACAAACACTTTATAAAATTTACTTATGGAAGTCATTTGTTTCTCGAGAATTGAACATTAGTCGCGTATTTACATACAATACATATGTATTTGACTACGCACTTTCCTGAATCTCTCTCGAGCTACATTGTAAAAAGCTTAATATCGGATCAATTTTATGACTTTGCTATATCGATTGCAGCAGCTATACGTGAATTTGGATGTGTATACGCGGGACAGACCGTGACCGTGTGGACGTGTTGTACACGTGGATGGGAAACACGAGGATGCGCTTATGGGGCGATGCTCGGAGTGATTTGTGTTTGGCCCGTTTGGGTGGGGATCCTCTACTCACTGGCGTGTTTGGGTTAAGGGATTAGAAGTTGGGGATGAACACGGATGACTTAGATCTCGTTGATATTGGTTTCTTCGATGTTCCTGGTATCATTGGTGATCGGAAAGTGGATGAGGAAGGTGAATTTTCAGGGGATATATCACGGAAGGTTTTCATGTGTTTTTATTGTATTAAGAAACAAGCGTAGGCTTTGATGTTGACGATAATATTGCACCAATTGAAAGGAGAAAAATCGAGGGGGAAGTTAAATTTAGGGACCGTGTAGGATTACGAGGGGAGTGAACCTGTTTTTTATTGAAAAATGTACGACGACATCGAGTCTAAAAATTGTAACCTTCCTCAACGTTGTAATGCACGTTCCTAAGTATTTCATTATTTTTAAATATCTATTTTACGAAACTAATAAAAATTCTTGCGAATATTTCTGTAATCTCACACGACTGAATGAAGGATAAACTACCGTGAATTATCGTTCAGATTTTTAGCTGTTGGTAACTTGTAGTTGGTCCGATTCGAAGAATTTGTTAAGCTCTTACGTTCGATCTTGTTAATTGGATTCTTTTACTTTTCCCGACCTTTTGTGTCATGAATTTTATATTAATTATGACCGATGAATTCTTCGTCCGGTCTTGTTTGAATAGAGAAAAAAGATATTTATAAATAACTAGGGATAAAATTAATATTAACTTTATCGAAATAAAAACACGATCGTACGTATATACTTATTTATTTCTATTACACCATTTTAACCATGACATAACCAATCCTTTTATATTACCCAAAATAATTTAATTTTTTCTTTATTTGGAATCTAAATCAAATATATCGAACAAATTCGTGGATTACTATTAGCTAATTGTCAAAAGACAGGTTAACTAAGATTATTCGTACATAGTATAGTCGCCCCAACATATTCCAGACCAGTGTTTCTACTCTTAAATACAATATCGCAGTAACCAAGCTCTCGCCCCACGTCTGACCCAAGCCGGGTACATTCTACTTAGCCGAACAGACCCAATGATGTAACTCTCTTCGATACGCGGCTCCACGCAAAGACAACCAAAATTATACGTGGATTTCCAACTGTCAGCTCTCGCACACGGTATATCCTACCCCGTGCATACTCATTCCCATTCCTTTCCTCGGAATCAAGCAAAAGACGTCACTGTATCATCCCCATACAAGCACACGCAAACACAATAATTCCTACTCTATCCATACACGCATCATCGCAAACAAACTCGTACACATAACGGTCCTACAAAAAGAAAATACACAGCTATAGACGTAACATCCATGACACGAGACCTACATACTCTCGCACAAAGACACGAGCTAACGTTTCCCAGCTTGATACACGATCACACTCGGAAGCCAGTGAAAAGGCGATCACCGACGAATCTATACGCACGTACACACTCAACAACGCACATACTCACTGACGCATCGCTAATACAGAAACAACGATCGATGTGTGAGTTATTCAAACACAAAGGCGGAGAGAAACGCGACTCGTCATGGACAGAGACTTCCACGGTGGAAGATCGGAGCTGGCGCACCAGTTTCCGCGTTCCAGCGGCGCACAAGCGCACATACGAGCACACAGACACAGCAGAAGATACACGCCCACACGTACATCCACCGCGAACACAAAGAAAGGCTCGTGTTTCACCAACACCTCGTCGGCTAGCCTGGCTTCAGTAAGCTCGGAGCTTTCGACCGGTCCAGTCGCCTTTCCCTTCGATATTCACGGTTGTCTGCTGCGTTATCTAGTCGATCGTACATACTATCGACGACATGTGCGTGACCAGCCCATGATTCACCGTATATCGTACGATTATCGTCGATAAGAGTGGAAAAATACCAAGCTATTTTCTACCGAGATTCTTCGCCATGTGAAAATCCACCGATAAGAGACGATTATAGAGAATTCTAGGGATGGACTAGCCTAACACCTTCTTTAAAAGCCACGTATCTCTCCTCACCTTTGTTATATTTGTATTTGGAATGCTTCCTTCGCGAGACATTAACGAGAAACGACTAGTTTTATTGTCCAGTCTGTTTTAACTCTTAGATGTATTTATAGGTGACACAGTGTGTGCTTTCGATTAAGAAGCTGCATTGAAAAATTGGGTGAATAAATATATTATCGATCGACGAGAGTAAACGATTAGTTTAGGACATCAGCGATCTCGATTTGACTAACGTGAAAATGTATAAATTGATCGCTAGTGAAACGAAGATCGAATGAAAATTATAGATTATTAAGGAGATTATTCGAAGGAAATTGTTTTGAAAGGATTACATCGAAAGGTGGATCGAGCGTTGGTCGCATGAGGTTAGATAAATTTAGGTGAAGGATCGGTTGACGCAGTGCACGAACGTAGTCGAGGCTGGTGACACTGTTCCGGGAGCACCGGCAGCGGGATCATGAAGAGCAGGACGGGCAGCATGCACGATGCAACGAGGACCGCCTCGAGATCGATTCGAAGACCGTGGGATCAGCTTGATTACTATAACGGAAAGCGGATAGTGACGTGGATGCCTGTCGCGCGATTCGCTCGGGCTTGATTTCTATCTGGCTTTAGTTTAAATCGGAAAACGATTGTCTATCGAAGTTGATTGTCGCTCAATTGGAAACGCCACTATTTAGAAGCTTGGCAACGAAGATTGAAAGATTCGAGAATGAGATTGCGATTGAGTTTAAGAACGTATTAATGATTAGGAAATTAAGAAAGGAAAATAAATAAATAAACGAGAGGAAAATGAACGTAGAATATAAGCTAAAGGTTTCGGATTAAGATTAGTCGACGGTTGACTATAAACGACACTCTTTACTGGAGGTTCTTGTAAGTTTAGAGCGAAGATTTTGAGAGGTGTACACAAAGTACTCTCTGGCAGTGCATTACGAAATCAAGAGCGAAAGAAGCGAGTTGTGATTTGAAAACGATCATCGATGTCTAACTAAAAACGATCCTCCATACCGTGAGATTTTCTCAACATTACGCTTTGAAAACTAGTCAACCAACGTCTGACTAAAAGCATAATAATTATTAACATTATTGACATAAACGTTAGAAAGTTTGAACAGCCACAAGGTAGTTTCATAATTGTGTGTTACGAAACCAAAAATGGAGGAAAGTAAACCTGAACTCTGATTTACTTCAATCAGAATTCGAAAACGGGTGTCGACGGATGCCTATTTTAAAACGACATTTCTCACGAGTTTGAAACGAACGTTATCTCTGATAGACTTACTCCAGCTAGAATTCAAAAATGGTTATCTATCGACGTTTAATTTAAAAATCATACCTTTTACAAGTTTGAAAGAAAGTTTGCAAGATTTGAGGTAGTTTGAAAGCATGTTACTAGCTCAAGAGAGGAATAAACAAGTTTAATTTCCAATTTAACTTAACAAGCCTCCATCGACGTTTGGCCAGAAAAGATACAATCTACTAAGTGTTTGTATAAGTTTGAAGTGAAGATCCAAAGATTTGGGCAGCCACAAGACGTCTGAGAACGAAGTAAGTTGCATTTCCAATTTGCCTAAACTACGATTCGAAAACGAGCATCGATCAATGTCTGACTAAAAAGGGCCCCTCTACTAACGAACCTTAGAAGGTTTGAGCCGTCCACGATAAGATCTGTTACGAAACCAAGGTATAAAAGAAATAAGTTTTCACAGAAAAATTGTGATCTAAGAACGCTGGATTGAAAATAAAAGTTTGAAAAAACGTACCACTTGTAACTGAAGATAGTTGTCCAACTAGAAATGGTACTTCACAGTGTCCAAGTATTTTGAATATTCGGGAGAAAGGTTAAATTGCCATTGGAAAATAAAGATTATTCGTGGTCTAATCAAAAACACTACTTTACATTAAAATTTTTCGTACAGAATAAAAAGTTTCATTCTACAATAACTTTTAAAATATCAAGAAGAAAGAAACGTACTTTTTAGAAGAAAAAGGCCAAAAGTAATGAAATCAAATAAAGAATCACACTTTCCGCTAAATTTTCTGAAAAATGGATCTTAAACTTTCTATATGTTATCGTGAATTTGTCACAGAACTAAAAATTCCGGAACAAGATCGGGATCCTAAATATTAATATAAAAGTAACAATAAAAATTAGAAATCAAGCAATGTCCGATTAGAAGGGAGCTTTTCTATCGAATCCTCGTTAATTCTCGTATTCTGAATATCAACGAAACTAAAGAAGAGGGAAGACATCGACTCGAAGTTAACTTTGGAAGATCGTCACGTCGATTCTTCGCTAAGTTATTATTAAGGATCGAAGAAAACGGCCGGATGCACAAACGATTAATTCTCGGCCCAGTGAAGATCCAGGGATGCAGCAAAAACCAACGGTGCATACTTAAAGGACGCCGTTGAAGAGGACGAACTGTTAAAGAGACGTCGACGTAGCCTTGTCGATCTCTTTCACAGTATAATAATAATAATAATAATAATAATATCAACGTATTTCAATCGAACGCAACAAAAAATTAGCAATTCGACTATCTACAATAATTTTATCGAGGCTCCACGTTGATCGAACAAAGACGTTCTTCGACGAAACTCTACCTTTAAATGTTACATAAGGAAGATATTGTATCGGAGATAGAATTTTTTTTAAACTTTCGTCGAAGGAGGATGCAAGGATTTGAGAGGAAAATTGTTGATTAGGCACCGGTGAGTCTTGGAATTTTTTTCAAATTCTTTCAAGCTTCTTTTACACAAAGAAAAAGTTAAGAATCAAATTAAAAATCGTGAATATAGGAGTAAATTTTAGAGAATCGTGTAAAAGTTCTTTCAAAAGTTGTTTAAAATTCTTTCCTCTTTTTAAAAAAATGGAGGGAATTAAGAAAAAGTGTAAATGAAAGAAATGTTGGGGGAGGAGGGAGTTAGAAAAGGATAGTGTCGCGGACGAAAGTAGACGTCGATGTAACGGATGGTCGCGTCGTTCTTCGCTGCAAACGGTTATTTTCGGAAAGACGTAGCATGGGGACGACGAACGGCCCGTTGAATATCAAATCGCGCAATTTCATAATTCTGCGATTAGACGTGAATTTCCCGTGAGAGTAGTTCCGTTCGATCCTTGGGGGATGGAACGGGATAGGACGAGTCTCCGAGTTACACAAGACACGTTCGCGATGAAAGATTGCACGATCCTTTTTCATAACGCTTTTCTACGTAGGAAAGGAGATTCAGAAGATCGTTAAAAAAATTCGTGAAAATTATTAAAATGTAACAAAATTAAATTATGAAGTATGAATCGTGAAAATGATTGTACGCTATAAATATTCTATGCATAATTCTATATATCTAAACAACTAAACAACTGTAAAAGGAATTTTACGTATAAAATCATATATATATATATATATATATAATATATAAATACAACAAAAGTATTCCCATCGAAATACTATTTTCTATAATTCTTTATACTACTCTTGTTGCGAGGGAACTTATAAAAATAGTCCGGCAAATATACCTCCCAAATTCTCATAGCATTCTCCATGTCAGAAAAAGCTCACTAATTAAAATTCATACTAATAGCGCGGGAAAAATCAAAACATAATTTTTCGAAAAATCTATTATTCTTTTCAAAAGTTGCCTTGTGCAAATAATGAAAAGCTGTTAAAAAATACCTCATCACGTGCAAAGGGTTAATCACGATTATTTACAACTTTACTTTTAATCGTCTGTCTCCTGCGAATTTCATAAGTTTCATGAATACAGAAACGGGGTGAGCAAAGTGTAACGGTGAATACTGTTATCAAGAATGGAGAGGGGGCGGGGGGATGGGGGTAGCGACATTCTGAGCGAAAGGAATAACTAACTGGTTTCAGGCTTGGTGTCTCTGGGACTCGCAGCACGGTCCGAAGAGCCCGTAAAGTTTAACAAAGCGAGGGGGTTACAATGCGAAGTGTCCTCTCACCTCGTTCTCCCGAGGACTCCGCACGTTAAAGCCTTGCAGCGCAGCTATACCATCGTGCTCAATGCTAATTAATTCAGACGTAAGATGATATGGAGTCTGAAGACGAGGTGGACGAAGAGCTGCCGGAGGTGAAACACACAGAGGTACGATAATCCCACTAAAAAAGATGCAAGAAAAAGAGAAATGAAAGAAAATGAAGAAACAAAGGATGACAAGTTAAATTATTTAATAATTACTATTAATTAATTGTTATGTTTATTAACTTATCAAGGACCAAGCAGAGAAATAACGAGTGAAAATGAAGAAAATATTATTGAAAGACATAAATACTTAAAATGTTAACAAATTTTAAATGCAGATAATTAGTGAATATACAATAGTAACCATCGATGAACGAGTTTAAAGTGAAATGACATGGTTAATAAATTACATGCTGAAAACTAAAAAGTAACTACGTACTAGGGATTCTCATAAACGATCATTGTAAACAACTAGAAGAAGTTATAAAAATGATACTGTAAAGATTGTAATACGATATTAAAAAAATCACATAGGTGGACCGGAATGATAACTTAAAGAAGTTCGAGACAATGAAAATTTCAACGAAACCAATGTCCTCGAAGACGGCAGAGCGAAGCAAGTGTCACCTGGTGTGCTCCCTGAATCCCGAGCAACTGGAACCACCCGTTGTCCCCTGCGATGATCCGGATAAGACGAAGACGCAGGAAGAATCAAAATTACCTTTAAGCATCAGCATCAAGACTGATACGAAGGACAGCGAAATTGTCCTGAAGGACAGGATATGCAGGAGCAAAAGGATCACCTGCCAAGATACGATACACGAGTACGACGAGGACGATAGTCTCACTATGGAAAAAGTTGGCAGGTAAGTAGATATATTGTTCTTATACTTGAATATCGTTCGTTATCGCTAATCTATACATTTATTTTATAAAATTTCAAGTTGCTTTTGAATATTTTATTTCTTAACGCGGATCGGCATATTAATAAATATCATAGGCAGAAAGCTAAAAAAAAAAAGTACATTTTTGTTACGATATTTTTCCAAAAAGGTACCTCGAGGCGCATCCGGACGCGGCGGAGACCTGGTTTCGCGAGAACGCGAGCCTCGAGCTTCGTCAACGACTTCAGGGTATGACTGTGGTTCAAACCAAATCACCACTGAAGAACGTACACCAACAGGAGAACCTTTTGAGTCGAAGCAAACGGAACAGCGTCACCTCTGACCTGTTCCAGAGTTGGCTGGCCTCCAGTTCACCGGCGAAACGCAGCAGAAGTCCCAGCAGGTGACCTAACATCTTTTTAATCTTTTCAACGTTACACGTAAATATTCGAAGAAACTCGTGCCTGAGGACCGTGAATATTTTCTGTTAATAAACGAATACGTTCTACCTCGTTTAAGTATCTACTGTACTTAGATTACAGTTACTATATATTCCCTATAATTGCGTTTATTAAAATATGTTTAATCTACTAAGAATGAAAATTTAAAAAATAAAATGAATTTTTACTTTAATTCGCCCTTATCATCAACGGTTTGCTAAAGAGTGAAAATCTTCGTTGGTAGAACGAAGAAAAAATCAGAATATCTATAAGAAATGATCGTGTATGTTAAATACCCAGGACTTACAGCTCGTTGGTAGGACGAAGAGAAGAGCTCAACAGGTTGGATGAGAGCGATTTGTTCATGGAGTTGATCAGGGATGTGGCGAATGAGCTGGATATCAACGTTCTTTGTCATAAGATCCTTGTGAACGTCGGCCTGCTCACGCATGCCGATCGTGGAAGCCTTTTTCTGGCTAAAGGACCTCTGGAGGATAGATATTTAGTTGCAAAATTGTTCGATGTGACGCAAGACACTGAATTGGAGGAAGCCATTCAAAGGGCGAAGAACGAAGAGATTAAGATTCCTTTTGGAGTTGGAATTGCTGGCTATGTAGCTCAAACTAAGGAAATCATCAACATCAAGGATGCCTACAAGGTATGCATAAAAAAGAGATTCGATGGATCAGTTTTCGATAAAATAGTGAAGAGTTTAAAGAGGTTACATTTTGTAAGATAAGAAGAATTAATTGATCAATAGGTAAGATGTTAAGGACAATTTTAAAAAATAAAGGAAAACATTCTGGATAAAAACATTTCTAGGACAAAGATAAATAGTTGATGAATGTTCTTTTCTAGGATCCAAGGTTCAATAGTTCCATCGATATGAGAACAGGTTACAAGACAACATTGATTTTATCTATGCCTATCTGCAATTACGAGGGAGACGTGATTGGTGTTGCACAAATTATAAACAAGACTAATGGTAGTAACGAATTTACCGATAGAGACGTGGAGGTGTTCCAAAGGTTAGCGAATGTTATCACTCGTTAAAAGTAAAAAGCAACATTACGGACTGTACGTTATGCCAAAGAATTACGCTAAACATTTTCTATCGCGGATACAGATTATAGACTATCAGACGATAATCTAATGGCAAATGAAACAAATAAAGACGAGACAGATAAGACAATCATCATCACAAGGTGGAAAAAATTGGAAAAATACAAAATACTTATCGTTGAATATTGCAGTACAAATAGCTACCTATCTTTGAGATAAATTAAAAACGTCGCGACATACATGTTCTACGTCTGTATGAAAAAACTAATTACAGGTATCTAACATTTTGCGGAATCGGAATACAAAACGCACAGCTTTTCGAGTTATCGGTGCAAGAGTACCGAAGAAATCAGATTCTGCTGAATCTAGCTAGAAACATATTCGAAGAACAGAACAATCTGGAATGTTTGGTCACGAAAATAATGACCGAAGCGAAGGAACTTCTAAAATGTGAAAGATGCGCCGTGTATCTTCTAGATCTTGACTGCGGCGAGGCAGTAAGTTCATTCGAATAATCAACCTCAACGTGTGACTAAAGTAATTAAAGTACGGAACAGATTTTTGACGAATTTCTAATTTTCTCTACTCGGTTGTTAAATAGCATAGAATAAGTAAAGCTGTGAGAAAAGCGAGGATTTCTCGAGCCCTTTGAAAGGGTCGGCGAGGAGCGTAATAAGAGATCCTAAGTTTCGTTTCAGGGACACCTCGAAAAGATCGTCGAACGACCGGGAAAGTCGACGCAAGAGTGCCGGAAACCGCTGTCGAGGAGAGAGGTGAGTGACACCGGCAACGTGTTGCTCGAGTTCGTAAGTCTGATCATCTTTTTCTTCTTTCCTGGCGGCTCAGAGTAACAACATCGAGATGGAGGATATTTTCCAACAACACGTGAGTAAATCTCCTGCTCTTTGACGTATCAATAGCGTCTAATATTCTTAATTTTTCATTTTCCTTTCGCGTCGAAATTTCTCTTTTTATGCCTAGGCATTGAACGATGCAAATAAATTTACTACAATCTTCGAGATGGACAACGAGACTCAGGAAGCTAAAGTCTACAGACCTAGCGGAAGCGATCTATCGAATCCTCTGGGTCAGATCGCGAGATACGTTGCTGCTACTGGTCAGATCTTGAATATTGGAGACGTGACCACGTGGCTGAAGAAGGACGTTGTTCAAGCTGGTAGTGGACCCATCAAGAGTATCCTTTGTATGCCAATAGTTAATGGACAGAGAACTGTGATCGGCGTTGCTCAATTAATCAACAAGGTTGTTCTTCGTTTTATTTTTTTATATATATATATATATATATCAAATACTTTTATATTTTTTAGTTATCATGAGTGAGAATCTTTGATAATTAGAGTGATTATCTTCTATTTTTTATTAGAAAAATTAATAGTTTTTTTTTTCATTAAAATCAAATAGTTTGCAATTGGAAAATCCAACATTTACGAAGCTCGCTATCGATCTACGAAATTTAAAATAAGTTTAATTATCGATAAACCATTCTACAGGACAACGGAACATCCTTCACGGACTCGGACGTATCGATCTTCGAGGCGTTCGCCATTTTCTGCGGCCTTGGAATCCACAATACCCAAATGTACGAGTCAGCTTGTAAGCTGATGGCCAAGCAGAAAGTAGCTCTTGAATGTCTGAGCTACCATGCGACAGCCAGCAATGACGACACATTGAAATTAACTTCTGAACCGATACCGTCCGCGGAATGCTATAATTTGTACAGTTTCACTTTCATTGACTTCGATTTGACCGACGAAGACACCTGTAGAGCTACAATTAGAATGTTCAAGCAATGCGACCTCATCCAAAAATTTCATATCCCCTACGAGGTTCTCTGCAGATGGGTTCTCAGTGTCAAGAAAAATTATAGGTAAGAAAGTCGTTAAATCAATTAAAGTATGTTATATGATACTCCAAAAGTAAATGGTTTTGGAAATTTTGTCACCAGAGTCTGCCCCGATTAACTAT
The DNA here is from genome assembly GCA_014737365.1 of Bombus soroeensis. NCBI lineage: Eukaryota > Metazoa > Arthropoda > Insecta > Hymenoptera > Apidae > Bombus > Bombus soroeensis. Next base: position 428,950 of record JACXIL010000188.1, read on the forward strand.
CGAAGAATTATTATAAAAATTTATTATAAAAATTATTATATACAACTAATGAAATGCCTGAACAAGATTACAAACAATTGGATTGCGCATGTTTATATGTATTTATAAAATATTTAAATATACGTATAATAATGTGCATAATGCACACAAAATGCGAAATATTCAAGATGAAGTACTCGTTATAATGTTTATGCAACGAATCAAACCTCTGTCTAGATTGCATTTCCTTTTATTTTATAATTTGCACAACATCCACAGTCGAATAGTAATGCCGAGACAAAAATGAATGAAAATGTATATTAAAGTAACTTGTGGAACCTGCTGTAGCATGGAAATTTCTTGACTATTTTTAGACCAGTCAAGTACCATAATTGGAGGCATGCACTAAACGTCGCCCAGACGATGTTCGCCATGCTGAAAACCGGCAAGATGGAGCAGTTCATGACAGACCTTGAAATTCTTGGACTCCTAGTGGCTTGTTTGTGTCACGACTTAGACCATCGAGGAACCAATAACGCGTTTCAAATGAAGACAGAATCGCCATTGGCTATTCTCTATTCAACAAGTACTATGGAACATCATCATTTCGATCAATGTGTCATGATCCTGAATTCGGACAGCAATAACATCTTTCAGAGCCTGTCTATGGAGGATTATAGGAAGGTGATGAAGGTGGTTGAAAGTGCGATACTTTCTACTGATTTGGCTGTTTATTTTAAGAAGAAAAATAGATTCATGGAGCTGATCGATGAGGGAGAATTCGATTGGCAGAGTGAGGAGAAGAAAGAACGTAAGATTAATTTATCAATGATTACCGTAAAAGCTAGTAATTCACCTATATATTATTTACGAATACTCTCAGTTTCCTCTACCGTATATCCTATAATATGACGAAAGATAGATCTGAAGAATGGTTTCGCTTGATTCGTGTTAATGCGATATCATAAATAGTGAAAATGAAATTTGTGATTGAAAATTTAATAACCGATGTTCTGTACCGGCAGGATGACATCAAATTTAATATTTTATTATTATGATTTTATATTTATGATTTTCTATACTGGTGGAAAAACTAAATCTAGAAGACACCTATTCCCCTATATCCGGTATAGCCAGAGGTGATATCCGGTAAAATAAATTCTTGAAGCCTTAAGTCCATAGTGCGCTAAATTTAATAGACAGCAATTTTCCTATATCTATGGTAAAATCAAATCTAGAAGTCGTATGTATATATGTACATGGGTATATAGTACTTCAGATTCGACATCTTACTATATTTATGATAAAATCTATCCCGTCATCATCCTCTTAACAGCTAACAGTCAACCTAACTCTACATTTCTAACATTGCCTAACCCAAATTCTATCGTAATTACCGACGCCACCATTACGAACTGACAGCACTATATCAAATACCAAATTCTCATCCTTCGATTTCCACTTTCTATTTCCAGTGCTATGTGGAATGATGATGACAGCGTGCGACGTGAGCGCCATAGCAAAGCCTTGGGAAGTACAACATCGCGTAGCCAAGCTAGTCGCCGATGAATTCTTCGACCAGGGTGATCTAGAACGTCTTCAGCTAAATCAACAACCAGTGGCCATGATGGATCGTGAAAGAAAGGACGAACTTCCCCAAATGCAAGTTGGTTTCATCGACGTGATATGTCTGCCTTTGTACAAGGTCCTCTCAGACACTTTTCCATGGATCATGCCTCTCTATGAAGGCACCATGGAAAATAGGCAACATTGGCAAGACTTGGCTGAAAAAGTCGAGATGGGTTTGACCTGGATTGATCGTGACACCATCGACGAGCCTGTAGAAGAATTCATCTCTTATGAACCCAAGGACATCGAGTTCACTGTCACGACCTTGAACTGTGCTCACGTAGACAGAAAAGAAGTTGCGGAAAAATCCACGTTAGGAAGATTTGCTTCTTTAAGAAAAGGAGGTCGAACATTGACCAAAGGTGTCAGACATCGAATCAGTAGGTCACTTTATGCTAGAAGCACTCCTGAAGATGCTGCAAGATCGAAAGCTTTGATACCTGACAGAAAGAGTCGGAACAAATTATGTTTGCTCATTTGACGGCTTACGTCCACCACTCTTGAGAGCATACCGGAATGATGAAAGAAAAATAGGAAGATTTTATGAAAAATTTAAAATTTTCTTAAGATTAGCTCTGGTGGACGTTGATAGTGTCTACTGGCTAATTTATACTAGCTTGCAACTAGTTATTTGCGAAGAAATAAAGATTACCTTGAGCTCTTGATGTTCATAGAAGATTTTGAAGAATCATGGTAATCAAGATTGTTAATAGAATTATGGAGATAACAGAAGACTAATGGAGAGTAATTCATTGAGAACGAAGAACTAAATTCTAGAAAATATAGTGACTGTATAGTGGAAGAAAAAAGAAAAGTCCATAGAAGGTTTCGGAAAATTGTAGTAATCGAAATTGTTAACAGAACGACGAAATCATTCGTTAAATAATGGACGACTGTAAAAATGAAACTTCTAAATGGCTGTTAAGCGAAGGTACGAAGCAATGAATGCCTTGAAAAATCAAAAACTATCAAAGTAACATGGAACTGAGATTTCCTTCAACGAAGAAAATATTTAAGATCACAGAGTCAAAGCTGAAGATGGGAGCTTGCAGATTTCATTCCAAGACTGTCGAGTCTTTAGGTGGGAAGTTAGACGAATAGTCGATGGCTAGGTAGTTAGGCTGGTGATGAGTTAGGCAACCTTCATCGACTTTTACAATTCAGAAAAAGAAACGTGATGTAGTCGACGATGGTACGAATTCAATTTTGACAATCTTTTTTTGTATTACATCTCGATACCTTATTAGGATAATTCCAGAGATATAGAATCGATGAAAAATGGAAGAATGGATCTCGCGATTTATAAAATAGAAAAGTAAAGAATAGTTGGAAGATGGGCATTTTTATATACCAATGGAAAGGAGACGAAAAATACAGAAAAAATAATGAGAAATATGTACCCAAATGACAGGCATTTTTATATTCCAAAGAAAAAGGGGGAAAAATAGAGAAAATTGTAAAAGAAAAAATGAAAACAACAGAAAATGTTGGAGTCTCGATGACACACGTTGCATTTCGATTCCACGCGTTTCTAAGATAGCGCCGAGAATCAGTCAGCGATAAAGATATGTACAAGGCAAATTGATGCTTACGAATCGAATTAACGATTCGATTACGTCATTCAGCCACACCAAAAATTGCGTCTATGACGCAGGAAATAAATACGCGATCTCGCATTCTGCAATTCAAGGATGTGACTCGCAATCTTATTTTTGTATTTTTCTCTTTTTTCTTCTTCTTCCTTTATACATATCTTTCCTGGTGTCAATAACTTCATTAAGTCATTAATCCAAATATCTTTCCTATTTTCTGTTGTTTTAATTCATATTCAGAGGATGATAAGCCAGGAAAAAGCTCAAAAAGAATTCGACGAGTCTTTTGTCTCATTAAACTATTAAGTATTTATGATTGAATCGTATGAAATCCTTGTCACATATGGTGTTGTGCAAAATAGATATTTTCTTGATGAAACAAAAAGACACAAGCGTGATACAAGCCTGGCCGATCCGTGCTAATAGTACGTACAAGTATCAATTAATTATTCAGGATCGTTCGAGTGCGGTGTTTAAAAAAAAAAAAAAAAAAAAAAATGCAAATATGTGAATACAGCGACAAGAGTGAGACTGGTTTCTAGTCTTTTGATATAGCCACTGTGTACGAACATGCCTGTCAGAGACTATCGCACACGACTAAATAAAATCTGAATGTGCTCAAAGTGTCTTACACTTCTTCCACCTTTTCTCTGTCCCCTAGAAATAAATTTATTTTAAATTAAACAATTTATAGAAATTAAAAAAAATTAAGTAAAAAGTATGAAGTATGGAAAGAATATGATAGAATCTAGTATTTATGTACTTGATTCTAGGAAAAATACATCAATATTGAATTTTCGACATTCGAAGGACATCTTTTTTGATGAATGAAAACTTCACAATTTTTTATTGTGAGTCATTGATTATTTATGAAATTTTCATCTTCGGTAACTATTGTGGTTCATTGATAATCCACTACGAAAATTTCACATTTGTTAACTATTATAGATTATTAATAATTCATGAAAATGTTATTTATGATAAATATTAATTAATTAGTTTACCAATGCCTGAGAGTGAAATTTTTTTTTGTAATTATTGTAAATCACCCGTAATTCGCATAGGAATTTTCATTTTCAGTGACTATCGTGACCCACTGATGACCTACGAACAAGATTTATAAGTGACCAGCGACCCACGATAACACAAAAAAGTTGTATTAAAATCATCTCATTTCAATTTCAATGAGTAGTCCTTCGGCTCCGTGACTTTTACGCAGCTTTTTATTATTAAAACATTTAGAAATTACACTCGAACGATGGTGTCCTTTACACAATAACGAATCATCAAACGTTTTCTTTTTTTCTTTTGGTCCTACGATTAAATTAAGTATAACAAACGGTTACCCCTCATCATCTTTTTTCTCTTGATACTCCGTGTGTCGACGATTTAAATTCGCTATTTACATATTTATGCAACGTTTGATTGCATAGTAAAAGAAAGAAAGAGGAGCCTGACACGCGTAACACTACGACACTGTTCGACAATTATTTTCATTTTTTTTTTTTATAAGACAAATGATGTGTTCCTTATATTAGAGATTTTCATTTGTTTAATCTCATGTATAATTAATTCACTTAAGAAACGTAAGATAGATAGATAGAAAGAGAAAGAGAAAGAGAGAGAGAGAGAGAGAGAGAGTATGTCGAGGCAGTGGCGCGGCTATTTGGCAAGACTCTTTCACCTTGTCGTACAATTTATGTGGAGCAGGCTCCATTTATGATCACCGTGACCAAGGACGAGACCGAGTTTTACCCTAGAAAATGAATGCTTAATCTCCTCATGACGTGGGTAAGTATACGTGGGCGCTAAAACAACCATCGAAACATCTCGTAAAAAACGATATACTCGTTAGTCAATGTTATAAAGAAGAAAAGTTTCGAGGCTTGTCGATTGAGATCATATCATAACGTTCTATCGGAAAACGAATATGAAAAATCATAAGGAATCTGTGAGAAAGTCGAGCACACGGTTTGCAAGATTTGACAAGAAAAATTCGTTTAAGTCTCGCGCGAGTTCGTAGAAAAATATAAAAACAAAAGAATCACGCATACAATGCGATTATAATTATGTATAATCAGCATCATCCAACTAAGTGCATGTGAGTCGCGGTTCATCCTTGATCACAATGCTCGCACCGTCACATTGATTCGATATAATATAATCTACTTTTTAATTAATCATCTCTTTCGTAATTCACCTTTTTTTTTCGTTTTCGTCTCTTCTTTTTTCTCTTCTTTTTTTGTACAATTTTCTTTTTTAGCCAATCCAACGGAGATTTCTCTGAGCGCAAATACTTTGTGCCAGCAATTTCGATTTTTCGATCCGATTTGACTAATTAATTACTCTGTTAATAGAGAGGTGTCACATACACGGTAAGTGAACACCTGGGCTTGTGACGTGTGTCGTGTTCACAGGTTCAATGAGTAGAACTCACGAGATATGGTCACTGAACAGAAGCATCGTGGAAGATATAACGCGAAGAATAATTAAGCTTAAACGAAGTTGAACAAAACGTTTTAAGCTTATAATGATGTAAATAAATGTTTCTCAGTACTTGACGATGATGCTGAATCAAATTCAAAATCAAATTGAGTTTGGAACTATTCAACTGAGAAATGGAACTCGAATTTGATTCACATACACCGTCTGTTAAATGCAGATGACGATAAAATTTTTAAACAAACAGTAAAAATCTTTTTAAACATTCACTCGATATACAAAGAAACTGGGCATGTGAGTAAAATCTGTGTAAGTGTTTCTGGTCTTATGCATTTGATGAATAAAACATGCTTCATAGTAAATACACACCCAGATACTTTGCATCGATTGTTTACGCTGGCATCGTTATATGCATAGAAAATTTAACGCCTTGACCTTGGTACGCATCTACGATTTGTCCAAACTCAGTGCTGGACACTAGATACAATAATTCCAATTGATCAAAAACATACATGCAAAGAAAGAGTAATTGTGTCCTTGTTTTCAAGACAAACCCTGTGAAAGTGTACTTTTGTTACTGTTGTTTCACGATCGAAAGTCTCACGAAGTGTCAATGAAATTCGTTACATTCCATCAAATGGAATAAACAAAGCTTTCCTTACAACAAACTTACATTATACTATATCAAAGAAGTCAACTTTTGTTCGTGTTATTTAACAAAAACATTGCATGTATGTTTACAGTATCATTCACTGGAAATGTAAACCATTTTCCTTTATTCTGTGAATCTCTGTAAAATTCACATTGCATGAACTAAATTGTACGGTACGATTGGAGTTTGAACAAAATTTATGTCCAGAGACACTCATCAGCTCATATAAGTTTTGCAATCCCAACAAAGTGGCGGAAATGCTCGGATCACATAAAGAACTCCCTGGATCGGCTAATGTGCAGTCACGATGCAGGCCTGTCCAATACTGAAATTTCTATTAGCCTAAGACCACGCATTACAGGATCCGTTAGTAACAACCCACGTGGCTTATAGACTCTGTCATTTTGTTCACTAACAAACTTTGCCACTTTTCGTAAACACTTTTCGTAATGAGTCTCTGTGCATATATAAATTAGATAACCAGTGAGGCAAGCCAGGCAGCCTTCGCAGTATGTGGAACAACTGGCTCGTTCAGCTTCTGCGAAGTAGTTGTTCAACTGATTGATTGTATACTCGAACGACTGTCTGTCCAGCTAAATTGAAAAATAAGATAGCAAAAATATGTTCCATAAATGTGAAATAAATTGGTTTGTTACTGCCTATGAATTCGCTAAATTCATTCTTCAAAAATTAAATTAAAACGAAGGATATTATTATGTTTCTGCAACTGCTGATCCTATAGTAGATTTATATAAAAGATTTGAAAATAGAAAGCACAAGAAATTATTTAAAAAACACATACATTATTGATGAAATAAATCTTATATAGAAGTAACAATTTTTAAAATATATAATTTAATAATTAAACAGACAATTACACAACTTAAAAATTAAACAGAGATAACCAAGAAGATAACTCAAATGGTCGACATTTTATGAATGAAACACATAAATAAATTTTTTTATATACATACTCTGCTTTCTAATTCTGTGGGAAACTGTGTTTGGAACTTAACCATAGTGCCTTCACTGTAGTCACGCTGTATAAAAACTTTCTGACAATTCGGAGGAGGCCCCCCACCTGCTTGCCCTCGACCAGCTGACATGTCCTCCAGGGGTGTAAGGGCAGCGTGATTGCCCTACAAAAAATAAACCCAATAAACATTTTACCAAACTCTTCCACAAAATCAATTTGAAACTGAAAATTTCCTATTTTATCACTCTTCTCACCTTTACTTCTGGTTCGCATGTCGAACACATTTTCGTTTGTCTAACCACAAAACCGCACCCAAACCACTTTATCGAAAATCATTCGTAATAAATCTGAAGTCTATCGACAATCGATTAAAAACGATATCGTACGGTGTTCGATATTCAAAGCAAATGGAACATGAAAGAAAGTGACGAAAGAAACATCGTACCATACAGACCAATAGTAAAAGAAAGTAAGAAAAACCGAGACAAAAGGTGGACGCACTTACCAATGGCATTTTAAGCTTCGTCTTGACGATTTGATAAAACAGATTCGTTGAAAATAATCTCGACTATTTAGTCGGACGCGAAAAAGGGAACGAGAGGATAAGGATGCAACATACAACTGATCACTGAACCATGGATTTTCGTTGGAAAACCACGGAGGACAGTACTATGACTCTGACTGACCACGGTCGTATACACAGGTCTAGCAACTCCCGTAGGGGAAGTAAAGCTCTTAATGTCGTAAGGTGTGCTTCACAATCGGCCGCTAGCCATAAAGCGCTGCAATCGCTTTGTTAAGTGAAAACACTTTTAGCGACATTTCCAAATACTGAAATTATTAAATTACATACAAATATTTAGTGAAATATCAAAAATGTATATATATATATTTATTTATTTAATAGAAATATACTTATTATTCAATTAATTAACAATGTAAAAAGTACCAAAAATTCTTTTCAAACATGACTTGCCACACACCAAGTGGAGAGATACGTATTAGCTTCCTCTCTGATACTAAATAAACTAATGTTTAGTATTTTACTAGGAACAGCTAGAAATAATAAAAAAACAGATTATTGTATGTACATAATGTGCTTTTATTGCAGCATAATATAAAATTTACACATTAAAGTTGGTCTTGAAAGAATAAATATCCCTATTTTATATGTTTCGTATTTTATAAAATTAAGAAAGAAGAAATGACAGTCAAGAATGCGCAAGAAATGTATCATAAAATGAAACGCTATTAGAATTAGAAAAAGATGTTTTAATGTATATACATTCTTACGGTTTCCATAATTTCAAAAGACCATCTTCGCTATATGAACATAAAAGATTCTGATGCGGATGATGCGTTAAACCTATAACATCTTTCTCATGTATCTGAAATGTGGAAATAATAAAAAATACAGTAAAAAATAAATTATTAGAGTTTAAGAATAAAAATACTTACATTAAGTGTTCTTTCTAGCTTTCCTGATGATGTAGAAAAACAATAAAGCACAAGATCTTCACCAACGCAGTAAATAAATTCGCCACGTGGACTTACAACAGTACATACGAAGTCACCTCCTTCTCGTTTTCCACTGGAAAATGATCTTACTATTTGCCCTTGCATATTCATAATTACAACTGTGTTTGAACGATTACACACGACGAAATGTTCTGGATTTCGTGGAAGGACATGTATGCTATTAACAGTTAAATCTGCAGCTCCTAGGGACTTATATGTACCTATACATTCTGTTGTTTTTAAACTCCAAACTTTTACAGTTCCATCTGATGATGCACTAATCAATATAAATAAAAATATTTAATAACTGCTTTACAAAAGAAAAGTAATTAAGAACAAATAAAATAGGTGTTATACCTTATTACGTTATGTCCATCTGGGACAAAAACTACTTCATTTACAAAAGAAGCATGCCCTCGAAATTCTTTTAAAGTTTTTCCAGATTTAAGTCCATGTATCCTATATTAAAGTATTATACCAGATTATAATGTTAATAATGAATTTTTACTATAATTATTGCTTTTATATACCTTATAGTAGTATCAAATGATGCAGATAAAATTTGGCTGTTATCTCTACTGAACTGAAGGCATGTAACACCTTTTGAATGTGCTTTTTCAAATCTTCTTAAGCATTGTCCACTTTGAACTCTCCACACTTTTATTTTACCATCTTGTCCACCACCAGCTAACATTTCACTATCACGACTAAAAGCCATTGATAATACAGCTTGCTCCATCATCATAAAATTGTCTTGAGCTTGATATTTTAAATCTTTCCTGATTTTACCAGTTGTGAAATTCCATACTTCAATAAATCCATCGACAGAACCAGTAACTAAATACTGACCATCTGGTGAAAAACGTGCACATTCTACATGAGATTTTTGACCAAACTTAATTTGTTTTGATAGTTGAGTAGGGTACTTCTCATCTTCTTGATCTCTCACTGCTGCTTTTCCTCTAAACAAATCAATCGTAGTACCAGGTGGAAGTAAACCTTGATGTTGTTGCCATTTTAATGCTTGTCCCAATAATGCAAGTAATCTACTTGATGGTACAACTGATACTTCACCAGCAAGAGCTGTAGCTATGTAAGCTCTTCGTTTTTCTTTTGTACTTCCATCGGGATATGCTTCACGTGGATCAAAATATGAACGCGCAAGTAAATTTTCTGTGCCCAAAAAAAAGATATGATATTAAAAAAATATACATAAGCAAAATAAAATTGTATTTAAATATAATACTTAATTTCTGTTAAATAGATTTAATATACCTAGATGTATATATCTTTCAGGTTCTTGTTGTTTCATCATAATCATAGGATCTGTTTGCCTCAATAACGATCGAGCTGCTCCTAATTCTCTTAATTCAATTAACTCTAAGACAACCTATGGAGTATTATCATAAATATGAAGTTGATATTTATTAAAAATAACACAAAAAATCATTTTATCTTAAAGATAAACCTGTTCGTATAAGTCAATAAGCTTCTTATCTGGCAATTTTAATGACTGTATAGCTTTTAATACTGTATCCCAATGTCCATTATTTATATCTGCTACAAAACCATCTACACTATCCACTGTATTCAATGATACACCTGTTTCTTCCTATAAACAAACAATTTTACTTTTATTTTGTACGTTTATTAACAAAATTCGTTGATATGATCTATTTGCTATAGAGTATATTGTATAACAACGATAAATAGATACCTGTAATGTTTGTAATGTTTTGACAAGATTTGATTCTTTAAGATACTGTTGTATCAAACGAATTACACTAAAATCAAACAATAACATATAAGTATTAAAAACACGAATATTCAAATTTTATTATACATAATTAATAACATAATAATTACTCTGCAGATTCAATTTCAATTGACATCTTTTACAATACTTAAAAAAAATGTACAGAAAAATAAATATTCCCACTTAACCGCAATCAGTCAGAATTAATAAAGAACGACAATCTCATAATCTCATGTAATGTTATTTCGTCAAACGATACAGTTCTACCACTATTGAGTTATAGTTATTTTTCCCATTTTTATCACTAGATTAAAACAAATTAAAAAAGAACTGAGTCATTTCTTAGATTTATTAATTTTAATCCAGTCTTATATAAAGAATCCTTACTACGATTTACATATTTTTATTTAATAAGTTATTTTTAAAATTATCGATACATTTATTCTATTTTTAAGATATATATTTGATATTATATACTTGCAAATCAAAATTATTTGAATTATTATCAATTATAAATGTAATGTTTATTAAAGAAATATTGATTAATATCATTTTCTTATAAATGACAATAGTTTGCGCTATATCATTATGGAATAAATGTTTTACTATAGATATTCACTGCAACTTACTTCAAAACATTATACAGTAATCATGATAACAAGATTAAAGAAATCTTTATTTTTGAGAAGTAATTTATAAAGAAATTTAATAAGAATGGTTTTAACACATATATTCAAATCTCGTATTTTTTACATACCAACCCACTCTTTCTTTGTTTACAGGTATGCATACATTCTTGATGAAACGTTACATAGGCATATAATTCGGTCATAGTATATCCGAATGAAATTTACCAATTTGTAAAACAATGGAAAGAATATATCTATTAGTTATTATTCAATAAATTCGAAGTATATATATATATATTATCATAGTTATCTTAATCACATGTAATGCATTTTAAAATATTAGAATTCATTTTTGATGTAGAGAAATTAATCTTGTGAAGTGTATAATTCTGTATTACATTGTTCGACTCTTATTCTAACCTAACAGTGCATTTTATCTTTTTATATATTATTCTTATTTATATGAAATATTTACATTATATTATCGATTGTTAAAAAATCATATAGCATTGGAACACATATAATAACCCGATTATTAAAAAAATTGTTTTNAAACAAGATTATAAAACAAAATTGTAAGTAAAATCACTACACATTTTTATATTAGCAGTAAATTATGTAACAGTTACACTTTCTTTACAAAAATCTTGACATTATGTTAATTTTTATAATGGTATCATTATTTAAAAATGATAAAATCTAATACATGGTTTAATATTACCAAACAAAAATTTGTTTATATATTGGCATCCTTTGTCTTTAAATTAAATTGAAAAAGGGAGGAATAAATGTTTGACATCTGTTTAATATAAAAAAATTTTATTTTTGCTTAATTGTTATTTATGATCAAGTAATGCTAAATGTTGTTTTGTATTATTTTTAATATTTTCTTTATCTGCAGGTGTAAATCGTCTAGTATAAAAGTATCTACATCTAACATGGTTCATCATAATCTTATAGAAAAACGATACGATAACATAACTAAATCACCAAATGATAAAAGGGAATATAGAGGTCTATTGCTTTCTAATAAAATGAGAGTTTTACTCATTAGTGATCCCACAACAGATAAAAGTGCCGCTGCTTTGAATGTGAATATTGGTAAAATCAGATATATAGTTATACTATTATTTTTTGAGTATAATATAATTATTACCTTTATAGTTTTAAGCTATATTTATTTTAATATTATTTATCTTATAGGTTATTTAAGTGAACCAGATGATTTACCAGGCTTAGCGCATTTTTGTGAACATATGTTATTTCTGGGAACAGAAAAATATCCAGAGAAAAATGATTATAATAAATATTTGTCACAAAATGGTGGTACTTATAATGCATCAACTTATATGGATCATACACTTTATTATTTTGATGTACATGCAGAAAAATTGAAAGGTGCATTAGATCGTTTTGCACAATTTTTTATTGCACCACTTTTTACAGAAGCTTTAACAGAGTTAGAATTAAATGCTATCCATATGGAATGTAAAAAAAATTTAGCAAATGATACATGGCGCCTTGATCAATTAGATAGATCATCAGCTGATCCAAGTCATCCTTTCTCAAAATTTGCTACTGGGAATAAGGAAACTTTAGATATAATCCCAAAGCAAAAAGGAATAAATGTACGGGAAAAATTACTTGAATTTCATAACAAATTTTATTCTTCTAACATTATGGCATTATCTGTATTTGGTAAAGGTAAGTAAAATATTTTATTTATTATTTACTTCACTAAAACATATTTAATATGGAATAAAAAATACTATCTATTTATGCTTTTTTTTATAAAATAAGAACTATTCTTATAAATTCTGTTCTATATTTAGAGAGTTTAGATGAACTTGAACAAATGGTAGTAGAGTTATTTTCTCAAGTGAAAAATAAAGATATTACAGTACCTACTTGGCCGGAACATCCTTTTAATTCAAAGCAACATTTTCAAAACAGGTGGTATGTTGTTCCAATAAAAGACATTAGGAATTTGTATATTATATTTCCTATACCTGACTTGCGAGAACATTATAAATCAGCGGTAATAACTATATTTATATTATTTCTTAATATATTAATTTATTGTTCTTAATTGTATAATAAAAATACATCCACTTTTTTCATTGTTTTAGCCTGCACATTATATTTCACATCTATTAGGACATGAAGGGGAAGGATCACTTTTATCTTTATTGAAAGCAAAAGGATGGTGCAATTCTCTTGGTTCGGGTAAACGATTAGGTGCTAGAGGTTTTAGCTTCTTTGCTGTTTTTGTTGATTTAACAGAAGAAGGCATTCAACATGTTGATGATATTGTCCTTTTAACGTTCCAATATATTAATATGCTAAACAAACATGGACCAGTTGAGTGGATTTACAATGTAATTATTCATAAATCAATTATTACATAATACAGATTTAAATATTAACACTTCGCCGTCGGAAAAGCTAATATACTTATACCTTAGTTTGCAGCAGGAAAATCCAATTACATACACGAGCTACAATGTTAATTGTAATTTTTATATTTTAAAATATATATTTGCAAATTTGTGAAAACAATAGCCATAAAGTTACTGATATAAAGAGGTAATAAACAACATAAAGTATTTGCTAATAAAGAAAACACTATGTATTCCGTTGGTGAAGTGTTAATCATATGTATCATAAGTGTTAATCATATAAAAATATTTAATAAATTTAATAAAATAGCTGTTTTGTTCTGAAGGAATATAGAGACATCGCAAATATAAATTTTCGATTCAAGGAAAAAGGTTATCCTTGCGATTATGTCAGTGGTATAGCACAGATATTATATGATTACCCAATGGAAGAAATTTTAATAGCGGAACATCTTTTTCCATTGTGGAAACCAGATTTAATCACATGGGTAATGGAATATTTGAAACCAGAAAATGTTAGAATTCATGTAGTTGCAAAGTTATATGAAAATATAGCTGATGAAACTGAAAAATGGTATGGTGTTAAATTTAAAAAAGAAAAGATACCACAAAATATAATAAGTAAGTGGATTAACGCTGGTTTAAATTCTGATTTACAATTGCCACCAAAGAATGAGTTCATACCAGAAAAATTTGATATAAAACCAGCAGAAAGTACTGTGAGTAAACATTTGTGTAAACATTTCTATATACAAGTATTCATTTTTTTCAATTTCATTTTTATCGTCTCTAGATATCCAAATTTCCAGTAATTATTGAAGACACTCCACTAATAAGATTATGGTTTAAACAAGATGATGAATTTCTTATACCCAGAGCTAATTTATTTATCGATTTCGTCAGGTAAAATATAAGTAAACTGTGTTGTCCACTTAATTCATACTTATATTAAGAATGTTGTTATACTTAAATATGATTATATTTTGCTTACAGTCCACTAGCATACATGGATCCCCTTAGTTGTAATCTAACATATATATTCGTATTATTATTTCGTGATGCTCTAAATGAATATGCATATGCCGCTGACATTGTTGGTCTTAAATGGGAGCTTACTAATAGTAAATATGGAATGACAGTAAGTAAAAACTATTATAAGTACCTAATATATATAAATTTCATTTTTAATATTATACAGTACATATTTTTTAGCTGGGAATTGTTGGTTACGATGATAAACAACACGTGTTATTGAATAAAATTATTGATAAAATGATTAATTTTAAAGTTGACCCAAAAAGATTCGAGATTTGGAAAGAAAATGTATGTGTTACTTAAATTTTTATGTATATTACTATGTTATTATTAATTTTCATCTTAATTCTAGTATATTAGAAGCTTGAAAAATTATAAAGCTGAACAGCCATATCAGCATGCAGTTTATTATCTTGCTGTTTTATTATCAGAGCAAATTTGGATGAAGGATGAATTACTAAATGCTACGTCTCGTAAGTCTGTGCAAAAAAATTGGACATTTGATTGATAAATAAATAGATAAGAAATATTCATTATAAATTTTATAGTTTATTAATTGTGTTTAATACAATTTGTATAATTTCATTTCTATGTAGATTTAACAGTTGAAAGAGTACAAAATTTCATCCCACAATTTTTGAACAAAATACATATGGAATGTTTAATACATGGTAATGTAACAATGTCAGAAGCTATTGAAACTGCAAAGTCAATAGAATCAAAATTATCAAATGCAGTTCCTCATATAGTACCACTTCTGTCTAG
Source organism: Bombus soroeensis (assembly GCA_014737365.1). Taxonomy (NCBI): domain Eukaryota; kingdom Metazoa; phylum Arthropoda; class Insecta; order Hymenoptera; family Apidae; genus Bombus; species Bombus soroeensis. The sequence goes on from JACXIL010000188.1 coordinate 444,322, forward strand.
GCAGTTAATTTTACATCGTGAAATCAAACTAGAAGATGGTAAGTACATTTAACTTTTTATGTTAGAAGTTTTCAAATAATATTTGTAGAGAAAAGGAAAGAAAAGTTAATATTTTTCCTATATACATTTTCTAGGTTGTCAATTTTTATTTGAAGTAAAAACTAAATTTCATAGTAATTCATGTACGCAAGTTTATTACCAAACTGGTTTACAATCAACAGAATCAAATATGCTTCTAGAACTTTTAGCACAGATTTTATCAGAACCTTGTTTTACTACGTTAAGAACTAAAGAACAATTGGGATATATAGTGTTTAGTGGAGTTCGAAGAACAAATGGTGCACAAGGTTTAAGAATTATAGTTCAAAGTGACAGACATCCTAAATACGTTGAACAGAGAATTAATGCGTTTTTAAATTCTATGTTGGTTAGTAATTAGAATTTAAATATTACTAGATATATTCGCTTTTAGAATTTGCATTTAAAGTTAATTTATTTCAGCAATATATACCATCTATGACAAAAGAAGAATTTAATGCACATAAAGAATCACTAGCAATACGACGACTTGAAAAACCTAAACAAATGACTACTTTATCTGCCATATTTTGGAGTGAAATTATATCACAACAATATAATTTCGATAGAGCAAATATTGAAGTTGCATATTTAAAAACTATAACACAGGAACAAATACTAAAGTTTTATAAAGTATGCATATAATGACTGCATCACTTAGATTAACACTAATACAAGTATATTGAATTTAAAAGTTTTTCATTTTTAGGAAATATTTCAAAGTGACATTCAACGTAAATTATCAGTACATGTACTTTCTACACTAAAAGATGTAAAATTAGAAGATGAAAATATAATGGAATCTAATGAATACATTTCGTCAGATGGAACAAGTAATATTGAACCGAAAAAAATTGATGATATCATATCATTTAAAATTAGTCAGTGTTTGTATCCATTATTGAAGCCATTCAGTGATATACCAAGAAAAGGTGCACACTCATCAAAATTATGAAGTGCTTAATAATAACTGTGAATATGTGTTTTAATTATGTCATTGCACCTGCAGATTGTAGTAAATATCAGGTAAATAAATAATTTTAATATACTCTGTTATATAAAAAAACAATGTTTAAAATATTAAATAATCATTTCATATATTAATTTTATAAATGCTGATGGATAGAAAAGTAAAAGAGTAACTATAAAAAGTAGAAAGCAGTTGTAGTAAATGATAAGTAACTATATCGCATATGTAATAAAGTCTATATTCAAATATACTCTATCAATAGCCCATAAGCATTTAAGCGAGTACTTAATAGATTAAGAAATGCAAGCAGTTGTTTTATTATATGTCAAAATTTCTGTATACTCGTAAAATTTTGTAAAAATAAATACGTAACTACTACGAAAAAGTTGTAACCTCAACTACAGGACCTTATACCAACTAGTAGATAAGCTAAATAAACATTTTTTTGTCTATTACTTTCACTAAGTGTCCCTCGCCTCGACGCTTAAACAACTCCTAAATCATTGAAAAGCTAACAAATCAGAAAACAGTTGATAATTTTTGGGAATGCCAGAATAGTTACAGCAATAATGGCACAGCAATAATACACTAGCACAGATCTCACTTAACACAGTTAAGATCAGAGAACAAATAAGAATGCTGATGCCCATTGTCCTAGTTGTTCCACAGTTCAGGTGCTGCACCATGCGGTCAAATACTGAAGGTGTTCCACGCTAGCATATGCAAGAACCTATAAAGTTGGAGATCTACCCTATTTGGTTCCACGCTACCATACAAGAACATATTTAATTCAATCACAAGTAGAGCCTATTTCATTGTACGATTCTATGGAAAAGTTCATACTTTTTTTCCGAGGTTGAAAAGTATGAGAATAACAAAATCCTGAAATAATTAAACTTAGGTGCCGTAGGATGTAAAATTATTGTATTTCTTTTTAAAAAAGAGAAGGAGATCTTTACTTTCAAACGATAATGGATCCGATGAAAGGTGCAATAATTTTAATATATTCTCTATACACAACAGCTTTTTAGGTTTAACATTAAATTCACTTCCCTCGTGATAATATTTTTGTTATAAAACCTGAATTTCACTTCAATAATAATTTCAGTAGTTGTTAGGCTGCGAGTAATATTTCTAAGTGATGTATCTGTTTTGCATGTGTGTTTATTCATAAAGATGATAAAAAAAGAGGTATAAACTAACTACACACAAGATTTGATGTCATGACTATGTAATCTACGATTTTTATCCATTTTATTTTTATTATTGAGTAAAACTTATTAATTCTCTGAATTTTAATCTATGGAGGATTGGAATACACATTGACCCAATCGACTCGTGGAGGCAAGTAAAACTCGCCCGTGATCTGTAATAATAATAATACCGTAGCTCCTCGAGTAGAATCCTCGGCAATCCGCTTGACTTTTCCCTGCGGAGTCAATTAGCATTGGATCCATATCCTGCCTATTCTGTTCATGCCTCGCTCTGTACTGACAAACGGATGCAATAGTCTTCACCCCCGGCTACAACCGAGGATACGCCGCGCCATCTCACCCCTCCTCGACTACGATCGAGGGGACGGCAATCTATGTATGCGGATACTAATTCAAAGGTGAAACTTTTTCACTTTTGACTTTTTCTAAATTAATCTTTTGCTAATATATCTGTGAGATCTTTCTGAATAAAATAAGAACAAACACGATATAATTTGAATTAGATTTACTTATTGATATGTATTTAATTATCATTTATAAAGTAAGCAAATATGCTCCAAATCGTATCGTATTTGGTGTAATTTTAATCAAGAAAATGTAACGAATATGTTAGTAAAAATTTCATTCATCACAAATCAAAGATAAGAAAGTTTGATTTTTGAGTTAAAAAAGGCTCAACTTGTCGCAAGCCTTTGTATGTTGCTGAACGTTTCGATTCTCAGTGCCTCTTTCACTTTCATTCTTCTTGTCCTGTTCTAAGTCCAGCTCACCTAAAATCGAGGTTTTCGGAAGTAGAGTTGTTTCCACTTTCTAGGTCTTCAAAATAACTCCTTCCTTAGATTGTCAAAAGACTATCAGCTATAGAGAACAGTAAACAAAAACTAAAAGTAAAATTATACGTTTCTGTGGCATATGCAGCTATGCATCGGGCTTCTAAGCTTGATCCTTGTTTATAAACAGAAGATAAACGACAACCAATACTGACGTATATGTTGTTGCAAACGCACAACTATAACCAGAATTGACTGTAGTGATATCGGAAAATTTTTACAAATACAGTCACTCGGAAAATTATCTATTATTATTATAAATCGCTATTTGAACACTTACTGTCTACGTTTATATTCCATTTATATTCCATTTATAATTCGGTACAACACAGGATCACGATATATTGAAAGATTACTATAAAATTATATTGAAAGTTTACTTACAAAATTAGTTACAAAATTTACTTATAAAGTATTATGAAATTATAAAAATTTCACTTATGTACTTTCACCATTTGTTATCTAGTGTTACATTGAGATTGTTTTTACTACTTGATATCAGCGCCCTATAGTGAATAATATAGGAGATTTTATGTCCTCATATCTAGGCTTACCCCTACTACAAGAATGTCAGATCAGGATCTGTATATATATATATATAAGACCTGATACGACCATGCTCTGTTCTACTCTAAATATCAGGATGAATGTTAGGGAAATGGCATATACCCACATATCAGATCTACTCATCTCTGTACATATGTACATATATCCAAATATCATATCGTTTTCTTTAATAAATATATTATTTCTTAAAATAGATGTTGTTATATATTCTTTCTTACTAGATGTCGTTACAAATTCTATTTTCAGTATTATATTTTGAACAGTTTAGATGGCGTTAAAAACGCATTACGAAATGTAAATTCGAGTATCCTATCTTTTCCCTGTCAATTGTGGCTTCTCTTCAAGTTGATTCTCTTCGGTTTCGCTGATCTCAAGTACTCAAAATCCTCTTTGAGATATTTCGTATTGTCCTTATACGCCTGAAAAGGGGTAGTTCTACAGTTGTACGTGCATCTAAGTAAGTTAAGAAGCAAAAGTCATTAAAATTTAAACAATATTCGTTCGCTTTTAATATAACCTGGTCTCTGTAAAAGGTTCAATTTTTTTATAAATTTCAGCCATCGTGGTTCCATCCCATGACCTTAACCTTAGGAGTAATAAACTAATCGAAAAGTAGAATTTTTTACGTATATTTTAATGCTATTAATCTTTATTATAAAGTAATTTATAAGTAGGAATTTTTGACGTAATAGAATATATTTAATGAAAGTCGCCATTTGTCAAAGAAGTGCCAACAGATTTAAAGTCAAATGCCACCTCATTATGGTCTCATTATAGTTTCCTCCTCAGTCTTATTAAATTTTTGTCTTAATGTACAAATAGAAGGTCGAAAGATTTTTAAAATTTGTCGATAGTAATACAGAGCATAAGGCAAACAATACTATATATGTATATGCATATATAGATACATATTATATACTTATATGTATATGTTATAAATATATTTTCGTTAATTTACGAAAAAGTCGAAAAATTTTGAAGCATATTTATTGAAATTTCTATCATTTCAGAAAGGTATTGTATGAGTCAAAAAATAGAAAAACCAATATTATCAGGTCAACGCATAAAGACCAGAAAAAGAGGTATGCATCAGAAAATATAAGATTTCTTAGGTAATATATTTAATGAAAATTATAACGAAGGATTTTTTTAGATGAAAAAGAAAAATATGACCCTATGGGATTTCGAGATGCGATTTTACTTGGTTTGGAAAAGGCTGGTAACGACTTAGATGCAATTTCAAAGTACTTGGACACAGCTGGCTCTAAATTAGATTACCGCAGATATGGAGAGGACCTCTTTGACATCTTAATAGCTGGTGGACTTTTAGTTCCTGGCGGTTCTATTGCTCAAGATGGTGATAAACCAGTAAAAACCACTGCTTGTGTTTTTGAACAACTAGAAGATATGGAATCTATGCGAAATTTTGAACAAGTGACGTATCCTGTTCTATGCATATTTAAGCTGTTATGATATGTACTCTAACAATGGCTTTGAAAATAACCTTATTTATAGGTTTTCATCAAACTTATGAGACGTTATAAATACTTGGAAAAAATGTTTGAGGAGGAAATGAAGAAGGTATTGGTTTTTATGAAAGGCTTCACTCCTAAGGAAAGGATAAAATTAGCTAGAATGACAGCTCTGTGGATATCCAATGGTTCTGTTCCACCTACTGTTTTATCAGTTTTAATTAATGAACATCTGGTTAAAGACAACTTAGCATTAGACTTTTTATTAGAAGTTTTTGTTACTTGGAGGCAGGAGAAAGGTCTATCCAGTTTAATGACTGCTTTGAAAAAAGGAAATATTGAAGGAAGGTATGAGAAAATTCCAAACTTTATAAAGTTCATTGTTATATCTATATCAGGTTTTTTGTTTTATTCTCATTATGTTTTCTCTTTTTTTTTTTTTTTTTTTTTTTTTTTTTTTTTTTTTTTTTTTTTTTTTTTTTTTTTTTTTTTTTTTTTTTTTTTTTTTTTTTTTTTTTTTTTTTTTTAATATTGATCAACAGGTTAATGGAATTTGTACCGCCTAATAAACGAACTGAAGAATATTTTCGATCTGTATTTGAAGCTGTTGGTCTTGCAGACATTGTAAAATTACATAAAGCTCAAGCAAGTCAAGAAGCAAAACGGGACTTGCAACAACTGTTATTGGATGATTTGGCTGATAATCGTCCTTTGAAAGATATTATACTTGATCTCAAAGAAATGGCACAGAAGAGTGGTATTCCTGAGCATGAAGTTATTGGCTTGGTAATTATAGTTTTATGATATTATTATATTATATTATAATTAATTATATTACATTAGAATTAAATAAAATTGTTAACAATTGTTTGCAGATTTGGGTTGTAGTAATGGGTCAAGCTGAATGGAATAAAAAAGAAGAATTAGTGGCTGATCAAGCACTGAAGCACTTAAAAATATATACTCCACTGTTTGATGTTTTTACAACCACTGCCAGATCTGAGCTTGCACTTCTTCTCAAGGTTCAGGAATTTTGTTATGAGAATATGAACTTTATGAAAGTCTTCCAGAAAATTGTTTTACTATTTTATAAAAGTACGTTTATAATGCTGACACATACATTTATTAGTAATTTCTCTGTTTGTGTCCATTTTATGTTTAACATATTTTATTTTAGCGGATGTAATATCAGAAGAAGTGATTTTGAAGTGGTATAAGGAAGGCCATTCTGTTAAAGGAAAAATGATGTTCTTAGATCAAATGAAAAAATTCGTTGAATGGTTACAGAATGCAGAAGAAGAATCTGAATCAGAAGAAGAAGAAGATTAAAAATACAGAAGTATGTTTAATCAAGGTTTTACAGCTTTGTTTTTGACTTTATATTATTTTTATATTTCAGAATAATGTAAGCTTAATTATCAAAAAATAATATATTTGGACTACATCCAAAATTTTTGAAATGGATCAAAATATGAACTGCAATTGGACTGTATTGATAAATGGAAATTTTGATAAAATAAAGTTTGTATCATTCTACGATACACTATATCAATACACAAATACATACAATTTTTTAATCGTTAATGAATAAAAAACAATACATTACCATCTGATTAGCGAGGGAGACAAATTGTAAAATTTACAGTGTCTTTAAATTGTATTACTTTAAGAAAAAATATTTTGTGTTACATTTTTATAACACCGCTGCAAAATATATACAGAATAACAAGTTAATGAAGAAAAGATCTTTATCCCTGTGTATGTATAATTTTCAAACCCACATTCTTTGTATGATAATATTGTACTAGTTTCTAGAAAATATATTGTCAGGTGGTGTTTAATATTTGAATTTTTTGTGAATCCTGTTTAATTTCCTATAATATTAATTAATTTATATAAATAAAAGCAATTAACTAGAAACAAATAATTTCCCAATATATATAATTGGAAATTAATTTTTATTTCTTTAAAAATTTTATTTTTGTATATTATAAATATAAAAATTATATAAATTGTTATTATTCATTGCATTTAGGCTTATGCACAATAAAATTTTATATACATTGGTAAATAGATAATTTATTTTAATGCAAATTGCAAGTAAATATTCCTACATATATATACTTTTACATTCATGAATGGCAAAAATAATAAAGAAGTAATTATTACTTGTTTTTAACTGTTTTCAGAGAAGATTAAATGTTGTATGTACAGTTACAGTCACAGTTACATATTATATTTGTGATCTGTATTTATGCAATTTCATGTTAACAATTGGTTGTTTTTTAATAAGTGTCTTTCCTGCCATATAAGGTATTAAAATTTCAGGGATTTGAATATGCGCATGTTTTGTTTGATGTGTTTCACAAAGTGCTATCAACGTGCGAGGTATGGCACATGCAGTTCCATTTAAAGTGTGAACATGTAAAACTTCTCCCTGTTTTGTCTTATATTTTATACGAAGTCGTCGTGACTGATAATCTGTACAATTACTACAACTAGATAATTCTCCATATAATTTTCTTCCAGGCATCCATCCTTCCATATCTACTTTTCTAAATATATAAATTTATAATGTGACATTAAGAAATTTAAAATCTAAGTAGTTCAGTATATAATGTAATATTATACTACTGTATACCTATATGCTGGAGACCCTAAATCATGAGCTGGCATATCAATTATTCGAAAATATAAATTTAACGAAGAAAATAAATCTTCTTGAACATCCAGAAGTTCTTGAAACTGATTTTCTGACTCTTCATGTTTTGAACATACAAACATTTCAACTTTTGTAAATTGATGAACCCTTATATGAATAGATAAAATTATTTATTAGAAATAATATTTATGTAACTGTTATACAATCAATATTGAAATATATTAATAAAATAAAAATTAATAAAATATATTTAAAAATATATGTAACATGATTTTTTTACCTGTATATACCTCTCTCATTTACAAGATTAGATATTTCAGCCCTAAAACACCTGCTTACAGCAGCCATTTTTAATGGTAAATCTTCTGAATTAAACACAGTATTCATTACTTTATAAGCTAAGGACATTTCTGCTGTTCCAGATAAACTATAGTTCCCTCCATAAAAGGGACTTAAATTATATACAAGGTGTCTTCCATTATCCATTATCAATCCACATCTTTCTATAACTTCAGTAGGGATAATATCAGGTACAGAAACAAGTTTAAAGCCATGTTTCATTAACTTTCTGATTGTAAAATGAACTAATGCTTCTTCTAATTCTGCTAGATCTCCTAAGAGCAAGTAACCTCGTGTTCCTATTAAGGGCCCCAATTTGTTAATTTTCAATGCCTTTAAATTTGTAACTAATGTTGAAAATTCTTGTGGTACAAAATCAAATTCTGGATAATGCCCGCATTCTTTTAAAATTTGTGGTTCTTCGCCATAAGATAATACTCTTGAATCTGTTTGATTTGGTATTTTACTTAACTCATGCAAAAGAGACTTCTTTAACTCTGGATTTTTTGAAAGTTCGAGAATTTTATCAATATCTCCGATACTTTTCCTTGCTGTTATATTATTAAAAATAATATCTCGATTACATGGATTACATAGAAAGTCTATATTATATTCAGGTTCTGGAATATGTGTTATTGTGTCTACATTATATTGTGTTGACTGTTTCCTATACTGTAGAGAATATGTATATTAATCATATAATTTAATATGCAACTGGAAAGAGAAATAAAATACTTTTTACATTATATACATATGTAAACAAAATAATAACACACCAAAGGCCTTGTATAAAACTGAGGATATTTAAGAAATCGACTAAATTGTTTCTTGAACCACATTTTAAAAGTAAAATAATATTAACTATAAAATACGTATATGCATCAAGTATACATCAATATATCCCTATGTTGGTAGTTAACCTATGATACACATTTCTCTTTTTTGATGCGTATGCTATTTATAAATGTTCATTAGGTTTTAAAATTACTTTAAAACACCTTGCTATATAGATGATTACGTTATTATTAACATTTATAACATTATTAAAAAAATAATTTATTTCCCGTTTTCACACAATATAATTATATATTTGCTGTTCTGCAATTCGATAAGAGACACATCTGTTATTCTTCAAGCCTGAAAAACTGAAAGTAATGATATTATTATACTATTTTATAATACTTTATGATTTAATCTTTTACTTCATTTATGATTAATAATAAACTATCAAAATCCGATAATTAATATCCATCATTTATAGTAATGTCAAATTTGTTTAAAATAAAACCGAAAATAAATTATTTTATTTACTGTATTGTAAAATTTGCGCAGTTTATTTTAATATTTTCTGAATGATATATTCTTCAATAAAAAGGATAACTTAACTTTCTCAGTTGCTAATTTGTTAACATGCAATTAAAAATACTCTAATTTACTAATTACAGATAACTATGATTCCACGAACATTAATAAAAAATTGGATTTCTTTACGTCATTTTTTTCATAAACATTATACAATCCAATATAAGGCCAAAAACATCAAGTACATTGGTTTTGGTATATTCACAAGTATTTTGGTTTATAGTACTTCAGGAATCACAATATTCGCAGCACAAAATGAGTTGGATATTCAAAAATTTATGGCACAACCTATTACTGACATAAAGAAATTAAAGAAGAAAGATGATATGAAAACAAAAATGGAATTGTTAGTGATGAAAACTCAAGCAGACTTTTGTAAAGCTTTGGAATCCTTAGAAGAACCAGGCCATTCGTTTAAAGTTGACAGATGGGTTAGGAAGGAAGGCGGTGGAGGAATTACTTGTGTTTTGCAAGATGGAGTTGTTTTTGAAAAAGCTGGAGTAAATGTATCTGTCGTTACTGGTATGTTACCACCAGGTGCAGTACAACAAATGAGAGCACGTGGGAAAAAAATGGGAGAGGGATCTGTACCATTCTTTGCAGCTGGTGTAAGTGCTGTAATTCATCCTCGAAATCCCATGGTTCCAACAATACATTTCAACTATCGTTACTTTGAAGTAGAAAATTCAGATGGTTCAATTCAGTGGTGGTTTGGAGGTGGCACAGATCTTACACCTTATTACTTAAATGAAGATGATGTAAAACATTTTCATAGCACTTTAAAAGCTGCATGTGATCAATATGATCCTTCATATTATTCAAAATACAAAAAATGGTGTGATGATTATTTTTTTATTACACATAGAGGAGAACGTAGAGGAGTAGGTGGTATCTTTTTTGATGACATTGATACTCCTAGCCAAGAAGAAGCATTTCAGTTCGTAAAATCTTGTGCAGAAGCTGTTATTCCTTCTTACATTCCATTAGTTGACAAACATAAAGATGATGGATATGGATATAGTGAAAGACAATGGCAATTATTACGTAGAGGAAGATATGTTGAATTTAACTTAATATACGATCGTGGTACAAAATTTGGTTTATATACACCTGGTGCAAGATATGAAAGTATATTAATGTCTTTGCCTTTGTCTGCAAACTGGCAATATATGCATGAACCAAAACCTGGTTCAAAAGAAGCAGAACTTGTTGATGTATTGAGAAACCCTAAGGAATGGTTGAACTAATATAAATAATATCCTTTAATGAAACTATCATTTCTTAACTTAAGGCTGTAATTTGTAGCAATAATTTTGAATGATACAGTTAATTATCTTTTTCCTATTTTGTTTACAAGTATTTTGTACAATTTTGTACAAGTGGAATGTTCATGAAAATATTGCAAATTAAAATATAGAATAAGACCATATTTTTAAACCATTTAAATATATTTTCAAATATAAGAAAAGAGTTACATATATAAACTTTATATTTAAGGAATTAAATACTGTATAAACTATAAATTATGTATAAAAATTGTACCTATTATAATTTTGATATACTTTATATGAAAGTAATATTCTTATACATTATAACTCTATACAGTCTAGGTGCTTATATGTGCACGCATTATATCCTTTAATATTATTTTAAACATTGTATACCTTAAATATAATAATATGGATCTTCTCAAATTATTTTATATGTATAAAAAGACAAATGATGACAAATTTGATGTATTCTCAAATTTATTTAGTAAAATATTCAGTCTTAGAGCATATATTATAAATTACGTATATAATCATGAAAATAATAACAAAAATTTATTGTACAAAAAATCATTGGTAGAAATACAATTAAATTAAATATAAAATATTCTTTAAATCTAAGTGATATATGAAGGAAGCAGATTTCAATAGATGTAATGATTTCAGTTATGTAATTCTTGATCACTCTTTTTACAGAACAATATATATACAAAGCAAAAAAAGAAAGAGTATTTTAAAATTCACAAAAATATGGAGTTGTTTGCATTAATTATGTACAATTCTCTCTGAATAAATAGACATCCAACAAACAATTTAATGAATGTTTCACATATATACTCGTGTGTGTGTGTGTATATATATATATACACACACACAAACATACACACGAACAAAAATGAATGAAAGATATTCAACATTTAAAAGAAGTAAAAAGATTAGTAGAGATGTAGAAACAGATGAAACATTTTTGTAAAACATTTTTATGTATAGGAACTATGTTTTGTAGATAAATTAATAAAGCAGAGTAAGATAAGTATTTCTTTGAATATTATAAAAATGTAAATATTAGCAAAAAATTATTTTACTCTGTTAGACGAAATTCCTATATGATATAAATATGTTACGTGTTTTATATAAGCAAAACTAGATTAAACACTTGTTTCTTTTTTTACTATTTGTAGATAAGTATTTGGATTATTTAAGTGTGTTTTACTAGTTTCAGTATTCTGTATATTTTGTTGTCTGTTTAAGCTCTCTACTTCATTGTTTGAATCTAAATTTTTTACAATATTACAAGAACTGTGCATAAGTGATGTCATATCAATCATAGAACTGATTAATTTTTGTTTAGATCTCAATTCATCAGTGCACACATTAGAGGCACATTCAGTATTTCTTATAGGAGTAATACATGTAGTCTGCATTAGTTTATGTAAATTATCTTTAACTGCACTATTTACTTTAGGGAAAGGTGATTCTAATTTGCTAAATGATTTTTGAGATAGGCGACTTTTATCACATAAATTTGAATTTGTAATATTTTGTAAGCCTGTAAATGATTTCAGATATTCACATTTTTTTAAACTGGTAAGGGATGTGATGTCATTTAATGAATTACAAAAATTATTTCTTAATGGTTTCACAGTCTCTATTGGAAGACAGTGCATGCTATTAGAATGAGTTAACCATTTTGAAGTGACATTAGACCGCCGTTCTTCTACTCCATGAAATTCATTCATACTTTGACAGTCTTTTTTTAACCATTTTGGGTCCATAATGGTATCTACAGTTTCATAAATTTCTGGTAGATTATGGTCGCTTTTTTCACTAGTCATCTGAGTAATAGATTCTATTTCCGAGCTATATTCTAAACTACATTGTTGTGAAACACTTTGCAGATGTTTCTCTTCATCAGTTTTGATGTCCATGTCTGAGTCATGTAAAGTTATACTCAGTAATTCTACTTTTTGGCAATTATTTCTCGCAGAGTTTGGTACTGTGTTTAAAGAATCATGTAATCTGCAGTTATTATTAACTTTTCTTACATTTCCAAAAAGACCTTCTTGACCAATAACAAATCGCGCTGGAACATTTCTTTCCTCTGAGATACTACCACCACTATCTGAGAGTATATTAACGTTTTTAATGTCATTTATTGGATTTAACTCAACGTGGATATTCGTATTATTTACTTTTGCACTGCTACTTAAGATGGTTTGGTCTATATTATTATCTAATTTTGTAGCAGATCGTGGTACAGAAATGCAACTACCGGCATCACTCATAGCACCGCCATCACCTTGTTTTCGAGGACCAAGATTATTATTTTTTGTATGACGACGTTGTTTTCTAAAAAATTTTCTAGCAACTCCACTTTGATGAGGATTATAAAACATTTCAACGCAAGTTGGTTCAATATATGTTGTTACAGAATTATCAGATCTGTATTGCTGTCGATGTAATACAACTAAGTTCACATTGGTCATTTTTCTACCAACAGGTGAAACTTCTTGACTGGTTATAATATCTGTAACTTTAAACGCATTATAAGTTTGCGACCTATTGGTGTATCTGGATGAACCAATGGAATTTGAATCAGATGTAACTTGAGTAGCCTGAGAATTAGACATTGGAGGTACCAAATTTTGTACTAATGATTGCGTTGCTATTACAGGATTTGCATCAGAGATACTTCTTGTTCGACAACATTGATTCTTTCGTTTTTGAAACCAGCAACCCATTTTTAACCATTGTGACCTAACATCATTTCGTGCAATCCCATAAAAAAAGAGAATGAAAATTCCAAGTGAACTAGAAAAAAGGGAATATAAAGTAGCAAATATAGTCTCATCAAACGAAATGTATGCACTTAATGGCTTTGTTATAGCTGCTGCTGCAGTAATCCATGATATTAAATATAAAATTAAAATAATAATTTGACCCTTCAGTTGAGTTATTTGAGAGTGTTCTGAATCGTCAATATCAGATAAAACAGTCTGCGCACTGCGTGCACTATTCCTGCCTACAGAAAGATTTGTATTTGGTTCCAATAATTCTAAATCCATATTTTCCGTTGCTTGTGTACCTTCAGACAACTGAGCATTCATATCAACGTTTTGAATTGAACATTTAATGAGTAAATGAAAAATAGATAAATATACAATTAGAAACCCAGCTGGAACAAACAATGCAACAAGAGCAGGAGCAGTTGTGAGAAAACAATATGAATATCCAGCGTATTCTCGTAAATTTATTGCGCCAGATATACCACAAATGATCATAGCTATACCCCAGCCAACTAGATACAGTCCTAATAATGGCTTCGGTATTGGTGGATCTTGAAGTTCATTATCTGGAATATCTTCGAGATCTGATTTAGATAATTTTTTATACATATTGCTGTAAACAAATCAACCTTTTAATATTTGTCCATTGTATAGTTTTTATAAAATGTAAAGATTAATTATATACCTTGCAAATACTGCCATCCATAATAAACAACATAAAGACAGGTAATGCAGAATAAGACCAACACCTTGACAAATTGGTATGTTTTCTGTTTGGTAAATACCAATACTATAAAAAAATGATAATAATGCCATAGCAAACCAAGTATTGATAACACAATGTTTTGCTTTTTTAGGCATAGCAATTGATGTGTAACAGATAATGTATGTAACAGACATAATAACTAAACATGTTACTGTTGCAATACTTCCAATATATATTGCTGGATTTGAATACCTAAATTTGGCGCCACTTATGCTGAAAATAGAAGTATTGCAAATTAATTCATAAATATAAAAATTTATTAAATACGTACCTGTTACCATTGTAATCAAATGTAGAAGTGTCTTGTAAAAGGCCATAATATCCCAATCTATTGCAATGAAATACTATTAAGTTGTTTAATACATTTCTTAAATAGCAACCATCACTTGTCCAGCCTCCTGATTTATTTAATGTTTCATCCCAAACTACGGGTAATAATTTTTTTCCGGCGTAGTAGTATAAAGGTGCCTTTAACATAATGTATACAGGCTCAGTTAAATTTTGTATTGACATTCCATCTGAAAAAAGATTCATATTATTATATTATTTCTACGTTTTAAATAAGTATTTTTGACGTTAGTTTTAATTACATACATAACTTGCTTCCAATAACACATGATGGAATATCCATATTATCATTGTTAATTATTTTAGGGAACAATCTACTATTGCTATATACAGAAATCATTAATTGATGAGCAGTAACTTCTTGTGAATATTGTAATAAGGATGCTGGTAGGTGTATTGATGCTTCAATTATTCTATCTTTTATATTAATCGGGGATGTTCTATTGTTTGTTGTACATTGTAAAAATCGTATTTCTGGATTATTATTGGAATACCATGTACATATTAATCCCGTAAAACTATCACGTTTCACTCTGAATTCTTCTAGTGCCATGTTTTTCTTGTAAAATTGTATAGATGGAGTAAACTGTATAATCTTTTCTACAGCTTTTATTAGTCGCGTGCAAGATTTAAAGGAAATTTCAGCCTTTTTTAAAATATTCTTTGGTACATTAATCAGAGTACTAATGACATCAATTAACATAGAACCAAGTTCTTTTTCTTCAGTTACAAAATTTAAGTAATTTTCTATAGTTTGAGTTATGAAATCAACTTCAATAGGATCGGTTATTTTTATGGTATTTCCTGTATAATTTTTGAATTTCTTCGCACTTTCTAATAAACTGATCCTTGTAAGTGAAAGATTAACTTTAGAAAATTGTTCTAAACTTTTTGTTATATGTGATATGTAAGGACATAATTCTGTGTTTAAATTCTCCCAATA